>JAVHKY010000026.1:1800000-2067500 GCA_035079385.1 Aspidiotus rigidus
TCGCCTCTTACTCCGAGTATGACATACGGCGAACGAAACGAATTGATAAGGCACGAGGAGACTTTCGATTAGTACTTCGCACATCCTCTCGTCTGTTGCGTGCTTGTGTTGTGTGTATTCCCGGGCCCCGGCGATTTTCAAAATGGGTCGTCATAAAGAATCGACAACCATATTAAAATCATATTGATCGGGAGAAAGAATAACTTGTGCCACTTCCAATTCCAAACTCATTTTTTCATACGTGAATTGAATTCAATGAATTGATCTCGAAAATTTTGATGCTCAAACCTCATACTTACACGCTTCCCTCAGAAGTAGTCTGGCTTACCATGTTTTCGGCTTTCTGCCTCGTTTGTCAGTTTGTCACTCAATCCACAGAACACAGATTCATATTTTTGTTACGTTTTTCATTCCCTGGTTGCAACAAACCGACAACAAAATCATCAGCCAGCCAAAAATCAGCCGAAAATCAGCTGAAATCCCGCCAAAAAATCAGTGATCAGCCAGCCATAAGTCAGCCGAAAGCCAGCCGAATTTTTCTGATCAGCCATAAGCCGTAAGCCGAATCCAAATTTTTGAAGGTCGTCAGCTTCAGCCGTAAGCCGAAGCCGAATTTTTCGGCTGCAATACTCTGCTTTCCACGGGTAAACGTCGTCTTAGCTCAGTCCATAAGAGATATATAGTCAAAGGCCGCATTGTTTGGCTGCAACGCACTGGTTTGAACTTAACATCTTGAAAAATACAACTTGAGCTTTCAGATTTTGGTTTTTAGAAGAGCAAAACATTACTTTTCGCTTTTTACCACGACGTGTGTGTCCTTCCTGAGAGGGGTATCGCCAAAATTTCTTTATGCACGATAAGTAACGCAGTGATGACTTCATGGCTTGATGCTGATGTCACAAAATTAAATTGTTTTACAATTAGTGTGATAATGTCACAGGTTGATGACTTGAGAAATGTGTATATCAATGATGACGTCACCAAATTCTTCATAATTAAGAACAATTCAACGCTCAGCCTGATATTTTGTATATTAGATACTATTGGAGGAGGAGGGTAGGCTAAAAGCGCAGCTTAAGGAGCTGTTCGAAGAGCGTTAAACTAGGCTGGTGCTTTAATACTGTTAGAGAGGGTTAAACTAAGCGAGGTGGCTGGATACTAGAGGCGTGTGTTATGTAAAGTAGGTTAAATGTGTAGCCTTAAATGAGGCTGAGCATGACTGTTGGAGGTCTGCTCAGTCTATTGATTAATTGTTTGGGTACCTAGCTATGAATCAGCTCAGAAGTGCACGTCTAGATACCATAATGAAGATATCTCTCGAGGTTAGGGATGGTGAAAGTCTATATAAGACGTTACATGGTTAGGGATGACGTCACGGGATGATTATTTCACCAAAGGTTAAGAAGATGATGTCACACATTGATGACGGCACAGGTGAGTGACGTCACAAGAGGTATACATATTTCAGATGGAGTTATAGATAATGACGAAACTGAGATTGGGGGAGCGATCTCAAAGGTTGATGACGTTATCAAGATTGGAGACGTTACAAAAATGTATTTATGTCTTACGGTCAGAGACGTCACAGGGTGATGATTTAACCAAGGTTGAGGAGATGTCATACCCAATCTTGATGATGTCATCAAGATTGGATTGAAGGTTACAGCGTATTGCAAGCAGCCAAAAACCGGAAGATCAATTTAGCTGAAATTTTACTGATGAGAGAGAAGCCGGAAGCCAGTTTAATTGCGCGTTCATAAGCCAAAAGTCAAAAGAAGCCCAGTTTTCCAACTTTTCAAAAACTCACCAATTATTATATAATTTTATTCTTTTTTTCTTGGATCACATTTTGATGCTTTTGCGTAAGAATGGATGGCGTTATTTACTGATTTTTCTTCAAAAGAAATGAACAATCAACTTCTATTCCATTCGTCCATTCGCTAGTCACGAGTTTCAAAAGACTAAGAGTGACAAAGTGCAGCACTACAGTCACTCAACTATGGTGGAAACTGATATGGATACAATCTAAAGAATATAGGCATCACTATGATATTTGTTCACGTAAAAAAAGCCCTAATTCTCCGATGGTTTCTGCATTCTAATTTGATCAACTGGAAGCCTAAGACACCAGAGGTATTCTCATAAATGTAAGCAAACGTTGAAAATGGTCTTGAGTTTTACATAGCGTCGCGTTAGGTCGCACCACTTCTTCAAAACTGAAGACCACTCTTCGTGTTTGTTTACATTTTTTGTGAGTATACCTCTAACGCCGTAGGAAGCCAGCTGGTGAAGCTGAAAGCCAGCCAAATTTTACCTGAAGTCAAAAGCCAAAAGCCGAAGTTATCTTTCATCTTTAACGTTTTAACTTCAAGTCGAAGGCCGAAGCTGACATCCTCTACTGCAATACACTGGTTGAAGACGTTACGGCTTGATGGTATCACTGAGGTTGGGAGTTAATGTTACAAGTTGATGACGTCATCGAGGTCGAAATTAAGGACGTCACAAGAGTGTGAAGTTAATATGACCGAGACAACAGAAGCACGCACGTCTTTGCACATCAGTGGTCAAGGGAAACACAGTTTGTGTTTCAATGAAAATACTAAGCCGGATTTTTATTTTCCGGTCATTTCTATGTCGTAAAGTTAGGGGTGATACAGTGGGCGACCCGAAGTAGACCAACCTGAGGCCTGTGAACTTTCTGGTAGGCCCAGGATATGAACGTAACATATGTGACCTGTCACAAGAAAACACATGTTAACTCTGTACAACACGCCAACGTCCTCCCGCTGATCGGATTAGAGAGTTAACGTAGGTCACATATTAAGATACCTAACAGAAATATGTGACCCCGTCTACAGAAACCCGGCTTAGCGTTGAATATCGATTAGGAGGAAAGGACCTTCTACTGAGGAAGGAAGATTCCTTTTCTCCTGATTGTAATTGAACACTAAGCCGGGTTTCTGTAGATGGGGTCACATATGTAGAAAGAATATCACCATGAAATGCTGGATAATGAACAATAATGAAGAGCGAGTGAGATTACAGAAAAACTCTAAAATATCCATAAAATTTCAATATAAATTACCTTTTTTATGTCGCATAGTGTTAAAGCTACAGCGCCAAAAATTCAAGTCCCAGCTAGGTCTGGCCGGCTGACTGCTGTATTAAGATACTATTTTTTTTTTTTTTTTCAACCCTCAAGACAATTTCACGGCAAATTAAGCTCATTAATTTATATCTCGACAGAAAGCTGAGAAAATGATTGAAATTTTTCTGTACAACCTTTACAAATTTACGATTTCTTCTAACGTCTGCTTCATCTCTGTAATAATACGAAACGAGTCAATTTTTCTAGTTTCCAAACAATAATCTAATTGTATTTCAACTTCTATCAAACTTTTCAATCTAAAACTCCACCAAAACACTTAATTCGAGACAAAAGCTATTTAAGAAATTTTAAAAGTGAAATTATTCTCCAGCATAGGTACTTTCATTGCTTAATTAAAACGGGAAACGTATTGCATCCGTTTTCAATTACTGAAAAAAGAGAGAGAAAAGAAAAAAAGGATCCATGGGTAGGTAGGTACCTACGGTTTAACTTCATGTAGGATACAGTTCAATTAAACTTTTCTGATAGGTACGGAAAAAAAAAAAAATATATATATATATATATATACATAGGAACAACACAAAGGGCGACGAATAGTTTCAAAAATTTTAAGAGAATGGTTGCGAAAGTAGATAAAATTTCTCGATGAGTGGCGGAGATGCGAGAGAATTAGAAATTTACAGATGAATAAGTATTTGAACGTATATTACGTGTTTAATGTAATGAGAGGTTGAAAGTTTTACAGTGGATGATGAAGGGTGGTTGGTGCCTTTCACTTTGTGGGAGAAGAGTATGAAGGCAACGTAAAAGTTGAAAAAGGAAAAAAAAGTGGACGACAAGCGGCGCATGCGTTTTTATTCCTGCTTCCCTTGTTAACGAGAAGATGAACTGCTATTTCTTATTTTGAGATGTGCTCTTCGTTGGGTACGAGCTTTTCCGACATCTGCACATATGCAGCATGGTTTTTCACCGGAAAACTGCGTTCGCTCTTGTGTGCCGTGTCTGATTTCAAACGGTCAGGTATGTTTGATTTTTTTTTTTACAACAAATTTAATTTTAATTTCGGATAAATGAAATAGTCCAGTTATTCTTTTATCGTCGAAAATTTCGCGTAGACCGGAAAACATATGTATGTAAGGTAAAATTAGTAACTGAACGCTTCTAAAGATTTGTTTTAATTTTTTCGCTTGTACATATTCAGTTCTAATTACTTTATGGAAATTTTTTTGAATATAATATTTGAACACTCTATTGGTGTCGATAGATGGAAAAATTCATGAAAAAATGACCTAAACAGCGTGTAAGCGTGTAGTAAAAATATTTTTTTTTTTGTTCGACCCGACTTTTTTTTTTTTTTTTTGAAAAATATGAAAAAGTGAATAACTTTTGCTAAATCATAGATTCACATCTCTTAACGTTTTCAGTTGGGTGAGAGTTACAAGTGGGCCTACGATGGCAAAAAAAAAGGGACGCGCATGCGTCCAATTTTCTCTCTTTGTGGTCCAGCCGGCGTGAATTAATTATACGATATTAGCGATGTACCGTCGTGCAAAGGTTGAGATCAGATTTAAATAATCCTTTATAGCCGACCAACACAGCATTAGATCATATTTAATTCAGCTGTGTTCGAAATCGATCTCTGTAAACGTAAATTTTTTTTTTTTTTTTTTCATTGTCGTTGGAACACTGAAGGAGGAGAAAAAAACGAGGGCATTCAAAATTCATCCTTTTTTTGAATTTATTGTTCACAGGTATGAAACTCCACTCGATAAAAACTGTATCGGTTCCGGGCTTCACTTGTGGATTCTTATGTCATATTCTTATAAACATCATAAGGCACGAGATGAAGCCTTAGACTGGCCAGTTATGAATAGTAAGAAAAAAATTTCTTCAAGAAGACGAAACCATTATTATTTGTAATTTAATAAATTGAATTTTTCTCAAACAATTGTATCATAATTACTATAATGCCATAAGCGTAGGCTAAGAAACAGTAGATGCTTTCCTCTAGATAAACCATTTTGAAACAGAAAAGCGCTTAAAATCAATAATTTATCATAATTTTCTTTCAAATGGCTGTATTATGTTACTTATTCAGTAAATATGCTTTATAGAGAGAAAGGTACATAGAGGCTTTATTATTAGGTTATTCATTAGTTTCTAAATTTTGAACGTACCTAGATATTTCTGAACAGTCGTCTATCACAGAGTGTGTTTCTCTCCATATTTTCCGAGTTTGAGGAAAGGTAGGTATTTTTATTTCTACAATTACTTTAGTCGCTTAGTTCTTAAGCTTTAAAATTAGGCGTTTAAGCTATTGTCTTTTTTCTATACAAAATGATCGAAAAAAAATATATAATTTATACACCCATAATGTGGAAAATAAGATCCAAACATTCGTGAAAGGTCATTGTAAGTTGTTTTTTTTTTTTTTTACAAAGCCGTTACCGTGATATGTACTTGGAAATCAGAAAACTGTTTTCTTGCTGTGTTGATTGTGAAACAGTGACCTAGAAGTTGTAATCTAAATTTTCAATCAAAGACGGCTTCAGACGATTCCCCTATATTGGTTGAATAGTGTTACGTCTTTGTATTTAGTACTGCTATATCTGCTTAAGTATGCCATTTAAATCTTGAAGAAATTCACAATAAAAAGTACTTTTCTAATACTAAGTTGTAGGTCATCGGTTTACATTCATGAAATAATTTTTAGAACTGTAACAGAAATCGGTGTTTCGTTTCCAAACACAGGCCAATTCGGATGTTTTATAACCTGGACCAACAGACACAATATTTTATAAGAACAAGCGGAGAAAATTGGTATGAAAAGAAAGTTGAGCCAGACTGCGGTATTCTGTCGTACATATTGGAATCAATTTGATATCTGCGAGATAAATTTTTATCCCATTTTAAAAGAAGCAAAAAAAAAAAATATAAATATCTGGTTAAATTCATACACTCTTCATTTCATTTCCTTTCTTATATTATTATTTTTATATCTGCTTCTTAAAATCTCTGTTTTTATTTATTTTTTTTTCTGCAATTGGTAATGAGATAAAATTCCGCGCTTCGTAAACAGAAATGCCGTACAAATTCGTCACTTTTGACACAGGCAAATTAATTCGAAAAATTTTTTACTTCGCCGGTAGCTCCTGTAACTTGAATGTATGTTTGTATGTATTTTGCTTTCTCGCTCTTTTTCTCTCACTTTCTCTCATACTGTTCATATACAAAGTAATTTCGTCTATCATCTTAACATATCGATCTGTTTCCAAGGCAACAACATCACTGTGAAAGCTCTCTCTTCTCACCCTTCGTTTTATTCACCCCCACAGTAGTACATATCAACTGCACATTCGGAACAATGTCCTCTCTCGCTCTTACAACAAATATTTTTGAATACAACTTTATCCAATTCGCAGCTTTTCGTACATTCGCTTCGTCTCTTTCCTTCTTTCGCTCTCCGGAAACCGGACAGATTCGATCCACCCTACATACGTATTGAGTCTTTATCCTTTGTTGTGGACTATGACGAAGAGCTCGTCAACGCCGAGTTCATTACCCTCTGTGCACAAGATGAGCAGCATCAAAATATTGTACGTCCCCGGTGTGCCGTGCACTTTCATTCCCTTTTTATGCGTGCGAGAAATGAAAGTCTGCAAATACGGCTATCGATGTTTTTGCAAACTAGCTCCGTATTGATACTGGTGAAACTTCAGACCAATTTTGAGGACTTTTTCTTTTTTTTTTTTTTTTGTGTATTATTAACAGGTGTCCAGTCGAAGAAATAAATTGATCAGTGATTATTTTCGTTCGTTTTTTTTGCCGTTTGATTTAAAAATTGTTCAAATTCTAAGAAAAAAAAAAAATAAAAAAATTAGACCTCGTAAACCTTTGTGGCTTGCTTTGAATCCTACCGGCCGGGGGGGGGGGACATTATTTCTTCAAAAACAGGTGCTTTTAAACTTTTTAGAACACTCGAATCTCGAATTCTAATAATTTGATAATTAATAGGTGTTGGTAAGAAATAGGCCCCCTAGTTATCTCTGCATAATAAGGGAATTAAAGTGAGAATTTGGGGAACGATAGTGCAAAATTTTACAAACCGAGTCAGGGACAAGATGATTCAACGCATGAGTAGCAAATTTCTATTTTGAGATATTTTTGCTACAAAAATGTTAGTAATATTGCACTTCACCTCCAAATATTAGGAAAATTCATATTTTGTTTGGATTGATTTCGTTACTCGATGTGAGATAATTTGAAAGTGGAAAATTTTTCAGTGCGGGTTCTTCTTTTAGGTATAACTACTTATGAACTAAGAAGGCTATTGTTATTCGAAAAACTTGGCTGTTATTTGTCGTGGGATTATTCATCGATAAGTAATTTGATTCTTAAGGTTTTTTTTTTTCTCTCTCTCCCTCGAGAAATCTCGAAACAATAGACGCATTCAACCCGCGAAAAACGCCCGAATATAGGATTTGATTGAACGAGAATCGAAAAAAATTTAAAAAATGAGGAAAGAAAGTCGATGATTCCAGAAATATTTCCTCCATCAGCTGCCAATGCCGATACTTTTGTCAACCACACTAACTTCTCTTTTTGAGCTATGACTCAGCTCTGTAACGTCAACCTAAAAATTGTTTTTCAGCTTTTTATTTTTCTTCTTTCTCTTTTACAGCCCCAATATCCCAAATTTGAAATGATTCATTTTCATCTTTTATTAGCTTCTCTTTCAGCCTTGATCCACTCAAGTGATTTCACTGTAGTTGTGTTTGTATTAGTAATAATAATCTATAGGTATCACTCGACCTAATTGATGACAGCCTGTGCTTGACATTTCTGCCGCACAAATTTGAATTGACGTGAATCCAAATCAACGACCAGGAAGAAATTCTATTTGTGACCCTGACAACGATAAGGGACCTAAGTCGGAAAAAAATTTTTGCGATAGGGGTCTCAAAATGCTCGGTAGGTTGTCCCCAATAATATTATGTAAAAAACCAGAAAAAATTTTTTCCGACTTTAGGTCCCTTATCATTGTCAGGGTCATATTTTCTTTAAATCGGGTTAATGCGGTTAATTGAGATGTGACTAGTCCTTTCTGAGATGACTTTTTAATGAACAATTACTTACTCAATTATCATACTAGTTTTCCGATAGAAGCATTCATTCTTCCGAAATCTGCGTTTTTAGATCGTGTTTTGGATTTACCTCAAAGTTTTGAAGTATAGGTAACCTTCATTACAACACAATCGAGGGAAGAGTATTCATGATACGTAGAATAGAGTTTCCATTTTCCAGATCGTAATTTTTTACTGTTATTGCGTTATTCTACACTGTCAATGAAAAAGACATTGTAGAGTAGTTAACCAGTTATTATGATTCACACTATTCTCAACATTATCCAATTTTCCGGATTCTCAAACTTGCACCAACCGTTCGAAAGATACAGCTTGCCTGATCTTCAATATGGATACCTGTACACATCAATACCTATGACTTCGTACGGTAGAATTGACTATTGAGAATGGGGCAGAATTTTAAATACGTAGAATAATGCGAGTTGTAAAAATGTTGTCGTCGCAATAGTTTCCATGATTGTCGATTTAAGTGAATGTACTCGTAGAATGTTGACTGTTATCTTTTCCTGTGGACCAACAGTTTATGAAAATTCGCACCCAACACTCAACATCAGCGCCAACATTGCTAATTCGCTGATTACAAGCAAGGATGAACAGCGCTTTGCAAACTGCGTAGACTTCGACTTAAGCTTGTAAGTTGTTCCACAAATGAATTTGAACAATTTAACTTTTGGCTCAGTCCAACAACTTAACGAAAAATAGCTTAGAGCTTTTTCCTACACCTCTTGGAGTTTGTGTTTTGGACTTGATACAGCGATCGCGCGCTAGCATCGCTACATGTATAACCATGAACCCTTTTTAGCCAAATCCAACCAAGCGACATGATAACGATCTGGCGAAAAGGAGAACCCTCGCTTTTAGTAAAGGAACATTTCTCTAGATTGTTATCATGTCGCTTGGTTGGGTTTGGGTAATTGACAGGTTAGTAACTGTGGGTCAAGAAGGTGATGCGACTGATTTGGCTACTAGACGTGGAAAATAAAGTCAAGATAATCGCGAATAACTCGAGTTCAATAAGTTCTGAAAAAGCTTTGTAGAGGAATAGGTAACTCAACCGTCGGCGGGAGCTTTGATACAAAAACGATGTTCCTAGGTACTACACTATGTAGGCTGCATATCGCAATTCGCAGTTAGTCTATGAGAAGAGATGCAACGTTGCTACAAGAGTATCCCTCTCTGGGAAGCGGAGCCATAGTGAATGCGAGGTATCACTGGATCAAAGCGTTAGCCAGATGATACAAATTAAAAACAATGAGAATGCAAATGTTCAGGAAATATTACTGGATCTAAATGTTAACCAGATAATACAAGTTAAGGATTGGAACGGTTGCGTGTTAACAGATAACAAAACGAGTCAATTGCAGGATAAGAAAACGAGTTAATATAAAAGATAATTATGATGCTCCACTCCAGCCTAGTTGGCTGGCATAGTGCCAATACCCTCACTACTAGTACCAAGTGAGCCTATCGCTCTGCTAGTGTTTACCGTTCGGATACTTGGGTACTGGACGCATCCACAGAGTGGTCCTGTCACGGTCGCCACTTGTAGAGGAATAGGTAACTCAACCGTCGGCGGGAGCTTTGATACCAAAACGATGTTCCTACTACACTATGTAGGCTGCATATCGCAGTTAGTATATGAGAAGAGATGCAACGTTGCTACAGCTTCAAGATTGTTATTCTTTCTAGCTAACTTAGGTAACCAGAAGACATCATCATAATGATTTTTGGTACGATAGTATCGTGATCTTAGATTTCTCATGCGTTTGAAAACTTCGTTTTCGGGCGTAAGAAAGTATTGCGATTCAATATCACAATCACCATTCACTCTCTTGAGCCAAACTTCCATACATTGCCACCTGGGTGACCTGGAGCGACTCTTTTGCTGTTAAGCTAGTCCAATTTGTGAATCTTTCTTCCAAGTTCCAAGGGTGTTGGAGAATGGCTGACTGGAGGCTTGGAGGCGCCTCCAAAGGATCCTTTTGGAGGCATCTGGAGCTACCTCCAAAGTGCCTCTGGAGTGCTATAGTGATGATTTAAACCAAGGCGTTGGCTAATCTGGAGCATTTTGCCTCCAGAGGTACCTACCTTGCTTTCACCTGGAACAACATACAAGGGATGAGTAGGTATGAATGCTCTTTTGCGTAAAGGTACGCTGGAATGTCTATTCAAACATTAATTAGTAACTTACCTTCGATCAAATTATCAAAGCTCCAAGTAATTACTTGTACAACTATGTTCTTTACAAAATGAAATTTTAAATTAACATAGGTAATAAGGAAGGTGTAACGAATTTCTGGACTATACCGATCATCAACATCAGGCTTCATCATATTTATCGAGTAAAGAATACTGGTGCAAAGCTGCAATGGCTGTTAATATCATTATTCTGTCGTTCGATATTGTATGGGTAGGTATACCTATAATATGTTGTTCCGTCATAAACTTCTTCTCAATGGAGTCTTACCAAGTAAGTAAAATTGATTTATCCAGTGGGTACATTTAAGATTAATGAGAATTGAGTGGTACGTTACAAAAGTAAAATGCGTCAACTTTTGAAGCATTTGCCGTATTAATGAAATATTCGTAGAGATAGCTGATTTTCCAGAAAAGTCAAGCTGTCTACGGAATCTGTTTCTATGACAACAAATAAATAATTCTCTCCTTCTCGAATGCTGTACATGTTTCTTATTCCGGAAACCCAAGTGTTTCTTTTTCCTTTCTCTTTTCTTCTTTATTCGCCATAATCTTGAATGGAAACATTATCTACTCGTGGCATGACTTTTGGGACGAGAAAACTAGTAATTAGGCGCCCCATGAATTTTCTGTTATACAGGTTTATCTGTACACTATGTTCAGAATTTTCGAAACTTCTAGATTAAATTTCCATCCTTTACGGTTCAGAATAATTTATAGAAGACTGTCTCGCAAATTGTAAGGGGTGGGCATGCTGATTTAATATGTCCTTTGGAAAGTTGAACTTACGACATTCGACACCAAGAAAACAGTCAAGGAGAAGCTGTACGGAATCTTACATACTTGTTAGGATCCAACTATAGAGTATAGAAGAGATATCAAATCATTGTTACGGGGAAGTCATTCAACAAGATCAAAAATTCCCTCAATTTGAGCATTTAAAATCATCATAATAAAAAGTTTAGAAAGAACACCCTGAAAATTGAAAAAACCCATCAACCTAATCATATA
This sequence comes from Aspidiotus rigidus, assembly GCA_035079385.1. Lineage (NCBI taxonomy): Eukaryota > Metazoa > Arthropoda > Insecta > Hemiptera > Diaspididae > Aspidiotus > Aspidiotus rigidus. The sequence continues at coordinate 1,811,461 of JAVHKY010000026.1, forward strand.
AACAGGTAATCTTTAAATCGCAAATGTCCAATACCACTGTGAATTTCATCTCATTTTTATTTTGAGTTTATATTTCATCTCACTTTACGAAGTGTTATTCAATGTTCAACGGTATATGGATGCTAAAAACAATGCTGCAAAAAAAAGTAAATAGCCTATAAAGAACCCGCGGTAAATATTTAAAACGTATTCTAAAAAAGAGAGCTATTAAGTAAATCAAGATTTTAGAAAATGAACTTTCATTTTGGAAACTGAGTTTTTTCAAGATAATAATACGTTTTTCAAAATTGAATAATGAGTAGGTACTCGTTTTAAAACAGGTTTTACTCAAATTTACATCTTCTCGGCACGTATGGAAAAAATATAAATATAATAAAAAGATAAAAATAATAGCCTTTTGTTTCAAAATAAACTTATGTTTAAGACAGTTATTAGACTTAGAGAATATTTTTGTAAAATTGCTTTCATTATTCTTATTTTTTAATCCTGAAATATTATCGGATTTTCGAATTCTATTCATTGTCTAATAATTAATAATTTTAAGACCATTTTAATTATTATTAGAGATGTAGGATTTGGTTTAAAATTTCTTCAATAGACTGTAAGTAAACTCTATTAAAAGATAACGGAAGAAAATTACATCTTATTCGTGATCTGAATTTTATAGTTTTTTTTTTTTGTCAACTTGAGAAAATTTTTGTTCTGATAAAAATTCTGGAACAAGCATTTCCAGTTTAACTGGATCAAACATTTCCAGTTTAATTTAAAATGAGATATTGTTAAAATCAGACTGAAATTAGTCAAGTCCCAAATAAATTGTTAAAATACCTAGGTAGTCATTTTTCTCATACCTAACTTTCTGATAAAACCCCTACCTAAATTATAATTATATTAGAATAATAATTTCATTATTCTCGTCATTTTCATTCACACCATCACTAGCCGTGAAATCACTAGGATTAAGATGAGTTTCGACTGGGATGTGGATCAACTGATCCTCAGAAATATTGTCATTTTTAAACTCGCTGTCTTGGAAAACTGGTTCGTTGGTTCCCTCACCATTGTTAATTATTGACAATCTATCATCATTACACATTTTCATAAGTTCTACGTGTTCTTCATCACGATGCTTAACGGAAATGTTGATAAACTGATCTCCAGGAACATTGTCGTTTTCTGACTCGCGATCGGGAAAAAGAATTTGGCTGGTTTCTTCATCATTGTTGATTATTAACAATTCATCGTCGCTAGGAATTTCGACAAGCTCCGGGTACTTCTGACGCTCAACAGGGATCCACTCAGGCACATTGTCGTTCTTAAACTCGCTGCCAGAGAAAACAGTTTTGCTGTTTTTTTCATTATCGTCGCTGATTATTAACAATTCATCATCGCTAGGAATTTCAATAGGCTCCAGGTACTTCTGACGTTTAACGGGAATCCCCTCAGACACATTGTCATCTTTAAACATACTGCTGGAGAAAACTGCGTCGCTAGTTTGGTCATCATCATTGATTATTGACGATTCATCATCGCTAGGAATTTCGATAGGCTCCAGGTATTCTTGATCTTGACGCTTAACAAATTCATTGATGACCTGAAAAATACCAAATTAGTGGACAAACTTCTTAAATAAGCAGGACAGATCGGCGAAAGGGAGAAGTAAAAAATACAATACTTGTTCAATTCTATAACCATGATTTTTTTTATTTTCAGACAATTTCTTTTCTAATACATCATCTACAGTGGCGGGATCATCTGCCATCTCATCCGGTAAGAAAGAATTTATCGTATTATGAAGTTCGTATTCCCTCTGTAATTTCAAAAGTCGTCCCAATTCTTTGAAAGCGACTCTGGCTGTAAAATATTCAGAAGTATTCCATATTTCATTATGATGTACTAAATAGAATATTAAGGTTTTCACTAGATGATGTAAAATGATGAAATAAAATTATAAATCCTGGAAAGTACCTGTTTCACGAATCTCAGATTGAGATAAATTCAATTTTATGCTTTCGTTTTCGTTCTGAACCACAGACAAAATATCATGAAAATCTGGAAATCCCCTTTTCTTATTGTAGAATTTTTCAATGGCACGGTTGATAGAATAGAATTTTGTACCTATTGTAATTCAGTAAAATTCAGTTATACGTCAAAGTGAAACAACCTAATTTTCTTCATTAAGACTAAATAAATACATATTTACCGGTAAAACGAATGGATTTCGGAATCACGCCTCCGGCCAATTCTTTTAATTCATTAATTTTATCGTATATTTTGCAGAACCGCCTCTTAAACCTATTCGTTATTAGATTTATTATAAATGTTTTGAAATGAATCATTTATTCCAGTATTCATACATTTTTTATCTGCGTTGTACCTGTCAAGTTTCATGTAGTTGGAATTCTCATCATCGCTATCAGCAAGATCAACTTCAGTCTGTTCCAAAATTCGGATCTTAGAGGCCAATTCCTAAGAGGAATATACACTTCTTTAGAAATTTGTGCATATGACAAGATTATTCTAGAAAGTAATTAGCAGGGATGCGCTTTAGTCTCACAGCCAGAACTGTTTCCAATTTTTCGATTCGGTCACTATTTTTCTTGTTTTTTTCACCAGAAACAAGAGTCACTGAGTTCGCGCTTTTTTTTGTCGACAATTTTTTTATCTGAAATAAAATTGAAAACATTATAATGTGTTAATTTTGAACACCCTGCTCAAGTCGAACGAAGTTTCATGATAAATCGTCTCTTTTACTTCGAGTCGATTTTTTCCTGTAATCGTGCGCAGAATAAGGCGATAACAAATATTACACGGAAATTAGAATATGCTCTAAAAAATTATATAAATCTCACCGAATGATGTTCGAGGGCATCACTGAGTTCTTTCATACAGTACCAAGGCTCGGTAGAGACTTTTGAGATGATTTTCTGAAGTAGATTGGTGAAGGGTACAGAATTTTTATAGCCAGGATCTGCTTCCGCGATTTTTTTGCGAATTTTTTGAAGCGTTCGATCGACATCGCTCGACGGTTCAACAACGTCTTTACATTTTCTCAGGAACTGAAAAATTTCTAATTTTAACGATCTGAATCACGATGAAAAAAATATTATCTCTTTCCTCTCTTCATCATCCTTAATCCAACATTCTAAGAATTTTTTGGCAACATACATATACGTACATACTTCAGCTAGGTATTCAAAATTCACAAAAAAAGTAATAATAAGGCAATCAAAGAGAGCCTCTCATTAGTCATAACAACAGAATCACGTAAATTACTCGTACCTCTTTGAGTAGATCACGACCAACAACAACTGATGAAGGATTTTGTGAAAGGACTATCTGCTCTTTTTCCATTAAATTTGATTACCGGTAAGCTACGTAATAGGGTTACTTATATACCGTGATTGTGATAAATAATGCAGTGAAGGTACACCGAATACAATTACAAGAGCGATAACGGATATTTAATTCATCACGGAGCAAGTTCATTCGATATTCATCACCGGAAGAGTCTAAGAAATAGTATTTCATAAGAAAAATACTGCCAAATTACCAAATTGTTCCTAGATTATTCTCGATAAGGAACGAACACAAGATCACAAAATACAAAATCGCACTTCTGATTGCACTGCAAGTACGGACATGCATGATGCATTCACCGTGCATTGGAATAGAGAGAAAACCAACGAGAAAAATCAAAAAGAAAAACCCTTAGTCGTCAACGAATCGATCTAGCGAACGGGTTCAACGGTAACGATTACTGTCGAACCCGTTTGCTAGATCGATTCGTTGACGACTAAGGGCTTTTTCCCGTGACAGGTCAGTTTTTGATTGGTCTGTCGGTATACTCGCAGTACTGCCTCATTTTCGTACGAAAAAAGTATTTCAGTTTTGGAAAATAAAATAATTTTTAATCAGTGTTCGTACTCGTAGCACCTTTCTATTGTAGTTTAAACCGTGGTTCAAACATAAGATACTTCAAGGTTTGAATTACTTCAGGGAATCGGAATCAAAATTTGCGAAAAAAAAACTTACTCACTTTATTTCTTACAATTTGAGTACAAAGAAAGGTCATGACTGTTTCATAACGCTGTTATCAACACTCAACTTATCACCTTCGTTGCAAGCGTTGCAAGCTTCTATGGAAGAGAAAGTTCTCACCTGCTGTTTCGTCTGAATGAGATTTCAGTGCACAAGTTAGAATAATAATTTATTGTAGAATCAAGTGAGTCTATTGAGAGCCGCCTACCCAATTCGCACCCTTATCCAGCATCCTTTGAATTTATTGCTGGAATGAGCTGTTCAAACTCGTGGGCCTTGAAGGAATTTCTTGAAAATGCGCATCGTCCGCGAAGGATTAATAAGTTTATACAGTTTCTCAATGACTGTACTTCTCCCTTCGGCCGCTCTGTTAATATCAAGATTTTCGATGACAACTTTATCGAGATTAGAACTTTGCGCTTCTGGTGCTCTAATTTCATTCGCCGCTGTGAATGGATTCTTCTCACTCTTAATTGAGAAACATTTGATGCAGGTAGATACGAATAAATTTAAGATCATACGCGTCACTTCACTTTCATTGATTGAATTCAATATTTCAGGTTGTCATTAGAGCATCTTTTCTAGGATGCGTATTTTTTTGTGGTATTGGTGTTGCAATTTTTGGCACACATAACTGGAATATATTTGGATGGTAGGAGTTTACTCCGTCAAATGATATTGGTATGTTCACAATTTATACTGATTTTTATCTGGGGCACAGGTATATGTGTGTTCTGTCTACATTTCACTACAGTGAATACCTCTGCATTTCTGTGACCAATCCAAAGTCACTAACAGTCGACGCATTCATGCTGAACCACAGCTTTGCATATGGAATTGCGGCTGCTGCTAGTTGGATAGAGTTTTTTGCAGAACATTACTTTTTCCCCGGTACGTCTCTGGTTGGATTTATCTTTATCAAACCGACTATCGTTTTTTTTTTTTTCAATCGTGTTATTTTGTTTCAGATTTCAAAGGTCATTTCTTTTTCATTAGTTTGAGTGGTTTGGTTTTATGCATAGCTGGCGAAATAATTCGTAAATCAGCGATGTTAACAGCAAGTACGAATTTCAACCACGTGGTACAAACTGTGAAAGAAGGAGACCACAAGTTGATTACTCACGGAGTTTATAGCTTATGTAGACATCCGAGTTACGTGGGATGGTTTTATTGGTCGATAGGGACACAGGTAAAAAACCATACGTGAACTTGGTACTGTACAGTGTGAATGAGTTTAAAAATGATAGCTTCTATCAAGTTGTTAAGGAATGCAACGACTTTTCCACCATTAATCTTTCTGAAAAATATTAATTTCAATCTATTACAGTGTATTCTAGTTAATCCAATATGCATCATCGCCTACACGTTGGCCAGTTTTTCGTTCTTTAAAACCCGATTAATAGTTGAAGAAGAAGCGTTGATTAGTTTTTTCGGCGACGATTACATCCAGTACAAGAGGAGTGTTCATTCTGGACTACCATTCAATAACGGTATTAAACTGGAGGCGTAAGAATGCCATTGAACCGGCATCGATGTTCATTTGTCTACATGTTCCTAATTTGTGACATTACGAGTGCACTGAATTATAAAGCTCATTTTTTATTAAAATATTGAATGATTCTTTCCATGAACATCGTTTGTAAATTTGTGGTGGAGAACAAACTAAAAGGAAATGATAGACGATGGTGCACGAATTAAATTCCTAGAACGGGCTTCATGTTCCGTCTCACTGAAATTCAACTTTATTTTGTGATCTCCGAAAGATGAATTGTCGTTTGAATTCAAAAAGTATTTTGCAGTAACGTTTTGTCCTCATATTGTTTCCTCATGTTGAAATCGTCAACTTGTGGCGCTGATGGAATTTTTATATTTGTGAGGGTTGTGTTCTAAAAAACGCGAATAATGCAAGGTAGGCCTATTAGACCAAGAAAGACTTTTTCATTGATAAAGAGGATTTAAAAAAAAAAAGATGAAAAATGATGACGAGAGAAAAACATAACGTTCTAGGCATTACTTGTAGACCAATTTTTTAAATACCAATTCTACATGAAAGCGTACATGAAAAGAAGCCACCACTGGAATAATCTAGAGAATAGTGTAATTTCTACTTAATTTATGGCTGGCTATGAAGTAGACCCTTCTTTTTCTTTTCAAAGTCCCAATGTGCAATGGTTGAAAATTCAATTGATTATTAGTTTTGTTCGAAAATTCATTCGCTCAACACAAAGTCTTCATCTTAGGCCAGATCCTCCTCCCCTCTTCGTACTGCGTGCGTATGATGATGAGCAATGAGTATGCTGCGAACTTTCTCTTTGAGTGTGTTGTGTCCAATGAGTTGTGGTGATGTGGTCTTGTCGTCCGGTGCAGCTTCTGGCGATAGATAATGCAGTAAATTAAGGGACAAAGAAAAACGCTTACATTTTTGCTTATTTCCAGGAAGGTTTGAACCTTAGACCCTAGATGGGTTCTGGTTACTACCACTTGCCACGATTTGTCGTCAACCATGGCCGCCTCGCACGGACTTGAAGCAACAGCCTCAATCTTTGGCCACATGCAAATCCGAAAATAATAAAGGTTTTGTATCGTAGTTTTTTATAACGGTTTTCACAGAGAGTTCTCCACAATTTCACCACAAAAAAGATTTCTTCAAAATTTTGGTACATCATGAACTTCCATACAGGCAGAACGGCAGCACAACGGCAGCGAAGCCCGACTCTACCTCGCCACATCTGACTCCGTCTACTCTTTATCAGTAATGAAAATGGAGTGCCGCGTGAATAAATTTTTCTCCGAATTAATGTCAGAATGAAGTGAATTTGATTACTATTAATTGATCTCTCTCTTTTTTGCGAGAAATTCCGTACTCCTTCCGCACAAACAGGTAGAATTGTGGAAGAAATTATGGCGAAAATTAGTCCAATATCTGGATTAGGATCTCCATTTTCCCTCAGATGACAAAGAGATTTCTAGCTCGAATTTGTTTCCTTAGGAATAATTCAACTTGCGCATATTATAATTTATTTTGAATCTAAACATGTCGGAATCAGAGAAAACTCATGATAATGGAGACTCTGCCGCTTTGAAGGAAGAACAAGTACGAACAATTTTGTCATGTTTATTTGATATTGTGAAATTGCGAAAGTTGATGTGCTGTTTTGATTGTAGATTAATTCGTCGTCAACTGAAGCGCATGAAACTTCTTCATTACGAGATGAATCAGTTCTTTCTGAAACACCCGAAAATTTGGACAAAGGTGCAAGAAAACGTACCCACGATCATGGAGAAAGTTCGGAAGAAAGCGGTAAACGGGTACGAACACTTCTGTTACTGATTTCCATGAAAATAAACGAGGAATAACTGTAGTGCCTTTGTACTTGTTAGGTTAAATTGGATAATAGTCTGGTGTCCGTTGTCGCAACACATTACAATTCATTAGAAGAGAAGGGCTTGAGCGAGCGCAATAAAAGTCGAATCGTGCATATGAGAAATTTCAATAACTGGATTAAGAGTCAACTGATTAGTAAGTTTACATACTTGTTCTGTGTGTCAGTTTACCCTTGATCAAAATTGTTTTTCTGGTACAGTAGTTTGTAATCTGCTATAATTCTCATCTGATCGCAGATAATTACATAGAAAAATGTAAGGAGAATTCAAAAGACAGGAATAATATACATGTTCTGGATATGGGTTGTGGCAAAGGTGGTGATTTGTTGAAGTGGAAAAACGCGCACATAAAACATCTAATTTGTGTCGATTTAGCCGACGTGTCGGTACAACAGTGTAGAGATCGTCATGAAGATATGAAAAGGAGAGACAGCGGTGGTCGTTTCGACCGTTATCGTCATCCTCCTTTATTTTCTGCTGAATTTTACGATGCTGATTGTACGAAAGTAAGACGTATTAAACAGTATGGTTTTGCTGGTTCATTAAAATCATCCAGGCTCTCGATACAAATAATCATTTACAGGTCCGAATAAAAGATCTATTTGCGAGCAAAGATCAATCATTCGATCTAGTGAGTTGTCAGTTCTCGTTTCATTATTGCTTTGAAAGTCTTCCTCAGGCTGAATGTATGATGAGAAACGCTGCAGAATGTCTTAGACCTGGTGGTTATTTCATCGGTACTATTCCGAATGCGAATGATATTGTGTTAGTTTACTTTTATTATTATAATTTCATCATTCGTTCGTTCATTTTTTCGCATAAGAAGAATGGATTCTCACTTTTTGATGCTGTGTTCTTTCAGAAAACGATTGAAAGAATCCAAAGATAAGTCTTTCGGAAACGACGTATTCAAAATAGAGTTCGAAGACGTTGATGAACAATTTCCACTATTTGGAGCCAAGTACGATTTCTTTCTAGAAGGCGTTGTCAATTGTCCGGAATTTTTGGTTTATTTTCCTTTATTAATCAAGTTAGTTATGATTTGCTCGGTATATTAGCCATTTTTTTCCTGAATAATGTCATTTTGAATGTATGTGTAGGTTAGGAGAAAAGTACGGTTTGAAATTGGTGCATAAAGAGAGCTTCGAAAAATATTTTGAACGTATGAAAGAACCGGGTAGACAATTATTAGGAAGAATGGAAGCATTGGAGGTGAGTTCTTCTGATATCGTTGACGAAAATATATTTACTATCATTAGGTAATTTGCGTCATCAGTAATGCAAAAATCTTGGACTTCGATTGGGTTTTACTCATATTTTGAAACCACCTTAGCTGGTATTATGTAATAGACAGAAATCAGATTCATGGGAAACGATCAGGAAGAGCTCATAATATTAATTTCAAAAAGGAAATAAGTCGTTTCAGCATTAGTTTTTGTGATGTAGGCCTACGAAATTTAGTTGCATAATATTTGTAATTTTATCTCATCGCAAAAATTGATTTTATTAATAATATTTTTAGATTTTATGAGTCATTGTTAATCCGATCATATCACAGTTTTTGCGAATTAGGTATTGACATGGATTCTAATTTGCGAAAGGAAGAATCACATCCACTTGAACAATGCAATGAAATCACAAATTTAAATATAAATCATATTTTTCCGTGGTCAGTTTGATTTTAAAAAAGAAATTAGATCATAAAACTGAACCAAAAGTTGATTCTGGTTTCATCTTTAAGACATGAATTCAAAATTCTTTCGAGCTTAGTATCTCTTCAAATCTCATTTCTTGCATTTGTAGATTTCTCCAACCTTAATCCATTGAACGCCAAGAACTAACTTTGTTCATTCTGAAATATTTTACTTTTATTTATCATCGTTTTAGCTTTACATACTATACTTAACTTTAACTGTTACTGCACCTAGATACGTTTTGTTTTTGCGATGTAAAAAAAAAATACTATATTTCCTCAGACGTACCCACCTTTTGAAAATGGTAAAATAGCTGGAAACGATTCTGATTATATTCATGCAAAAAAGTTCTTGGAAGATCACCCTTTCTGCGAACGTGTAGGAACTTTATCGAAATCCGAATGGGACGCCATCAGTAAGTTGAAAACTTGACAATTAATGTACTTACTAATTCTATTGCACACGAAGAAAATCGGGACAATGTGGCAGTATTGTCTCGAAATTTTATTTGATAATCAAAATTAAAAATTTACCATACGATATGAAAGTTGAAAATTTTTAAGAGAGTTTCTTGTCGTTGTATCCTTCTGATCCGTGTAAAGAAACGATGTATGATACTGTAAAAGTATCTTGTCTCTTAGCTAATAAAATAACGTTCCATTTTGTCTTTTTTCTAAATTCCTGTTGAAAGTTTGAAATGAAAATTTTAAGTTACCTTATTGAACCGTTCATTCTATCATTCAAGTATGACAAGGCCACAGAAATCAAAAATAATTAATTCACTTTTCTGTTGAACGAACTTTCATCACATTTCTAATGAAAAAATGAAAAAATATTTCTGTTTCAGCTTTGTATATGATATTCGCGTTCGTGAAAGTAAATTCGTGATTGGAATTAGTGATTTTGTTTTCATTTTATTCGTGTAGCTTATTTGTTTTGTGGTCTATGTAAATTAGTGAAATTCCTCCAAATCTAAGTTTAATTTATTAATTCTATTATTTTTGATTTATGAATTCTATCGTGAAAATTTGACCAATATCGCCGTTGAACGCGTTGAAAGTACAAGAATGTCAAATAAAATTTATTGAAAATTATTAAATATATGTGGCTGATTAGTATTATTGTATTGCGAGCGTTCTTAAGTTCACGACTATTAGTTGACCTCTTGGTTGGACACTTGATCAGGTTGTTGCTCCTAAGTACGATGGTATTTAACTCGTGAATTATTAAATTCAGTGATCTAAATGGAAACTCCAATTGTGAATCGTTTGCCTCATCAGAATTCGATGAAACGTAGTGTTAGTGCTAAACAGTACAAAAAGAATACTGTTAAGAATATACCCGATTTTGACGATAATTACTGTCGAAAATATCACGGGTATTATGGAGAATTCGATGACGGCCATTTTGGGTATCAGGTATTTAAAACTTGACTTCAGATTTACTATTCGTTGCGATAGCAGAAGTTTCAATAATACGATATCACGACACGGAAAGGAAATGAATATTGATTCTATCGTTATGTATTTTTCAGTATGAATATCCATCAAGTTTTCATATTCCAGTTCCCATCAAAGCAGATATACCTGATCGCGTTATGATCAGTTCACGAGTCAATAATAAAACATCGAGTCCAGGATTATCGCCCATACGCACTTATGATCCGAGAGATTACTGTCATATGCCACGAATGTATTTGAATTCTCCTACTCTTCCACCTTATCCTTCTAGAAGCAGCCCTGTCCGTTCGATTCCGGTAACATTATCAAATTCGAATTTTTTCGAAGAGTTGACTTCGTTTTTGTTAATTCTTTCATTCTTCTTGCAGCCATTTGATAGATGGGCTGTCGAGTCCACAGAAGAAGGATCCACAACAGCCGTAGTCACATCCATGGGTATAATAAGTTTGATGATTCATAATGATATCAGAGTTGATATTACAATGGACGGGGCCATCAGGATTTTGAATTTCGCTGTAAGTTGATTCAACGTTTTGGATAGAATTGTTCAGGTGTCCCGTTCTTCTCGGGCTAGTCCCACACTTTGTCTTATCCCGTGAAATGTTTGTGGTCTTACGGGACAATACTGTTAATAAGAGATCTTGCGAGCAACAAATGGAATGAGCTGCTAAAATTTTGAGTTTATTCTGTATTTTTAGAGTCGAAAAATAGGAACCTACGATCATTTTATCGATTTGAGGACAATTTAGCGACATTGTTTCATTTTCAACGCCCACACTGCATCGACGGATGGGTCTAATTGATATTCGTATTTTTGTCTTATTGCATATCGTCTTATTACAGGCTGATATAACTATAGCAGTTAGTGTTACGGGGAAACAATGCGCATTTCTTCATCCAGTTGGTCGAATGCGTTTATGCGACAATAAAATTGAAATTGTGGGGATATCTACTTCTGGTAATCACAAGTGAGTACCCACATCGCTTTATCCTTTCTTTTTCTTCAAAAAATGTGAATTCGTTCAATCTATCGTTCACGTCATGATTCAGGTTTGCTAAAATATGGAGTAACGGTATTTCGTTCACGTCTGAGAGGTCGGGGTTGGTTTATTTGGTTGATCCTGCTGGTACTCGGAGTACCAAAGATATTTTTCCAGACTTATTAGCAACTGATTTTTCTAAGCAGACGTTTTTTCATGGAGCACAACATGGTTCACGTTGCCTTGATGAATGCGTCAAAATCTTGAATTCAGCCCATTATAAACTGAAAGCTGATGGTAGTGAAATCTGGATAATTAATGATATCCTTATCCAAAAAACTGTCGATAATCTAGTAAGGTACGTTATTAACTCCGTTCTCTCTTTTGGAAAGTTGTTTTCCTACAAAAAGTGATAATAATGTTCAAATTTTGAATGATTTTTTTTAAGCGTGAATCGGGGCAAGAATGAAATTCAAATAAAAACGAATTTATTTGGAAAAGCTCGATTGACCACATCAATATTCCATTGCACCGCTTCCAGCGGCGAACAACAACATTTATTCGTAAAAAGTGACGATAAACGAATGCATTACGATGGTACGAAATTTGTCGTACGCAATGCAGCTCAGTCCGCCGGTTTCAACAGTGACAAAGAAAAGCTCTGCATTTATTGATTACTTTCTTATATCTATCTATGATGTATGCAAATACGCTTTTAGGAAATTTAAGTTACTTCGTTCTTTCCAAACCAAATTTATTTATATTTCTTTTACAGATGTTGTATTTGTTCAAAGGTACATTTAAGAAAGATATCTTAATATTTCAGCCATTAATTATTGAAACTTTAGATTATTATGATGTTTAAATTTTGGTTATTTCTTTTTTTTCCCTGCATTACCGATACTTAGGAAAGTATTTACGTCATTATGTCGTTCGTAAATATTAATTTTTGTGATTGTTTTTGTGCTAGTGAATCTATATTAATACTCTTCGTCCGTTACTAAATATGTAGTATGCCCGGTGCAAATTATATAAGAAGTTAAATTTGTTACGTTTTCATTTGTACTTATATTATTTTGATACAAAGAAGTAATCTTTTGTAAACCTATGTTGAATTATTTAGCAGAAAGCCGTAGTAAGCTCTAAAGATTTTAAGTGTAAGTTACTTGGGCTATAATCAATGATTTAGCGAATATCCAATCAATCTCAAATCTTTGCTGTAGACGGAGACCCTGTTGTATTAATAATGTTTGATATGAGATTGTCTTTTGAACGTAATTTTCCTTCCAGCTGTCTCGACATCCGAGCTGGTTTTTCATATAATATGTTTTCAACGCAAGTTCTTATTCACGTTCCAGTATAACGAATTTTCTATCATCATGATGCCAGCAGAATGATAAACAAGAGAAACATTCAAAAGTTCAATTCAAAAAATCGACACCTGCCAATATTTATTTTTAGGTGAACCGACCATCTCATGAAAGTTAGAAAGCATAAAATTTCCTTCGAGAATAGTATCTTTTGTTTCAATAATTTACAGAATGGATACGAAAGATTTTTTACACGAACAAAAATAATTATGTAAGAAGAAGTAACGAGATAGCGGTGTATTGCGATAATAATCGGATAATGCAAGATGAAGAAGTAGATGTATATATGACACAAAAACTTGGGTTTCGTCAGACCCATATATAATTGAGTACAGTTGGCTAGAACAACGACGGTCATTTTTTCCGAATGATTCCGAGTAACCCCCCACACACACACCTTACGAAAGAAAAGAAAGAAAGAAGAAAATAATCAAATTATAAAATGAGCTGGAAGAATTCTGTTTTCTTTAAATTTCTTCTGTTTACCAATTTTATTTTTTCGTCCAATTATCGTTCCATTTTATCGATAAAATTTCTGAGTTACAAAAATATTTCAGGTCCTTATTACGCACCAATTCTTTTCCTTTTTTGGACCGACAAATCATACCCTGGAGTCATTTTCGGGGATTCGTATTCACAAATTTATGGTCGAAAGTCTTTGACTTGAATCGAATTATATCCTAGTTTTGTAGTCTATGTAAAATTTTTCTCCAAGTAACTGAAATGAATAAGTTGCTTTGAAATTCGTAAGAGATAAATAATATTTCTTATAGGAGACCGGTAAAAGCTGACAGCAGGGACAGTGACTCACACCAACCGACCACAAATTAAAGAATAACAAAGAACCTACTTGTAAGAACGACGGTAGCGCGGCGCCACGACTATACACAAGGTATTTTTATGTTGATTCGTAAAATGCTCCCAAGAGAGCGCGATTTAACCGTTCATGAAATCCCGTTAATCTAAAGTCGGTTGTGCCGAGGTGTGTTTCTCTGTTCTCTACTGTCTATCTGTTGTTCACTCTACGAAAGTTGAATACGGTGTTGGTGTACTTCATTTGAGCATTGAGCGTTAGTAACTTTATTTCGGGTACTAAAATTGCAACGTATGACCATTAATTCGTGACTAAATTAAGATTGATGGATAATTCGATGGAGTCGTCTTCCATTCCTCATTCCGAAGATGTAAGTATTGCACCTGTAATTAATCGTAAGATCGACTTCTATACTTACAATATTAGACTATTAGCGAAATTATTCTAAGTCCAAAATGGCGACTATTTTAACATTTCTCGCCGTAGAAATTATTCGATTGTTACACGTGTACGTTTGCGACACAACCTCATTTTTCGTTTGTTCTTCTATTTCGCTTGTAATTAAATCCGACAACGTTATTCTCACTACTATGTGTGTTGCTGGTTAGTCACTGATAATTGTATCAGCTGCTTTATATCTCAATCTAAGTAAAGTAATAATGTAATTTAATGCTCGGCTGCAGCAAATATCCGTGTACGCCGAGCAAATTTTCCCTCTTTTAAACGTCCCACTGAAGTCGCTATTATATTAGTATTTTACTGTAATAATATCTATGGTCAAAAGTTGCGTTGTCTCTTCTCCTTTAAATTGAATTATAGTCGCTTTTTACCTGCATTCCTTCGTTAGTGATTTCCTATTATGCTCATTTCATGCATATTTTTTTCGGATGTCGAAACTATCTCATGATCTAATGCTAATTTATCGTTTTATTCTTGGTTTCAGGGAAAATGTCCATTGAAAGATGAAGTCAAACCGTCGGGAGGTAAGTAGCTTCTATTTCATTGATTTGAAATTTAAAAACAATTACATTCGAGGGTCTTCGTATAGAACTTCTTGACTAATATTTTCTATTAATATTAACAAATTAAATTTCAAGTAGTACTGACAGTATCATTTTATTGATTCAAGAAAAATCAACTATTTTCGTTATTATACGGTGTATTGCGCATGTTCAATCGTTCTTCATCTATTTATATTTTCTAGAACATGTTATGAATGGACTTTCAAATGGAATTAGTAACAAATCTGATGGACATCATAAACATAAACATAAGGACAAGGATAAGGACAGACATCATGACAAGCATAAGCACAAAGACAAGGATCGCGACCGTGAGCGCGAGAAGGATCGCGAAAGACACGAAAACAAAGCAAGTATTTCAATAGAAAATTTATCGATTTAAATTGAGTTCCTAAGAAATGTCTATTTAATATTATTAATTACAGGATAAATCTAGCAAGGATAAAGAAAGTAGCTCGGAGAAAAAGCATGATCGTAAAGACAAAGAACATCGCGATAAGGACAAGGAACGATCTAAAGATAAGGAGCATCGTAGTAAAGACAAAGAATCTCGTGATAAAGTGAAGGATAAGGATTACAGCGAGAAAAATAAAGAAAATCGTGATAAAGAGCATAAGTCGAAGGAGCACAGTAGCGATAAACATAAAGACGGCAGTCATCGATCAAAAGACGAGAAAAGCTCCAGGTGAGTTGTGGAACTTACATTTATTTATTTTCACATAATCTAGTCATCCATACTAATTTTAAAATTTTCTCAGTAAAAGCGAAAGTGGTAGCAGCTCCAGCAAATCTCATTCTTCGTCTTCTTCAAAAGACAAGCACCACAGCAGTAGCAGTAGCAGCCGAGATAAACACTCGTCATCGTCTGATAAACACAAGGATAGACATTCTACCAGCAGTAGTAAGCACGGTTCATCCGACAAGGATAAGAAATCATCCAGTGAAAAAGATCGCTCCAGTTCGGATAAATCGAAACATCGTGACCGACATGATGGAGACAAAAAAGACTCTGGTAAATTTCACATCCTTCAAGAAGTGAAAATTTATTTTATTATCATCGTTGATGGATTTTTCTCATTTTACAGTCAAAGTCAAAAGCGAACCTTCGAGTGAATCTCCGACTAAGAAACAGGTGAACAATTTGAAATCGAATTTTTATTTTTTCGAAATTGTGTGCACTTAGTCCCTTAATACCTATTTCTATTACAGGATGTGGTCGACGGTAGAGTGAAATCTGAGCCCATGAGTGACTTCGACGACACAACAACAAATGGTTCGAATCAGCTACGTGATAGTGTCAAGGTGAAGGAAGAATTTTTGCCGACGGAAGAAGTGTTTATAAAGGAGGAACCCGTTGAAAATATGAAACCCGAGCCGGCGCCGAGTGAAGATTCCGAAGAAGATATTCCTTTGGTAAACTCACGTCACCTATTCAGATGAATTTATTTTAAAAAACTGATAATCACCGAGATTCTTTTGTATGTTTCAGTCGAAACGAGCATCGATACCTAAAAAACGGAAGAGTTTAGATAGTGAAGACGAAGATGATGTTCCTCTCAGTGCTAGGAAAAAAATCAAGAAAGAGGCTCCTGTAAAGAGAAAAAAGAAACAAGAATCGTACAGCGACAATGAGGAAAGTGAAGAAGAATTTAAGAAAGTACGTTTGTTGAGGGGAACAATATCGGAACTTTTTCTTCAAAAAAAAAATCCAGTATCGTAACTAATTCGAGTGACTTGGGATGTTGGAAATTTGCGAAATTGGGTATCAAGAATAAGTCAAACTGGAACGAACCTTTTTTTTTTCTTTCTCCGCAGTCATGAAAAAAGAAGGGATGTATTGATCGATGCCTCTTTGGGTTTACGGGTGGGCTTGATTCTGATATCAATAATTTATTTTTGATTTTTCCAGTTTGCGGGAATCAATAGAAAGTCAGAATGATTAGCAAGCCGGGAAATGCAATTAGTTGAACTAAAAGTCAAAAATGATGGCAGTTGGTTTTTCATTTCAGAATTCCTTTTTTCATAAGATTTTGAAAATTTATTGCTGTTGAATTGTTCGATGATAAAACAGAAGTCATAAACCTTTACTGTGAAGAAAATATTTTTAACAAAGAAAACCAATCGGTGATTTTTGAAATCTGTTTCATCATTCGACTATTAGAAGAAACAAATTTCTCAATTTCGCATTGAGGAATAGTAAGCCAATGAAGTCCGTTTACATTTCGTCATGAATATCGGTTTGACAACGTAAATGAGACTCCCAAAAATGAGTTTAAAGGGAGTTGGGCATATTATTCGTAAATTTCTGACTTCTTCATTTCACCCCATTTCACATTTTAATCTTCTTTCGCGACTGGAGTTTAACTATTTGTTTCATCCAATCGGTTTTATTTTGGTAGGAGCAACGAGGTAGTAAAATGTTGACAATTTGTTTTCAGAAACCTAAGAAAATCAAGAAGGAAGTAAAAGTGGAACCCAAGAAAGAAACTGAAAGTCCGACGAAGAGGAAGAAGAAAACCGACGAAGAAGAACAGAACGTATGGAAATGGTAATGATATTTTTTCTTTTCATCATTCAAGTATTTTATTTTCGAAGAGTGTGTGGCCCTCCTTCACTCGAATAGAATTCTGTAGAATATTTTTCTCCCTGAGGAATAATGATCGTCTTCTGCTTTCATCTACACATTGCAAGTTTTGATCCAATTTGCTAAATATTTCCTCGTGCAACATGAGTCGTTTATTTTCAAGTAAACTTTGCTTTCTCGATTTATTGCGTCAGTGGATTGTTTATTACGATCAATGTACGCGTGCATGCATGAGAAAATTCGTCGAATATCTTTCGATACGAGTAAGAAGCGATTTACCATTTCGCTTCGTACTCGTCGCCTCGAACTCGTGGCTCGTTAAAATTTTATGCGGAACGAAGTTCATCGAACCACTCATTGTGTGAAGAAAATGTTGTACTGTACCGGATTGTACGGTACAGCTTCTAGCTTCTAGCCGATTCTGTTCTCATTTACAACCAACACTGACACGTCGAGAGGAAATCTGGCAACGTCGCGTGGTTTTGCTATCACGAACACATGTTTTCTATTTTACTTGTGTTATCGTTCTGAACTCAAATCTTGTTTCGGATGCATTCAACTTTCTTACCATCGCTTCAGATGTATTCATCTTTCCGTTCAAATATTGCTAATTTTTCTGCAATCAAATTATCCGAATTCAAGCTCGGTCTTCGATATTTCGGTGTTGTCTCCTCAGAAAACGTGTTCGATTTCATTCGGTGGTCGGCTTCTATGTTTTTATGATTGAAGTGATTGAAATTCAGTAGTAAGTATTTCGGTATACTAATTGTGAGTTGATATTTTGTTCTAGGTGGGAAGAAGAAAAGAAAGAGGACGGAGTCAAATGGAAATTTTTGGAACATAAAGGTCCTTTGTTTGCTCCTCTTTATGAGCCGCTACCCAAAGAAGTGAAGTTCTACTATAATGGTAAATGTCATTTTTTATTAATATTTTTTATGAACGAAACTGTTGGTTTGAACCGCGAGCTTTATTTCAACAGGAAAAGAAATGCGATTATCTCAAGATACCGAAGAAATTGCCACGTTTTATTCGCGTCTTATTGAGCACGAATACACGACGAAAGAACAATTTAACAAGAATTTTTTCAAAGATTGGCGAAAGTCAATGAATTCCTCCGAGCGTGAAACGATTACAGATTTAAAGAAGTGCAATTTCCGTCCCATGTACGAATACTTCGTCAAAAAGTCCGAAGAAAGAAAAGCGATGAGCAAAGAAGAGAAAAAGGTAGTCTATTTTTCTTTCTCCATCATAGAAATATTGGTAGATATTATATTAATCTGTTGATGATCGCTTTGCATTCAGAAAATCAAAGAGGAAACCGAAGAAATAGCGAAAGTGTACGGTATATGTACAATTGACGGACACAAAGAAAAAATTGGTAATTTTAGAATCGAACCTCCGGGTTTGTTCCGTGGTCGGGGTGAGCACCCAAAAATGGGTATGTTGAAAAAACGTGTAATGCCCGAGGATGTGATAATCAACTGTAGTAAAGATTCGAAGAAACCCGTTCCTCCTGAAGGTCACAAATGGAAGGAAGTGAGACATGACAACACGGTAGGTCTCTTCTATTTTTTCTTCTTTTCATTGGGAAAGTTATTTTGCTCAGCCTAATGAAATATCTACAGGTTACTTGGTTGGCCAGTTGGATAGAAAATGTTCAAGGGCAAGTAAAATATGTCATGTTGAATCCCTCTTCTAAGTTAAAAGGCGAAAAAGACTGGCAGAAGTACGAAACTGCCCGTAAATTGGCGAAATGTGTTGATAAAATACGAGAAGACTACAGAGCGGATTGGAAATCGAAAGAAATGCGTATTCGGCAACGTGCCGTCGCTATGTATTTTATCGATAAAGTAAGTAATTCGTTGAGTACAAGATCGAACAATACGAACCAGTTTTCATTATCAGAAAAATTGACGTAATGTTTAGCTCGCTCTGAGAGCCGGTAACGAGAAGGACGAAGATCAGGCCGACACCGTCGGTTGTTGTTCACTTCGTGTCGAACACATTCAACTTATCGATGAAAAAGATGGTAAGGAAATAAGAAATCGTTTTCTTTTCTCGAGTTTCTCGACTAAAATTAATCAGTGTCATTATTTTCTTTTTCTTAGGCAATGAAAATGTTGTGGTTTTTGATTTCCCCGGTAAAGATTCAATTCGTTACTACAACGAAGTTCCTGTTGAGAAACGAGTCTTTAAAAATTTGAAATATTTTTGCGAGAAAAAGGATCCTGGCAATGATTTATTCGATAGATTGAATGTGAGTATAAAGATTCTGTTCAATCACGTTAAAGCACGATATAGTAAGCAATTGATAATCTTTACTATTGGTCTTGTACGAATATTTAAAGTAACGCGTTTGGGTGCATAGCAATATTCGGACGAGTAAAAATATTTACCGACGAATGAAGTACCGAGACCATGCAAAAGGCATCAGCGAGACTCGAAAAGAGAATTATTTCATTTACTATGGGTGAAGAATTATTTAAAGCTTTATTTGTTTTTACCTTTTTCAATGCGATGCGTTTTCTCCCATTACTCTGTTCGTGTAAGAGGCGGTCATTCGCTTAGTAATTCCTTTTCAAGTCTCGCTGATGCCTTTTACAGTACACTGTAAGTTATAACTGATGACCGATTTGTTTTGTATATTTCATTTTTATTTTTGGGTTTTGTGTTGTTTTTTCTTTCATGACTCCATGAGTCGGTATTATATTTTTACTCTCTCGAAAATGGCCATGCGCCCAAACGCGTCACTAATTTCAATGTATGATCAATTAGAGTTTATCAATCGAATTTTGTCTTAGATATCTCATTTCAATGTTTGAATATTTTCTTTTCATTCACTTACAGACTACTGTACTAAATAAACATCTCAATGAACTTATGGAAGGTCTGACGGCGAAAGTATTCAGAACGTATAACGCTTCAATTACGTTACAAAATCAATTAAATGAACTGACCGATCCGAACGCAAGTGTGCCAGAAAAGGTAGGGTGCAAAGTCCTTGTACGCTATTTCAGGATTGTGTTCGAGGGATGATAATTTTTGGTATTTACGTTGTTTCACTTCTGGTAGATACTCCAATACAATAGAGCAAATCGAGCGGTAGCCGTTTTGTGTAACCATCAACGTTCGGTTCCAAAATCTCACGAAAAATCTATGGGCAATTTGAAGCAGAAGATCGATACTAAAAAAGAGCAAGTCGCCGAAGCCCAAAAACAATATAAAGCAGCCAAACGTGACGCCAAAGGTGGTGGTCAGCACGGTAAGATGTAAGTATCATTTTTCGTGTAAGTTCGAAATCTAGGGAAATGAATAAGCTTTTCTTATTTTCCTTTTTCATTACAGGGTATTGGATAAGAAGAAGAAAGCTTTAGATAGGTTGAAGGACCAATTAATGAAGTTGGAGGTTCAAGAAACAGATAAAGAAGAGAATAAAACTATCGCTTTAGGAACATCGAAATTGAACTATTTAGATCCCAGGATATCGGTCGCCTGGTGAGTGAATCTTTATTTCATTTTTAATTAGTTCCGAAAAAGAGCCCTCGTAATCCTAGCGCCTCTATACAGGTTCTGTATATTTCCACAACGAACGGTAGTAGTAGTTGTGAGTAGTTGAGAAAGTAATATCTCATGTAGGTCAGTGCTTATTGGTATTTAATATTTATGCGGGGTACAACAGTAATGATAAGGTTGTAGTAAACTGTTATGGTGCAGTGAACATACATTCGTTAGCGAACTTGAAACGTCGACATTACTTCATATTTAACCTTCAGAAAACGTCAACTTGAATGACCTAAATTGTATATCTAGAAGACTCCAGTAACAGATAACCAAATGTCTGGTCGAATTCTTTTCTAGTGTGATGTACTATTTCGAATATTTTACATTTGCTCAATTATTTTTATTCGATGTTGAATTTCCATCTTTATTATTAATTCGTTATACGTAAATTTCAGGTGTAAAAAATACGATGTTCCCATTGAGAAAGTATACAATAAAACTCAGCGATCCAAGTTCCGATGGGCTATTGATATGGCAGGTCCCGATTTCGTGTTTTAATTCGCGTAATTCATCAGTTCCCTCGTGTGTAGTAAGGTAATTCTTCTTTCATTCTCTTTTAAGCGGAATATTTTTGTGACGCTAACTATATAATATGCGTATGAAAGTATTTTGATTCGTAATTTTATTGTTTAAAATTGTAAATAAAGTCAATTAAAAAGATTTGGAATTAAATCGATACAAAATCTTGCGCGATTTTTACGAAAGCTTTCATCTCTATCGACTTTTCTGTCTTATTGTACTTCGACTCTATATCATAACTTCAATTTTTCTTTCTCTCTAGATTTTGTCCTTTTAGTTTGAAGTAACAATTCCTTATTTTCTGTGTAATATGTATTCGAGTTTACATGCCTCGATGCTGTACTCTCTATTGTTCGCTGCCTCGTCTATTTTATTCATCGAAGAAGTCAAGCGCTAGACTTTAATCCTAAAAGTATTCGTAAATCTTAACGTTGGCTTCCATTTTAATAGGCGCAAAAAAAAGAATTTTTTATTTTATTGTTTATACAAAGTAGTTTTCCCCTTCTACAATTCTCATCTTTTAGTTTTCTCCTTTTTTTTTTTTTTTTTTTTTGATCAATTAACTGTTCCGAAGAAGCTGCAATAATACTTAAAATCTTTCAAGTACGTGTATACTACGTATTTTAAATGTTGTGAACTGGTGACCGTTCTTCTAATTGTGGAAAATTTGAATTTTGCCTCACTGAGTCCGAACCTAGGGTTGTACAACGCAATTTTAGTTTTTCCCTCTTTATTTTGTTCTGTTTAATATTTCATAATGGTATTTATATGTTTATTTTTGTTGATAGTTCTTGTGACATATTATGTTCAAATTTTTCCATTTAAATTATTCTAATGTAAGATGAATGTTATTGGTATGCGTGTATAAAGTAGGTTTGAATGATAGTATTTCTTCCTCTATTCTTAACTTCGCGCACGAGCGGAAGTTTTGAAAAGCGGATTATCTTTCTTTTCGACGTCGGACGTTTCACTCGATAGCGCTTTTTAGTTTCGAAATTTTTTATGGCTGCTCGTGTACATATGTCTTTCAAATATATTTTTACGGTTAAAAAAAATACTATCCTGTACGTTGAAAGGACGAAAGTGCCAATTAAGTGAAAGATTGAAAATCCGTGCGCAGTCTTCGCTCTCGGAATATGCGTAAGCATATCATTCGCGATCGCAATTTATAGGTGTGAAGAATCCACTATTGTACTTATTTACACTATGTGTGAATTTATTTCTTCATTATGTCTGTATCATGTTTTAAGTTTTAGCCAAAAAATATATAGATATTGTATATTATTGATAGTTAATCGACCGTGGATTCTGTGAACACATCGGACACATTAGGTGTTATTGTTTTCGTTGTAGGAAAAAAAATCAATAGGTCGTATTTTTTTTTTTGTATTAAATAATATAACCAGATGATGTAAAATTTTATACATTGATTTTACTGTACACGGTTCATTGATAATAAAAAATTGAAACGAAAAATGGCCTGTTTTTCTTCCTGAGAGTGCTGTGAAGTCTCTAGTTTTTTACCATGTTGATATTGGAGGAACATGGATATCCATAAAGTTTGAGTGTCTTGTAGAAATGCGACTCGAGTTGAAACTGAAATTCAAGAATTTGAAAGCGGCTTTTCTTATCATTGTTATTTTTTTGTACCGGCTCAAATCAAGACAAATATGTAGTTGAACCTTACTCTTTTTTCTGAATGTGGGGCTGGAGGGTAGGTTGTGAAAAGATGAATCCATACGAATTTTTTCTGACTTATTCCTCATTTTTCCTGTTTTTTTTTTTTTTTTTTCTGGGGAAAGTCTACGCGTGTTTGTGTTATAATTTCTTCGTAACATCACAACGTTCTCTTTTTCCAAGTTTTGGAATCATAACTTCGCTGTAATTCAATTGTTGATTCGTTGCCATAGCACACTTCTCATTTCGACGAGCTTTGAAATTCTTTTCCAATTTGCTGGTGATAGCGAGCGTCACGTCGTACGCGTTTGAGAAATGGCGGACAAACAGAAGAGGAAACACGATCGAGAAGCCGCTTTATTAGCCGATACGGAAAGATTATTCAAGACGGAGTGGTTCAACATACCGGCCGGCTTATCCTTACACAAACTTCGGACGGAAAATACTTCTAGGCCGCAAAATCGTTCGAAAGTAGGTCTTTAGTTACCGTCTACAGATCATTACATCACTCGCTGTAATTTTCTTCCTTTCATTTATGGTATTCTAGATGAAAATAAAAGAGTACGTCAGCTCCAAAGCGGAGGCAGAACGTATTAGAGAACAACTATTAAAAGTAGTGAAATCTAAAAAGACCGATAATGACGACTTCGAACTGCCAAATAGTGAGGAACGTTCTCTCGTCAAATATTATCATTACATTCATAGGGGGATTGATATAGTAAACGTCGCTCCCATAGACAGTTTATGGGTGACTGATATTCTCCAACGCATACCTCCAAGACTCAAAAGCAAGTCTTCTGTTTTAGAAGTATTACTTTCCCAAGTTCGGGTAAGTTCTTATTCATATTCTTCTTTTTTCAATCTAAACTCGCTAGTACTTATCATTTCTTATCTCACTGCAGGATGATTTTGTATTTAACGTGAAAAAATCCATAATTGATTTGGCTTTGCACGACTATAAAAGTTCTCAATGTAGCGATCAGACGATATTGAGTATATCGGAGACCCTGGACGAAATTAAAGTAAAACGTTGGCATTTTGAAACTATGGCTTTACGAGTTCAGAAGAATTTATTTAAAATACACCCGACTACTGTTAAGATCAGTCAGTTGTGGTCTTTGCACTATAGGTAATTAATTAAGTACTACTTTTTTTTCTCTCTCTATACATTGTACAAGTTCTTAACTGCACTCCGGTTAATATGAGCTTGATGGTGAATCGATTTTAGATGTGTTGGATATAACTTGCTGCTTCTAAATGAGAGCTGATATTTGGGAGGTCATCGACGAGAGTTGTTTCGATGGATGGGTGGCGGCGAGAAGCTAAAGATGGGCGTGTGAAAATGTGGGTGACTGTGAGCGAGGAGTCGAGGCTACAATGTTCGCATAAGAAGGTGAGCGGGTGTGAGTTGCGGGTGACCAATTCGGAGACGTGTAAGGTAGATTTTGTGATTGCTGGATTCTTGGTGCGATGAAGCCCTTGGCTAATATCTTCGATGAGATTTGATTTGTCAGAGTGTGATTGAGTTGGATGGTATGGGTGAGATCATTTTCAGTGGGAAAAGCGCGAGAGTTGAGTCGTGAAAGTTTTGTAGCAGTTTTGGCGGTTAAATCGACCTTTTCAATACTTTGGATTCCCGTGTGGCCGTGGACTTATGTCGTAAATTCTCCTAATTTAGGTTGATGACGTCACAATTTGTTGATGTCATTTTCAAGTCCTGCTCTCAAGTCCCTACTTATACTCACATGTAAGTACAGCTCGATATTATAAATTTCACGGGTTCTTCAACGGAGTTAAACGAGGGCTGGCGGGGAACCTGTTTTATGAGGCACACGGGATCTGAAAAAATATATGACGTCATCAGATTGTGACGTCACAGGCTTGGACTTTGGAGCTATATACAATAGGAGAAGGACTAATTGGAGAATCGACCTCCAAGCTATATAGTGTATGATGGGAGGGGGACATGAAAATGTATGATAGAAGGGGGACTTGGAAAACTTTTCGACCTCCGAGCTATACAAAATATGATAGGAGGTCGACCTGTAAATGACCTTGAGATTGCTGGCCGGCTATTTTTTCCGAAAAAATCCTAGATAACATGGGTTCCCTGTCAAAATTGAAGCAGGGGTTGGAGGGTGGAGGAAGATAAGGCAGAGGATGTGTTAACAACGAGATGTAAAATTCAATTCTAAATACTTCAAATAATTATAAATTTTCTTTCATTATCGATAGTTTTCACTACAAAGACGAATAATCAAGATGTATTTTTAGAACACATTTTTCAAAGGCTCTGGCCAGGTAACAGTGGTGTTCCGGCCTTAGTCGGGAATCTCCATTCGACTATCGGAAGTTGTTGGGGATGGAATGAAACTCTTATTTCCAGATTTTCAGCCACCTACTTTCTATTCTATCCTCCGTGATATTTAAAAATATATATTTTACTACCAAAATCCTACAGCTCGTAATTTTCAATGAATTCTCTTGTACTTCGGAAGAAAAATGAATCATCTCAAGGGGGCCATTCATGATAATTTTTTTGAACGAAAAAAAAAAAAAAATCCTCATAAAATGCATATTTTTTTATTAAAACATTTTTTTAAAGGATGTTGTTACAAAGGGCTCAAGCTGAAAAAAATATATTTGAAGTATTGACCGTGAGTTTTGGTATTTCATTCATCAATTAGATCAATTCTCATGTAAACACGTCCGTCGAGTTTGGAAAAAAATGGTCAAAAAATTCTCCAGTCGCTGGAATGGTCTAGAAATGATAAAAAATCGAGAAAACCCGCTTTTTCAACATGGAGAACTGTGAGTTTTGGTATTTCGTTCATGGATTAGGTCAATTCTTATGTAAACATGTCCATCGAGTCCGAAAAAAATAGTCAACAATTTCTCCAGTCGCTGGAACGGTCAGGAAATGATAAAAAATCGAGAAGATCCACTTTTTCAACCTAGAGAAGCGTGAGTTTTGGCACGTCGTTTATGGAATAGATCAATTCTTATGTAAACTTGTCCGTCGAGTTCGAAAAAAATAGTCAACAATTTCTCCAGTCGCTGGAACGGTCAGGAAATGATAAAAAATCGAGAAGATCCACTTTTTCAACCTAGAGAAGCGTGAGTTTTGGCACATCGTTTATGGATTAGATCAATTCTCAAGTAAACATGTCCGTCGAGTTCGAAAAAAATAGTCAAAAATTTCTCCAGTCGCTGGAACGGTCAGGAAATGATAAAAAATCGAGAAGATCCACTTTTTCAACCTAGAGAAGCGTGAGTTTTGGCACGTCGTTTATGGATTAGATCAATTCTCAAGTAAACATGTCCGTCGAGTTCGAAAAAAATAGTCAAAAATTTCTCCAGTCGCTGGAACGGTCAGGAAATGATAAAAAATCGAGAAGATCCACTTTTTCAACCTAGAGAAGCGTGAGTTTTGGCACGTCGTTTATGGATTAGATCAATTCTCAAGTAAACATGTCCGTCGAGTTCGAAAAAAATAGTCAAAAATTTCTCCAGTCGCTGGAACGGTCAGGAAATGATAAAAAAATTGAGAAGATCCACTTTTTCAACCTAGAGAAGCGTGAGTTTTGGCACGTCGTTTATGGATTAGATCAATTCTCAAGTAAACATGTCCGTCGAGTTCGAAAAAAATAGTCAAAAATTTCTCCAGTCGCTGGAACGGTCAGGAAATGATAAAAAATTGAGAAGATCCACTTTTTCAACCTAGAGAAGCGTGAGTTTTGGCACGTCGTTTATGGATTAGATCAATTCTTATGTAAACATGTCCATCGAGTTCGAAAAAAATAGTCAAAAATTTCTCCAGTCGCTGGAACGGTCAGGAAATGATAAAAAATCGAGAAGATCCACTTTTTCAACCTAGAGAAGCGTGAGTTTTGGCACGTCGTTTATGGATTAGATCAATTCTTATGTAAACATGTCCGTCAAGTTCAAAAAAAAAAAATGGTAAAAAAATTCTCTAGTCGCTGGAACAGTCAGGAAATGATAAAAAATTGAGAAAATCCACTTTTTCAACCTGGAGAATCCCGATGAATGGTATTTCGATGATCGATTAGGTCAATTCTTATCTAAACCCGTCCAAAGAGATCTCAAAAAATATTAAAAATATTCTCCAGTCGCTGGAACGGTCTAGAAAAATGAACTAAAAAATGAAAATCCACATTTCAACCTGGAGAATCCGGAAGTTTGGTATTTCGTTCATGGATTAGGTAAATTCTTATGTAAACACGTCCGACGAGATCGAAAAAATTATTCAAAAAATTCTCCAGTCGCTGGAACGGTCTAGAAATAAAGATACTTTTTTAACCTGGAGAATACTGATTTTTAGTATTTTGTTCATCGATAAGGTCAGTTTATATAAACACGTCCGCCGAGTTAGTCAAAAATATTAAATAAATCCTCCAGTCGCTGGAACACTCCGGAAATTGTAAAAAATCGAGGAGTGCGAAGCTGAAGACAACGCGAAGTTATCGGCGAGACTCAGCAAGCAACGACTGAACACCCGGTCGCGTCGTGTACGCGTGTTGCACCCCTCCCCTGTAACGTGTAGGAGCGGAGCGCGTATTCAACGTACAGAAAGGCGCCGGACTGTTGACGCGTATTTCCCCGTTTACAAACATCAATTTTTGGGGGTCTTTCACATCTTCAAAAATTATGAAACAAATATATGTTTTAGGTGACCGCCCAATACTTCATATATTTTTTTTCCAGCTTGGGCCCTCTGTAACAACATACTTGAAAGAAATTTTTCAATTAAAAATATGCGTTTTATATGGAATTTTTTTTTTCTTTTTCGTTCAAAAAAATTATTATGAATGGCCTTTCAGATGATTCATTTTCCTTCCAATGCACAAAAGGATTCTTTGAAAATTACGAGCTGTGGAATTTTTATAGGCCTAGTAAAATATATATTTTTAAATATCACGGAGAAGAGAATAGACTTAGGTGGCGGAAAATTTGGAAATAAGAGTTTTATTCCATCCCCAACAACTTCCGATAGTTGAATTGGAGATTCACGACTAAGGCCGGATCACCATTGTTACCCGGCTAGAGTCTTTGCGCCTCTGGCGTTGCTGCAAATGACTTTTTTTACGATAGGTAAAAATTCAGAAGAGTCTGGAAGAAACAACGTTTGTCTGAATTTTTATTTTTATAAAACTCATAGGAGAGCAGATACACGCAGTTTTAAGAAAGAGGGTGGTTCCTTCGAGGTAGAGGGTCTGGAAAAAATTACTCCCAAGGCTCATTCGTTCTGAATACGTTCTAGATTAAGAATCAGTCGTCAAAATGCTTTTAACATGCCGATCGCGCGGAACGAGTCCATATAAATAGATGATCCATAATCTAGGATAGATCGGATTGGGGTTGTAGTGAGGAAGTAGAATTTTGAGGTTGCAAAAGGTGGAAGGATGGGGTAGGTTGAAGCTCTGAGGCGTTTGGCTTTAATTTCCTTAATATGCGGTAGCCATAAATGTTTGAAGTGAAAGTGGAAGCCGACGACTTTTATTGTGTCATGAACTTGGTACCACTTCATTAATTTGAAGTCGTCGTCTTATTCCAAGGTCCCTTCTTACAAGAACACGCAAAGTGTTACTTATCCTCATGATTTTGGGATTTCGTTTGCTTCTTGTTTAGGAATATGAGAATCATAAACATAAAGGAGTTGTATTCATCGAATGCTCTAGAATTAAATCAATTTTCCGAGTGGCTATCGTCGCAAATTGAATTGTGTAAGAATATCCTGCTAGAAAAATGGATTCCATCGATATTTAAAGTAGTGTCGAATGTACGTAAATTGAGATCATGATCGATACTTCCTAAGAACACATTTCAATATCTTACTAGTTTTATGAAATTATAGGTTATGGAAAAAAAGAGTTTCACCTTCATCAAGGAGAAGAAGTTGACAAAATTTTACGAGTGCTTATCCACCGTAATGTCGTTACAATTACAAACATTGTGTTCCAAGACTCTCGTAGAGTACACGAATTTCATATGTGACGTCAAAGTGAGTGGATTGCTCTCTTATACACTAGACACCGTATACTTAAATAATTATGGTGGTGAATCTGTTGGGTATTTTAGCGCTCTCCCGGATTTCAAGTTCATGTGTTATATAAGAACAATAAAATTATCTTCAACCCATCGTACAAAGATTTTAGGAAAGTTTTTTTGGGAGTCTTCGAGAAAGTGATTGCGGCTGTCTCAACCATTCCTCGAATTGAAACGAAGTTATACATGCCAAATTTCGTCGATTCGAGTAAACTTTATTTGAGAGTGAGTATTTAAGGGGTCATAATATAATATTATGAAATTGCTATGAAACTGATTTTTACCGTCAATTTTTTTATATTTTTAATTTGTCATCAGCCTTCTATTCTTCCTGAGATAATACAACGTTATCAGTGGGAGATAGAGGAAACACTACAAAATGAGTGGATTTGTCCGGAACTCAAAATTCAAGATTTTGATAATTACATGTGTCTCATAAACGGACAGGTTTGCTACTATATTGTTTTGCAACTACATTCGATGAATGTGTATATGAATTGGATGGTGTTGTGGCCACAGCAGTGGTTTGGAGTCGGATGAAGATCGGACTTTGTGGGCAGAAATTGGGAAGTTGATATTGAGGAACTTTTTTGGGACCTACTTATGCGTCTGAATCCATCTTTTCGCTACCTTGAATTCCCTCGCGGAGAGGGTGGGAGGGCAATAATGAAAAAATCATTTCGATGATATTATGTTGTTTGTATATAAAGTTACTGTTCCGGGAATTTCAGTAAGATCGCTCGACACGGAGGTTAGGGATAAAGGTTAACAATATTTTGATCCGTTCCGCAATGGTGTGACACATTTTAGAATATAGAAAACAAAAATACTGTAGTCGCAAATTTAATCAACACACAGGGAAACGTTTTCGACTGACGGTCATTCTAGGAAGAGAAGACAAAAAAATGGGAAGTAAGAGCGTGATTTTGAGATGAGTGTATAAATGAGATTAAAGCCACAGACGGGGTGAATTACACGAAAAGAGCATTCGAAAAGATGGGAAGATTTGGGTATCGAGCTGTTGAGGCCAGAAAGTTAGGAAAAGAGTGAAAGAGTGCGATAACGGAGACGAAGAACGCGTGCTTCAGCGTAAAGGCTGAGTGAGGGGCTTATGCGTAGTGCGCTAAGGGTCAGTCGAAATTTTTTCACTATTTAGCCAAGTTCTCTCTCGTAGGGCTGAATTTTAAAATCTTGCTGGTCTTTTATTGTCGTATGATACCTCCTAAAGTTTTAGAAAGTTTTCAGGTTGGTCTCGATTATTCGGCTCCAAATTTATTCGAAATTAGGGAATTTAAAAAAATTTTGGACCCAAGTTCGTTAGGGAGAATGATTTTCTGGATTAAGTTCTGCTCGGGAGAAATAGGATTTATTTTCTAAATACTTTCGCTTCGGTCAGTTGTCGCAAGGGACGTTAATCTTTTCCGTCGATATTCTTTCTTGAAGGTGCGAGCTTATTGAAATTTTTTTCTGAACGCTTCTTTCTCCTATAGTTACGTTGTATGTCTTATTTTTCAATGTATAACTATTTTCAGTCGAAAATTGAAGTGAATAAATTTCTTCTGGAAGAACGAGACTTTGTTCTGTTCAAAGATAAAGTTTCGTACTATCACGGATTGGGCATAGAAATTTCAATATCGTGTAGCAAGGTGGAAACGATAGCTTCGTTTGAAATCCATCGAGAGCATTTCATTTCAATCCTTATCAACAAATCCCAAGCAACCAAGGATCGTTTTTTGACCAAAATTACTGATACGTACCAAGATGCTTGCAAACGGTAAGATCTTTTGGTTCATTTAATTGATGGTTGAGGTGTAATGAAAATTAATTAGACTAGGGAAGAAAGACCTTGTATCATTTAAAGGAAGTAAGTCCTCTGTAGCTTCCAACTTGTCGGTGCAAGAGTGGTCTTTCTTGACATGTTTCGGGTTTTTGGGCTAGATCAATAATCCAACCCTTGCCCTTTCCCTTGGATCAGCCGCACATCGGACAAACTAGTCATAGCCCTCTCCTCCTCCTCCTCTTAAGAGCTCAATGATCTCGACCTAAACATGACGTCACGCCTTTAGTACCGGTTGCCCTTGGTTTTTGTTCCCTACCGTAGTAGTGTAATACGCTGGAAGAGTATTAGTATGTGCCAGCTTCGGATCTGGAATGGTCATTAGTGTAGTAGGAGGTTATCAGAATATGGTGGAAAAAGAGCCCTTCATTGATCTCGAACTGGAGTTACGTTGATCTACGCACAGACTACCTTTAAACACGAGATGAGTCACGGAACAAGATTTTTTACGTATCAGCAGGAGTCCTTGAATTGTGCCTCCCAGGAAAACGGAAGCTCTGATTGGAAAAATTTCCACTTTCGAGCTATTCTAATGAACAACAAGTTGTAGTTCCAGAAGAGATGGAGGTTCTGAACTAGTTCAAGAATTTGGAAAATTTTTCGTAGTCTACAATAGGTATCTACGTAGAGGGAGAGGAGAGCTTCGACCTACTATGTAGTAGGGTCCCAATTGTACAGAAAAATCCGTCAGCTCGATGTGGCTGTTAAAAGCAATTTTATGATTGATTATTGTTCTACATACCCAGACGAACAAATATAGCCTGTATACCTATTTTTCTCTCTCCCCGATTTCCGAGGTACCACCCCCCCCCCAAATCTAAAAAGCTCGTTTATCTCGAGAAATATTGACTTTTTTAAAAAAGTTTTCAAACAAAAGTTGTTCCATTATATCTCTTCTACAACTTTACTTCTTATGAAAATTTCATTTTGAGCAATCCTCACGCTTTAAATTTGAAAAAACATGGTAAAAAAAACAAAGAATCACATTTTTTACATTTTTAATGAGAAATTTCAAACATATAGTCAAATATATAATTACAAAAAATGTTTAGAATTTAATTTCCTTTTGAATGAGTATCAAGACAACTTCACCCCACCCTCATTTCAAAAGCTCCACCCCCACCCCTCCTCTTACCTCGCAAACATTTGATTAATGATGAATTTTCAATAGAAAGTAATTTTACTGAAAGGGACTATTATACATCTGAGTCAATAGCTGTTTAATTCAGTTTACAAAACAATTCTAATAAATATTACAATTATTTTTAACTTATGATTATTTTTACTTCATTTCCCATGAATTCTTTTCTCAAAATCTTCCAGGTCGCCCTTCTTGTTGACGTTGTTGTCACATTCTGCATTACACGCGCAAAGTTCAGAGCAATTCATTTTATTTCTGAAGCACCCACATTTTCCCAAACACTTCTTTCGACATCCGCATTTAATCAATTCAATTACAGCTAAAGGAGCTGGATTTTTGGTTGTAGTTTTCGCCTTGTAGTTACCATTGGGATCAACATCCCAACCATAGTCTTTGGGATCAAGGTCAACAAACGCCAAACTTTCTGTCAGGTGACTTCATATATAAGAGACGTAGTTTGCTCTTTGGACATGTTGCTCAAATGCGGCAGGAGAGGGAGGAAAATTTTCAGCCTTGCAACTTTTGTTGGAATAGAGATACCACCTCAACTCTCCCAAAGTATTTATTTTGTTGTTTTTGTACATTCGACACAACAATTTTTGTAAATATAACAGATGGGCTGTAAATGAGCATTTTACAGGTCGTTCAAATAACATAATTTGCTTTCCTCAGCTTGGAGATAAAAAGCAAAATACCAATCTCTTGTTTTTCCCAAAAACTTTCCACTCACATTGGTTCCGGTGAATGCATGGAAAGCCAGAAAAGCTTGGCATCAAGGTTTTCCCAGGCTTGCGCAAATAGGACCTAAGGGGATGGTTTGTCGATTCTTACCTGATCTGTACAGTACAAATATATTTCTCGGAAGACATTTTTCATAAAAATGAATTAAGAGCATTAAAACATTGGTATCTGATAACATCACGGTAACAGAAGTGTCTTTTTTCACAGTTGAATTATGCAAAATGATAAGTGTGTCAGCTTCTTTGTGTCTGTGGATTCTCAAATTCTTAGGTATATTACAATTTCCTTTGGTCAAATTTTTGTGCGTTACCATAATTGTTTTTTTGGTTGGGGCGAAGTATTAAAGTATTCCATAACTTCAGAAACAATAAGCTGAATAAGTTCTTTTTTTGATTGAAAATGACTGAACACATCCTTGAATGAAATATTTTCAATATTACTCCCTGGTATTTGTAGTGAGTTGAAATTCTGCGTGCTCTTTTCCTTCTAGTGAGGTTTTTTAAAGAATTTGGAATGTATCTGTCAAATACAAGTCACACTTCTTCAAAATCTTGAGTAATTTGAACCAATTTTTGTAAAAAAACTGATAAAAAATCCTTCATAGTTATCATTTGGTCATGTTTAGTAACTAAACCAAGGCCATACCATTGATTATTATGACTTTTTTACTAAAGCATTCAACAATTGAAGAATTTTGAGATATACCAGAAGTAGTAGATATCTTGCATTGCCTTTTTTAATTAGATCTTCGAATTTATAAACCATTTTGGATTTATCAGAGGCTAAGAGTAGAGATCCATCGCTAGCCAATAGAGATTGAGGTATCACACAGAACTTGAATTGCATTATAAAGCTTCTTTTATATCCCGCTCAGGACATTTCCTTGCAGCAACAACAAATCTTTGAGAAGATTCCTTTCCTCCTTAATTTTAATGACTTCATCCTTAACTTTAACTTCTTGTACGAGATTTTTCTTAGAAAATGTCTTTGATTTTTGATCCCAAATTGAAAGAGTTCCCTCATTCAATCTTTTTTTTTAACAAAAAAGACTATGTTGGGATGTTGATCCCAATGGTAACTACAAGGCGAAAACTACAACCAAAAATCCAGCTCCTTTAGCTGTAATTGAATTGATTAAATGCGGATGTCGAAAGAAGTGTTTGGGAAAATGTGGGTGCTTCAGAAATAAAATGAATCGCTCTGAACTTTGCGCGTGTAATGCAGAATGTGACAACAACGTCAACAAGAAGGGCGACCTGGAAGATTTTGAGAAAAGAATTCATGGGAAATGAAGTAAAAATAATCATAAGTTAAAAATAATTGTAATATTTATTAGAATTGCTTTGTAAACTGAATTAAACAGCTATTGACTCAGATGTATAATAGTCCCTTTCAGTAAAATTACTTTCTATTGAAAATTCATCATTAATCAAATGTTTGCGAGGTAAGAGGAGGGGTGGGGGTGGAGCTTTTGAAATGAGGGTGGGGTGAAGTTGTCTTGATACTCATTCAAAAGGAAATTAAATTCTAAACATTTTTTGTAATTATATATTTGACTATATGTTTGAAATTTCTCATTAAAAATGTAAAAAATGTGATTCTTTGTTTTTTTTACCATGTTTTTTCAAATTTAAAGCGTGAGGATTGCTCAAAATGAAATTTTCATAAGAAGTAAAGTTGTAGAAGAGATATAATGGAACAACTTTTGTTTGAAAACTTTTTTAAAAAAGTCAATATTTCTCGAGATAAACGAGCTTTTTAGATTTGGGGGGGGGGGTGGTACCTCGGAAAACGGGGAGTGAGAAAAATAGGTATACAGGCTATATTTGTTCGTCTGGGTATGTAGAACAATAATCAATCATAAAATTGCTTTTAAGAGCCACATCGAGCGGATTCACAATTAGGACCCTACTAATGAGGGCTTGGAAAATTTTTGTACGGCTATTCGAGGGAAATGAGATTCTAATCTGGTTTAGGGACTTGCAACAATTTTTATGGTACCATACATGAAGCTCGATAATTTTAAAAATTACCTATGGTATCTGAGAGGGGGGAGTGATCCAACTGAAAGTCTCATCTTTCATCTCTATATAGGTATTTAATCGCGTGTGTCATGTGCTACCGCCCGTCCTCCATAAGGTTATATGCCTGTCCACTGTAACAGCAAATGCACACTACTGGTTTCATACTTCTTCGGAACTTAGTCTGGTGGCTACCAGGCTACTTTGAGAAAAAGCTTCATCGACCCCAACCATTTGTAGTGACCGACTAAGTGCCCCGCTCACGCCTCCAAGCGTCACATTCAAATAAGGGATGCCTTGGTCCATCATCCCGCCCTTGATCGCAAATACAAACACGTTGCCCGCTGAACTTTCCAATGTACCTGACTGATGTCAGGTGAAAGTTTTCCTGACCATGGTCTCGATTTATCCACTCATCAAATTCTTGTATTAACACACAGGTCGGTCGTCTATTGACTCAGTTCACTCTGAACAATTCTCGCTTTCCATTTCTCGAGCAAGGAGCGCCAAGCCTCCTACTTGACCCGTGAAGCCTTTTCATTAGTCGTTGTATTCTTTTTTGCTTTTAATAGCACCGCTCTTTCCACAACGAGGAGTCAAAGAGTCTCCATCAAGACAACGCGGTAGACACTAATACACCTCAGCACAACACTTCGTTGGATCTTATCTATCTCTTTCCTTCTGAATGCTGTCTTCATAAAGTCGGCCCATACTGGGGCACCAGATGAGAGGATTGACAATACGGTATTCATCACAATCTTTCTTCTTGCTTATCTTAACCCTCTCAAGTTTGTCATCAGGTGGCTCAGGTGGATCACTACCCTGTCCGCCTTTTCTGCTGCCATGAGGAAATGGTGCCCGAAGTTCAGCTGTTGCCCAAATACTTCATCACCTCTTGATCATGAGAAGCTGGGTGGACTCAACATTCGACGGGCCGTGAATAATATGGTATCCATCTTTCCTAATGCTAGTTCTAGTCCGGCCGGCTCGATCTAACAGGGCTTCGAGTTTACCCTGCTCTCTACCGCTACAATTGTTTTGGCAGTGCCTCCGCATGTCAGATAAGCCTAACGCCGCTGGGGGCAGTTTCACCTCGAAAATATCGTTAAATACGACGCACCACAAGAGAGACCCAAGGATCGACCCCTGCGTCACCACACAAGTAACGAGCTCTGTAACTAAAAAGTAGGACAAACAATTTTCCCAATGGACCAAATGAGTAAAATGAGAATCAGAACATGGAAAAATTTCGTTGATAACTTGAGAAATTTCCCTTCCCTTAAGTAACCGAGATTTGAAATATATCTGTAGAAAAGGTTTCCACTCGCCGAAATCAGCCTAGATAATGAGAAAGACCACGGAAGTTTTCTAAATTTGAGATGTGTCAATTTTAAGGGTGAAGTAGGGGGTCTCCTTTGGAATTCAATATAGGTAATTCCTAGCCTAATATTGATTATGTCTTTAATCTCGAACTTTTCTATTTGGAATAGGGCGGGGGGGGGGGATTCTTTCCTGTATGATAAACTGTAATCGTACTTTTTTCGTCGTCTTTATAGTTTGAATGAAGAATTCCAAGAAATAAAAGATATATTACTCAAACCTCCAGCGAATACTGCGGAACTCGTTCAAATGAAATGGTACAACTTGAAACTGGGAACAGAAGTATTCTTCGAGATGGAAGATCGTTTACGAGAAGCGATGAATTATATCCTATTCGTATCAGACTACGTACCACTAACCAGCAGCCAAATTAAGCAAAATTCGGTAACGTTTCTCTGGTACAGAAGAATTGACGGTATCCTGGAAGAAAATCGTAAGATTATTGTAGAAAAGACCAAAACATTCCAAGATTTATTATTGGTAAATTTTTGAATACATATACCTAATTGCTTTTGGTAAAAAACTTGTAGACCTCTTATAGAGTAACGTTGAATTCTAGAGCAGAATAGAAACGTTCAAGAAGAACTTGGAAACATATCAGAGAGACGTGCACGAATTCCAAAATTACAGAGACGCTGCTGAACTGCCTAAATTTTTGAAGAAGGCTCAAAATCTGCACAAAAAATTCAACGCTGCTGCCGAGCGTATACGCGAATTCAACGAAGAGGAGGACGCCTTTGGATGGAGGAAAACTTCATATCCCAAGCGCGAAGAAGTGAGTTTAATAATAAACTATAATGACGTCAACAACGATCAGATTTTTCCTACAATTTATGTACCTAAAATTCAGTTAGTAGAGAAATTGGCTCCGTATAAAAAACTCTACGAGAATTGTGCGGATTATAAAAGCAAATATCAAATGTGGACCGAGGCGAAAATAGGCAGTCACGAGCCCGGAGAAATTGAACAGAACGTCGAAACTTTCCATTGCAATATCATCGAATTGAGTAAAGAATTTAGCTCGAATCCAGCTCCGTACGCTTTGACGAATAGTGTAAGTCTTTAAAAGGTGTAGGTACTTGAAATATGGAGTTGTAATATAAATTTCATCCACGTTTTAGATCAAATTAGAGGTCGAGCAATTCCAGAAGCATATGCCTATAGTGAAAACGTTGGGAAATCCGTGCTTGAGAGAAAGACATTGGGAGAAGATATCCGAGATTGTTGGGTTTCCTTTACGTGTCGAGGAAGACCTCAGTTTGGCCAAAATTCTCGATTACGGTTTTGAGGAATATGTTGATAAGTTTCAAATAATAAGCGATTCGGCTACAAAAGAGCATTGCTTGGAAATAAAGCTTGATGGTATGATGGAAGAATGGAAGAATATTCAATTTGAAATAGCTCCTTACAGGTAAGTTTATTGTTTCTCTCCCTCTCCCTCTCCCTCTCCCTCCCCCCTCCCCCCTCTCTCTCTTTCTCTCTCTCTCTTGGCGTCGAGACGCATAGAGTGGACAACTTGAACGCCTTTTCTGGAGTATTTAAAAAAAAAAATCATATTTTCGGCCATAAATCACTTACCGTTAGAGATACGGCGAAAAGCTCAACGGATTTGGATTCAGGGCGTCGAGACGCATAGAATAGACACCTTGAACGCCTTTTCTGGATTCAATCCTAAATCCACGATGCTGCCACCAACAATTTTTGTTCATACTCCATCTTCGTCGACCCCCAGGGAGTCTTTCCTCGGGTCTGGAGACACCTTATCTTTACAGAAACACGTTAGTTAACGTGGTTTACGTTCATTTTCGTGTTACGGCACTTTAATACTGAATAATTTTTGAAAAAATTTTTCCAAAAATATTAGTTTTATTATTTTATTAACTAATATTTTTGGAAAAATTTTTTCAAAAATTATTCAACCTTATCTTTTTTACACTCCACAAAATAGGTCTCCGAGGCCACCTCTTAAATATACTGAAAACTTTTCTAGACGACTGGACCTCCCCTCTCTCGGTCGGGAACGGACCCTTCGAGGCGAAGTTTTTAGTGTTTTACTTTTCTTAATACCTAGCTATCAATGATATCACCACACATGTCAGCCCCTCTTCTCAGCCAGTGTCTTTTTGTTGACGATTATAGCATCTCTATCTGCTCAGCTAGCCCCCAAAGAACCCACAGGCTCCTCAAAAAAACCCTCAACTCAATCACTGCGCATGGACATGAGAAAACGGATTCGGATTTTCTTCCTCAAAAACCTAATCAGTAATTTTCAAAAAAAATAAACCGTATCCCCCCTTTAATTTTACAAAACTTTGAAATTCCATCACGTAACTAAGGCAAACTCTTTGGGTTACACTTCGATAAAAAACTTACCCTTGGCTCCCCACGGTAAATCCCTCAAAGCCAAATGCATACGCGCTTTAAACATTCTGAAAATTCATATGTATAAGACAGGATTGCTTAGCCAATCGTACTGACTAAAAACTTAGCTAAAAGCTAACCCTTCAAATTGATTGGCTTCGGCTATCAGCTAATGGCTAACCCAGTCTCATTGGCTAGCTAACAGCTAGCTAATTTTGGGTCAAAATAAAATGGCTAACAGCTAAGAGCTGACGGCTGAAAGTAGGGAAGGGGTCACTCCAATAGGGAGGAGTGAGGTGTGGGGAATAGAAAATATTAGCCGTTAGTAATTCCAGTTTGAATGGCCAGCAGCTAAGCTAATGGTTACCGTAATATCATTAGTTAGCTAACGGCTAGCTAATTTTGTATGAACATTGCTTGGCTAACGGCTAATGGCTTCGGCTTAGCTAAACACATCTTGAACCTCAACTCGCTGAATTCACTCTTTTCTTTGTTTATGTCTAAACAGAGATAGTGGCACATTCATATTGAAAACTACGGAAGAAATCCAAGTCTTGCTTGATGACCACATTGTGAAGACGCAAACGATGAAAAATTCGCCCTATATTAAACCCTTTGAAAATATAATCAAGTAAGTGGCTCTGTAGTGGATATTTTTTATTAGGTTTCCGACCACAAATGAACATTTTTGCTGGAAACATTAGTTTACTGATTTTTAATTTTTTGTTTGGAAATACCTATACGATGAGTGTTTCTTTACAAATCAATCCATACAAATAACGGCAGTTTTTATGCTGCAGGGGCTCCCAGTGAGCTCAATGATTTTGACCTGACGTCACGTTCTTCAGCTCGATTGACCTTTACCTACTTAAGTGAAGTTCAACTGAGAACGTGAACTGAATATTATAGTGGAAGTCGAGGTACGCAGAGACGGAGGCAAGCTATGAGACATGAGACATGAACCTTATTTTTTACCCATTACAAGAAAGCTGTTTTTCCCTTGTTAGAGTTGAAAGTATACAGGGTGGACCAGAAAGATGTTACCAGGTAAATGGGAGTTTGCGCTAAATCTGTCGTAGTACAAAAACGCAAAACGTTAGACGTACAGCTTAAATGTACGAATTTTGTATCTCAATTTTATCTTTAATTTGAGCCATATCCGAAGTTTCCACCACTTTCCTGAGCAGAGCTATGGACGAAAATGTGCCGAAAATTCCCCAAATTGCCAGGGTTTCCAAATAGGGCTGGAAAATTAATTAATTTGCAGTATTGAGCTGAATTTCGAAAATTTTAATAATCAAATTATTGTTTCTTAAGTGAATTTGGACACGGAAAACGAGAAAAATAGTAACAAAATCTTAAGAAGCACCAAAATGGGTTAATAGGCCCAAAAAGGGTCAAAATTCCATCAAGTTGAAAAATCGTTCAAACTTTTGAATTGTATTTCAAGTTCCAAGTGAAATTTCGCGCTGAGTCTGAAAAAAATGTTTGAAAAATTCTTCGAAGCACCGACATGGGTTAATGGGCCCCAAAAAAGGTCAAAATTTCCCCAAATTGAAAAAATGTTCAAACTTTCACATTTTAATTCGATTTTCAAGTGGAATTTCGCGCTGAGTGTGAAAAAAATGTTTGAAAAATTCCTCGAAGCACCAAAATGGGTTATTGGGCCCAAAAAGGACCAAAATTTTCCCAAATTGGAAAATCGTTCAAACTTTCAAATTTTAATTCGATTTTTAAGTGAACTTTTGCGCTGAGCCCGAAAAAATGCTTGAAAAGCTCTTTGAAGCACCAAAAAGGGCTTATTGAGCCCAAAAAGAGTCAAAATTTTCCTAAATTGGAAAATCGTTCAAACGTTCAAATTTTAATTCGATTTTCAAGTGGACTTTTGCGCTGAGTCCGGAAAAAATGCTTTAAAAAATACTTCGGAGCACCAAAAGGGGATGATGGGCTCAAAGAGAATCAAAATTCCTCCAATATGCAAAATTGCGTAATCTTCAAAAGTTGTTTTCAATTTTGAAGTAAAATTTAGCGGCCAGTCCCTGAATAATACTGAAATGGCCCTAGATGATCTCCAAAATTGAAAAATCAAAAATTTTTCTCATTCTGCAGTAAAATTGTTGATTTAGGGGATAGAAGGAATGTCGACAAGTTCGTCTGCCGTTGAGTGCTCGCGGAGTGAGAGACCGACAAACGTCGGGTGAGAGATCCCAAAGAGAAAATTGCGGAAATTCTCCTCATTGGGACAAATTCATCTTCCGTTGAAGGTTCGTGGCGAGAGACCGACTAGAGCTCTGCGTATGATCAAAGCGAGAAAAAGTGCGAAAACTCTCGTTGTTTCAGTCAAAGAACGCAAGTTGGTCTTCTGTAGCGTGCTTGCATTGAGAGATCAACTGACGCCTCACCTATGAACGAAGCGGGCCAAAGTGCAAAAACTCTTTGATTCAAGCAAGGGAGGGTACCGCAAATTCGGTCTTGCTCGGAGCGATCAGCTACAGCTCAGTCTTTGATTGAGGCAGATGAATGCCCAGAAATGATACCGTCAAGCTCGACTTTTGTCATGAGCCCGCGGTAAGAGAACAATCAACACCCCATGTTTGAAAGAGGCAGGCGAATGATCCCTGGGTTCAACATAGATCGACTGAGGTCCTGTGCATGATCAAGGCGGGTGCTTCCGCAAAAACTCCTGTTGTTTCTTGCCACGGAGAGTTCAACAGTTTTTTTTTACCTCAGCACACAATTTTACCCTAAAATCAAGAAAAACTTTGAAGGTTAGGCGATTTTTTTCGTTTTGGTGAAATGTTGACGCTTTTTGGTCCCATTAACCCATTTTGGTACTTCGCAGAATTTCTTAACAATTTTATTCAGATTTAGCGCTAAATTTTATCTCACAATCGAGAAAAACTTTGAAAGTTGAGCGATTTTATCATTTTGGGGAAAATTTTGACCTTTTTGGGCCCATTAACCCATTTTGGTGCTTTGCAGAATTTTTGAACAATCTTATTCGGATTCAGCGCTAAATTTTACTCCAAGATCGGGGAAGACTTTGAAGATTACGCGATTCTTTCAATCAGGAAAATTGTTTTTTGATAATTCACAACCTTGGGAACCCCTGCAGTGAAATTTCAGCACATTTTGGTCCGTAACTTGGCTCAGAAAAGTCGTAGAAACTTCGGATATGACTCAAATTGAAGATAAAATTAGGATACAAAATTCATATATTTAAACTATACGTTTAACGTTTTGCGTTTTTGTGCTACGACAGATTTAACGCAAACTCCCATTTAACTGGTAACATCTTTCTGGTCCACCCTGTATTTATGTTACGCCGAATTCGTGTAGTTGCCGAATCCGTGGAATCGGCAGCTTTTTTGCCAAATTCACGGATTCGGCAACGGCATTGCCGAATTCGTGAACTCAAAGCTTTCTTAATCAAATTTTAGTCCCTCTCAAGTGTTTTTATAAGAATTTCAATGGTCATGAAGTCTTTCCAAGAATATCTAATCAAATTATAGACAAAATAGTTTTTTGTAAAAGTTTACTCCTACTCAAATCCTTTTCTGAAGTTGTTTCAGTACAGGAGGCTTCGAACGGTTTGATAACCTCCTAAAACAATTTTAATGATCAAGTTTATCCGCAAAACGGTTTTCAAATGCTGTGACTCAATTTTTAACGCCCTTCTGGAGCTGTTCCTTATTCAGGAGACCCGAAAACAAGTTGAGTACACGAATTCGGCAAAACCGTTGCCGAATCCGTGAATTCGGCAAAAAAGCTGCCGATTCCACGGATTTGGAAATTACACGAATTCGGCGTAACATTTACATCAGAAATTCCAAACAATTTAATAGTACATTATAATGAAGCTGATGAATTCGTCCATGGTACGAGTCAACATATTAATAGCGAGAGAAGTCACAGACACATAACAAAATTTCTTTGAGCCCGTCGGGACAAAAGTGGAATATCTACCCATCAATGTAGACAGAGAACAGAATTGCCCGGAACCAGAGAGGATCATAGGT
Organism: Aspidiotus rigidus; assembly: GCA_035079385.1. NCBI lineage: Eukaryota > Metazoa > Arthropoda > Insecta > Hemiptera > Diaspididae > Aspidiotus > Aspidiotus rigidus. Next base: position 1,854,133 of record JAVHKY010000026.1, read on the forward strand.
ACCTACCTATATCTTTCAGTTAAAAGACCTGAGAGAGATATTTTCAACAATGTAAACAAACATTATGGCAGCTGAAGTGGTTCAGCGGGTCCTTACGTCCAGTTAGTGATAATCCTATCGGTAATATGACAGATAGGACGCACCTCTCAATCATTATTTTGAAATTTCTTCTACTTTTCAACATAGTTCGTGGGAGGAGAAGCTCATTCTACTGCAAGAAATTATTGATTCTTGGTTGCTAGTACAAAACACGTGGACATATCTTGAACCTATATTTACGTTTTCCGATGTGCAAAACCAAATACCAGAAGAATCTAAACGATTCAGTGCTGTTGACAAGGTAAACTTATGATGAGAGCGATCACAAAGTCATTTTTATATGAAGAGAATTCTCAAATTTTCAGATCTGGAAAGATGTCATGAAAACTACCTCAGCAAACACAGCTGTCCTTGTGGTGGTTAATACCGAAAAATTGTTGGAGCGACTGGGAAAATGCATTACTTTATTGAATATGATCCAGAATGGTTTGACAGGCTTTTTGGAGACCAAACGATCGTTTTTCCCGCGGTTTTATTTTCTATCGAACAAAGAAATTTTAAACATCATATCAAATACCAGAGATCCCAGAGGGTATGTACACGCATAGTAATGTGAATGAAGGGTACAAGGGCAAAAGGATGAATGTCCAATAGGAACGACTAAGACGATTGGATTTTTTGCAAAGGTTAGGATTTTAAAAACAAAGATCTTCGTATCATTCTGAAGAAGACATCTTTGTTGCTTGTTTCAAAGTTCATCTTTGTTTTGTTTACTGTGCGAGCAGAGTCTGGATTTTTTGCGTTACGACCATTTCTTTAGATTGTTTCTTTCGGACGTTCCTCCTTTCCCCCCTGTAGCCTTCTTGTTACCGCGTAAATCGCTTGTGTTGCATGTGTGGTCGTCCGTCCTCCATTTTAAAGTGAGTCAATTTTATTGCCTCCTACACCGGAGTAGACTCTCTCAAGTATAACTTCAGTGTTGGGAGAATCTCCTCGACAAAACCCACTCATCTTGGCAACCAGCAAGTTGCTGCTCCCCCAGGCACTCACCGGACACAACACACTGAATAACTTTCGCAGTTTCTCCTATTTTTGTCTTCAAGTTTCTCTGCTTGGTCTTCTTCTTGCAGAGACGTCTGCATGTGGATGGAATAAAGGTGTTGAGTAGACCACAGCTTAGCTCTCTATTCACCTATCCATTCCGTGTCCATCTTCTTCTCCATGATTGCAAATGCAGACAACTGTTCCATGCTATCTTCGGGCTAGCAGGCACCTCGGCGCAAGAGTTTCATCGACCACAATCTCTTGAAGAGACCGACTAAGCTTGTCCCACTCACGCATCTACGCCTCACATTCAAATAAGGAGTGCTGGGGTCCATCATCCCGCCCTTCATCGCAATGTATATGTTACAGTTAAAACCCGAAATCAGTAATTTCTAAAACTCACTAGTCAAAACTAGTTGCCACAAATGACTTTTGTCAGAACTAGTTTTGACTAGTTAATTCTAGAATAAGAAAATGGGTTGAATCCATCAGTAAATTCTAGTTTCAACTGAAATGAATTAAAATTGTTCGAGTTCAAAAGGTGACGGTGTTTCCAGACATACTCCGGCCAAATTGATAGATATTTGGTAGTTCTGTTCAACTTTAAGAATAGGTAGCTCACACTGGGATAAAATAATATACCAAATTTTCTTAATTCACCCATTAAACCGTACATCATACAAATTCGTCGGCCTGTAAACGTCCGTTGGGAAATGATTGGCACAAAATCGACACTGCCAAAATGTGTAAATTTTGACACTGATTTTGGCAAATTGGCACAGTATTCAACCGATCAGCGAGAAGTGATGCGTTTTTAAGATGACTTTTATTGACAAAAAAATGGCATAAAAACGACAGTAGTTTGTCAATACCAGTTTAGCAAAAAACGACAATAAATTGGTATCATTTTGGCAAAACATTGACTCAGATTTGGCATAGAATTGACTCAGTTTTGGTACACCTTTGGCAGTGCGGTCACCCATCCAACCCCTAACCTAGAATAAGACGCTGAACAAGAATAACACAAATCAAATCATATGCATAACTAAGCTATTACGTACCTTGCCTCAGCTCACTAGAAATGTCTCTTGTAAATCATTCATCTTTTTTTTTTTTTTTTTTATTGATTTCTCTATAAATTAATTAAATTAATTTTTTAAAATGGAATTAGTTCCTGCAGTGCAAAAATGTGCGATCTACCTTTGAAAATGATGGTGACTTTGAAAATTTGGAAACATTGAAATTTCATTCAGAAAAGCTTGGAATATTTTTCAGATATTCATTTTTTGGCTTGGAATATTCCTCAAGTACTCATCTTTGATTGGAATTGAAGGTTCTTGGGTTGACCAAGGTTTTTGAGATGTTGTTTGCAAAATAGGAAACAAAAAAGCTTGAAAACACCTACTTTTCGACCTCAATGATTTTTTGATCAGTACAAAATTTTTTCATTTCATAAATCTTCATGACAACATTTACGCCTTGTACTCTCTTCTTTTCTCACTTTCAACCTCCTTCCGCCCATTGAGCTGATAATCTTGAAGAGCTTGTAAATGGATTTAAAAAGAAATCATAATATTATAATTCTTGATGGGAAAAAAAAGAGAAAAAAAGAAGTTCAACCTTGATAATTTTTTGGATTTTGCTTGCGAGAATGAAAAAAAAATTTTATTCTGTATGGTAAATCAACAAAGCTTGAATATTTTTCGAGGTATTGCTCAAACAAATAAAAACGTCTTTTTCAGTATTAATTTTCAAACTAGGAAAATTTTCTTAATCATTGTTTGAAAAAGAAAACAAGTAAACAAAGCTTTTAAAAATATATAAAGCATTATTTTTAAATTGGCGTACCCAATTTATAAAAGTTATAACAAAAAAACATAAAAACCATAAAAAAAATAGGTAATTCCTTGGCACTTGAATTTTTTTTTTTTCTCAAAAAACACATTGAAAAATATTCTAAAATTCAACCGGCAAAATATCTCAAAAATATTATACCTTGGAGGTTTGGGGGGAAAATGACAAATTACTTGAATAAAGCAAATTTGGGCTTTCGACATCCCCTGAAAAATGTTTTAAAAATATCTATAAAGATGAGATGACAGACATACTTAATGGATGTTTCAAATTTCTCATATTTCTCTTATAAGTATATACTGGGTGAAGCTAAAAGATGTTAGCAGCTAGATGGAAGTTTGCTCTAAATGTGTTTCAACCCCAAAATACAAAATGTTGGACTTATAGCTCAATTCTACTCGATTTGATCTTCAATTTGAGCCCAATACAACGTTTGTACGTCTTTTCTGAGTCGAGTAATGAACCAACATGCGCCGCAAATTGACTTAGGTATTTGTCAAGATTTCTCAAATAAACTGCGTTATGCAAAAGCCGTCCAAGCGACAATCTGTCATTTTGGGGATTAGACTTCTGATTGCGTCATGACAGTGAGCCCATTTGCCAGATTCAAAAAATGTCGCTTGGACGGCTTTTGCAACCACCATCTCCTGTGGTAAAAATTGGTAAAAATATCATTATTGTGTTGTTAGCGATCCTAAAGAATGTCTGATTCAAATGAGTTTATATTTCTTGTCAATTTAGTAATTTGACCAATTGTCTGGATTTTTGAAAATCAACAAATGAACGACAGAGTATTAGATCTCAAAGAACACGATACATTTCTAGCTTGGATTCTGATAATCTGTTGGAAAAATATCATTTTCCTGCAGGAAACTGTTTTATTGCGGGTTTTTTTTTGGAAAAAACGTCCGCCGTCTGTTGTCCAGCTGGCCAACAAATAAAAAATTTTTCCAAGTCTCCCTCCTATTGTACATAACTTGGAGGCGAAATTATTCCAAATCCCTCTCTTATCCTTTATAGGTTGGAGGTCAAAATTTCCATATCCCTCTCTCATGACCAACTACATTTTCCAGATCCCATGTGCCCCACAAAAAGGGGTTCCTTACCTCCTCTCTTTTTTGTCTGTAAAAGAACCCGTGAGCTTCTGCTTAATTGTTTTCCTTTTACCAAAATGGTATTACCTTGTCATGAAAACGTCGTTTTTCTCTGTCAATTGTGCCGAATTGTTTGAAAATGACAAAAAACAACAGAATATTGGATCTTAACCTTGGATGCCAATCATCTGTCAAAAAAATGTCTTCTCTTGGTCAATTGTTCTTCATTTGTAAAAATGACAATAATTTGACAATAAAACGTTTTTCTGCGTCAACTGTGCCAATCTTCCCAATATTGGCTGGATCTTGGCATAAAATTGACTTGTATTTGACAAATAATTGGCAGAAAATTGGATCGTAGAAACCGCAATGCACTTCTATCTTGATTGTCAATAATTTGCCAAAAAATTGTCGTTTTTAGAGGCAATGGCACTCTCTCTGACAAAATGACAATAATTTGCCAAAAAAATGTCATTTTTCTGTGTCGATCGTGCCAATCTTTCCCAACGGGGCGTGCGCGTTGCAAGAGCAAATCTAACAGTGACTAATTGACGCACGTCATTCAAGTACAAGCAAGCTTTGTGAAAAATTAAAATTCAAGGGTGTTGGAAGCTGGAGACACTTTGCCTCTGGAGGTACCTTGCCACCGACCACAATGAGGCAAAAATAGTGAGGATTTAAACCAAAATATTGGAGGCTGGAGCATTTTACCTCCGGAGGTACCTCGCTTCCACCTAGAGGCTTGGAGGTGCTTCCAAATATTCTTCAGGAGGCATTTTTTTCAACAGTATTCTATTTCTTGAAACCTCATTCAGCCACTTTGATGCTAACACTGCTCGGTTCGAGTAAAAGCCAAAGTTTTACATACACCTTCCGAGTATCATCTGTCATCTGGCAACACTGATAAGCCAATATGCTACATCTGGTCACAAGTCGTTTCCGAAGACGTCTTTGGAGGCGTCTTCGACACTGCCTCAGTAATTGCGCTAGAGGCATGTGAAGATACTTCCTGAGACATACTTTGGAAGTCAGGAGGCGCCTTCACTGAACATGCTTTCGATTCATCCACTCACGAAGGTCACGCATCAACACACCGGTCGTCTACTTCCCTAGCTCATTCTGAGGAATTCTCGCTATTTCAATTTCACAAGCAAGGAGTGCCTGGCCTTCAGCTCGACTGTAAAGACTCTTGATCAATCGTTGTTCTCTTTTTTGCTTCGAACGCCACCGCTCGCTCCTCAGGAAAGAGCTCAATTGGTGGTGAACAGGCTAATATGCAAAGAGCCTTCAGCGCAACTCTCCGTTGGATCTTTTCCATCTCTTTCCTTCCGAAGGCTGTCTTCATGAATGCGGCCCATACTGGGCCACCAGCTAAGAGGAGCGATAACGCGGGGCCCATTAAGATCCTTCTTCTTGCTTCCCTCAGCCCTTCCGTTTGTTATCAGACGGCTCTGGTAGATCACTACCCTGTTCACTTTTTCCGCTGCCATCAGAAAATGGTGCAGCTTTCAATCGAACCAGATGCCCAAATACTTCATCACCTTTTTGATCGTGATTTCCACATCTTGCAGGCGGAAGCTGGGTGAACTGAACTGTCGACGGGTCGTGAATAATATGGCTTACGTCTTTGTTACTGCGAGTTCTAGTGTGGTTGACTCGGTCCAACGCGTCACCAGTGCTTACCATTCTTGTATCATCCGCATACGAGATGAGCTTAACGGCGCATCACCTTGAAAATACCCTTTAATGCGAGCGACTCCAGGACTGACCTCTGTGGCACTTAACAAGTAACTGGGCGCTTTACTGTTCCGGCAGACTTCTCTGCCTGAATTTCTCGACTGCTGTTCATCCTAAGTAGATATGCAGGCTCTTTTGCGTCCTCAAGAGCTTGCAATATCCCCTCCCAAAGATTCGAGAGTTAAACCTTGTTACCGTAAAAGCGAATGCATCATGCAGATACAAATACTTCAATCGCTACTGTTAATCGATTTGGAAAGGATTTCATTCCAATTTCTAAAAAGTGAAATCAATGCTCTTAGGGTACAAGCTTATCTAAAGAAATGCTTCGCGGGTGTGAATAATTTACGTTTCAACGAGAATGGAGATATAGTTTCGCTGATCTCCGATCTGGGGGAGGAGTTAAAGTTGGCGGAAACAGTCGACACGGGCTCGAAACGCGGACAAGTTGAAAAATGGCTTTCTGATTTGGAATGTGCGATGAAAAATTCGGTAAAACAGGTAATTTGAAGCAGTTAGTTTATTATATATCTTATGATCGAATAGGCTAGTAAGCAATGAAGATATTTTTTCAAACAGGAAGCTATAAATGCATTCACGAGTTATGGACAGTGTAATTATGCCGAATGGTTAGATTTGTGGGTGCAGCAAGCACTATTTCTCGTGATCAATGTTGTAACGACGACCGAGTTGAAGAAACGCTTACTGAGCACACCCTTAATTGAGGAGTACTTGATGGAACTGAATGAAAAATTTGAATATATGATTGCAGTATTGACTGAACGAGTCGATATGAAGAAAAGATTTATTTTAGGTGAGGGACATGATGATGAAACTTTCCTTCAAGTTCTTAGCTACCTATACAAATGATAAATGCATTACAGTTTCTTTGGTGATTTTATTCCTTGAAATACGAAATCAGATATCATCCATCTTAGCGAAACCCGAATGTGAAAGAGAAGTGGCACTGTCTCTGTATTTTCAATATTATTTGAATGTGAGTTCATCAATCAAAATTGTCGAACTGGCAAAGGGAGTATTAATCATTTGTTTTTATTTAATTTTTTCAGGAGGATAACATATTTTTAAGTATTTTAGGGTATAACATTGATTACGGTTGTGAATATGTGGGCAATTTTATACCCTCAATTATGACCCCGACGACTGATTCCTGCTATAAATTTATATTTACGTGCCATAAATATCGATATGGTAAATTTTTTCCATTTTTGGTGTATTTATGAACTCTTCATACCGCTTCTCCAGGTTTAATAATTCGCGATTTCTTAAAACTTAGGTGCCTGTTTGGAAGGACCCCCAGGGTCTGGTAAAACGGAAATCGTAAAAGATTTTTCAAAAAGGATAGCACGACATCACGTTATCTTCGGCTGTTCTAAAATTCTCGATCATTCTATTGTAGGGACGTTTTTCAAAGTAAGTTTTAATTGAGGTAAGGTACATATCTTTCATAGCTCACTTTGTTTGTGTCTCTCTGTCATTTCTCTTGGTTCGAGGTACCGGTACATAATAATTTTTTGAAAAATAATGATACCTTCTCAAGAGTGAATTTTATAATTAGTATATTTCATATTTGTATCTTTAGGGACTATACTCTGAAGCTTTTTTCATCATTTTCCAGGGTATGGTATCGTCTGAAATTTTGTTTTGTTTTGATAATCTGGACGTCGTCGAAATTGAAGGGCTCAGAATTATCGAGCATTATATTACCAAGATTCAGCAAGCTATTCAATTTGGTAGTCAGTATCTTAGACTGAATACTTCTAATGGTCCCAATCAAAATCTATCTTCGAATCAACTCGTTTTTGCCACTGTTAGCTCGAAGTGTTATTCAAAGAATGTTTTCGAGTCGCTTCCATTACTTAGAGTGAGTAAAGCGACAGCTGCGTATGATATCATCGTATTCCGAAAATTTTGTAACGTGATAGAGTACATCCAATTTTTGATGGGGAAAAAACTAATGAACTTCATTTTTCCAATAGATACCAATTTCTGAAACGTAATTTTTGTGATTGATTAAAGGGCGTTCTCAAAAATTGGTCGTAATTTTTGGATCGTATATCAGTTTTTACCTCATTTCTCTTTGAAAAGATCGATGATGAATTTTTTCCCTGCTATATTATAGGAAACTTATTACAAACTTTTGTTCGACAGACATATTTCCGCTGTTTCAACTTCCATCGGAGCGAACATAAAAAGATTATAAGCGTAAAGCTCTTACTTTTGGGATTCAAAAATTATAACATTTTAGCTGAAAAACTAGAGATACTTCTGAGAGTTGGGGAGGAACTGTTCCAATCAAAGAATTGGTTTACTAATGGTAGGTGAAAATTTATTTTCGGCTTCGTATAAAGATGAACAAACATGTTTCTGACGTCCACATGTTCTTTCTTCTCTATTGTCTATTCCCGTACTTATCCTACAATTTTTAATTCTCATCTTCAGACATACGTGTTTTGGACATCGTAATGAAAAAAATAACTGGTGTAAAACAATGCCAATCGCTTAACGACGAAGAAAATATTCTGTTCAATGCCGTGGAATCCGTTTACCGACCTCTATTTTACGCGGAAGATTGGTCGTTATTTAGAGTAAGTTACGATGGAATGGCGTACGTCACTGGTGCCAATTCTGGGTGCCTACCATCAAAAAAAAGAAAAGAAACAGACCTTCATTCCGTTACGTTTGATTTGACAAAACACGCTCTTGACCTGCCGTAAGAAGAATACAGGGGCAGAGATCATTATGTTATACATTGAGGGATAGAAATGTTGTAGATTCTTAATGTAAGGTTCTCAGCATTTGCAAATAAACTTTTGATAGCTAAGATCGGACTTGACAACATACACTCTGTCATGATCGAAAATCTCCATCCAAACTCAGTCTCTTACCTTCTCTCCTTATTCAACTCCATCTTCACACGAAACACTTACTCGACTTTTTGGAAAATAGGCATCATCCTCCCCATACTAAAATTCAACGCAGACCCCTTCTCCCTGCCTCATACCGTCCTCTAGCCCTCTCCAGTGTTCTTGGCAAGTTATTTCAGAAAACTCTCAAGAAAAGACTACAATCAAGCAATATTTTTCCCCCCTCCAATATGTTTCAGAAAAGGATAGAGCCATTCACAACCCTATTCCAAATCCTCGATACTACCACCAACGACTCCTGCCTATACTTCATCTTCTTCAACCTCCAGAAAGTCTTCCCTCGAGTCTGGAGACACCTTACCTCTACCAAACTCTACGAAATAGGTCTCAGAGGCCATCTCTACAACTTTTTTCAACGACCGAACCTTTTTATTTGGAATCCATAATATAACTTACTCCCCACTTTCGGTCCAGAAAAGAGTCTTCAAGGCGAAGTTTTTACTTTTCTGAATAGCTAGCAATGATACAACCACATATGTCAACCCTCTCCCCATCCAGCATCTTTTTGCGGACGATTATAACACCTTTATCTGCTCAGCTAACCCCCCCCCCCCCCCCCCAAGAGCTCACAGAGTCCTCCAGAAAACCCACAACTCAATCACTACAGGGATATCAGAAACCAAATTCAGATTTTCTTCCTCAAAAACCTAATCAGTTATTTTCAAAAATATAAACCCTTTCCAAGCATCCATGCATTGATTTTACAAAACTTTGAAACTCCATCATACGAAACTACGACAAACACTTCGGCTTACACTTCGATCAAAAACTCACCTGAGCTCCGTACGTCAAATCCCATGAGGCCAAATGAATACGCGCTTCAAATATTCTGAAAATTCATATTCCTTTCATCAAAAGGATGTTATAGAAAATTACTCCTCCAATTATAGAAGGCCTCATCCGCTCAAAATTAGACTACGGTACGCCGATTTATAATTCAGCCAACAAAACTCTCCTCGCCTTACTCGACCCCATCCAGACCTCCTCTCTCAGGATTATCCTGGGAGCTTATCGTACTAGCCCCACGCTTAGCCTATGCGCAGAGGCCTCAGAACCTCCCCCACCCGATTTCATTAACTCACCTTGACCTCCAACTTTTTGTCTTCACCCAATTTCCGCAACTTCCAATTCACAAACGAATCTCTCTCCTTCACAACAATCAACGATCCTCTTAACGTATTCGCCTGCAATTCAATAAACCATTCAAGCAAATACCCTACAACCCATACATTCAACCTCGCCCCCCCTCCGACTCTCCCACACTACCAGATCTGAAAACATTGTTTACACCCAACACACCAGGAATCTACTTCAAGAATATCCTGACGACTACACACTTTGCCTCTCCGACGGATCTAATACACATACTCGATCGACGGGAAAATAGGTTCACGGCGAATCCGCAACATAGCTTCCCTATTTACAGCTGAACTTATGGGCATATTCACCTGCTTTTCCCAACTACCTTCAAATGGCAAATTTCTTCTCCTCGCCGACTCTTTCTCTGTACTACATTCCCGTACAGACCCACTCTAACCCATTCATACAACTCATTCTCCTCACACTCCTCACCTTAGACTGAATTAACACCTAAATAATTTTCATGTGCGGATCCTTGGGGACATCGACTTCTTCGAAAATGACGCTGTTCATCAAGCCGCCAAAAAACTGATACTCAATTCCCCGTTCCATCCCTAGACTACAAAAATCACTAATTTTCACTCATCTCCCCAATCATGGAATACACTTTGGAAAAATCGATCCAATAATAAACTCCATCGAACGCGAAAGGATGAATACTCCGAAGGGAGAGTGAACAATGCAAACCGCAGAAGAAGATGAAAGAGGGAGATTTAATCGTCACTAAGGCTGACAAGGGCAATGCTGTTGTGGTGATGGAAAAGTCGGCCTATTCCTCTAAGGTCCATGAAGTCCTCCAGCAGTGTGGTGCTAAAGAGAGTGAGGATTTCAGTTTTCTTAAGCACATTAAAGAAGTTAGGAGTGTCATCAACAGGAGTGAGGCTATTATCGAAACTCCTGCTTTGAAAAAAGGCCTCCTTGTTCTTAACCCCACACCCCCCTCCTCTAGCTGCCCAAAGTGCATAAGAACAATACCCCGATGCGACCCGTTGTTTCTTTCGTCTCCTCCCCCACCTACCTCCTTGCCAAATTCCTCGACCGTTGGTTCAAAAATCGCATTGATTTTGAATCTCCTCATTCGGTCTTGAATTTGGCCTCTTTAACTGACGTTCTGAAGGGTGTAAGTCTTCCCCCGGGAACGACCATCTGCTCGTTTGATGTTGTTGGTTTGTTCCCGAATATTCCTAAGGCTGCTACTATCCAGCGTATGGGTGAGCTACTCGTCAAAGCTAATATTCCTCACAATGAGCTTCAGGAATTTTTCGATCTTCAGAATTTTTGCTGGTCCCCCAACTACTGTAAATTTGAAGGAAAATTTTTCGAGTTTCCTGATGAAGTAGGGATCCCTATTGGATCACCTTTAGGCTCTCTCATCTCCGAAATTTTCATGTCTAAGTTTGAACTTGAGCCCTTTTCCTCGAACCAAATGTTACTTGATCATATTCAATATTGGCATGGGTACGTTGATGACGTTTTATGTACTTACCTGGACTGGTCCCCCAGATCTCCTTGGTGAGTTTCTGAGGTATCTCAATTCCTGGTACCCTTCCATCAAATTTACGTTGGAAATAGGGGTATTAACAGGGAACCTGTTTTATGGGGGGCTATTTGAGAAATCTGGCGTGCGCCGTGCGCCGTCCAGCGAAAAACTTAGAAAAATTTCGACCCTCAAGCCATATATGATAGGAGAGGGACTTAGAAAAACGACGGCTTCCTTAACGAAGTTAAACGAGGAACGTAGGGAACCTGTTTTATGAGTCAAATAGGATTTGGTATTGAAAATTCAAGGAAGCCCAGACCTAGATAAAGCTAGTATAAAGAAGGCCTAGACGTAAAATGCCTAGTATAATGTAGTTTGAAAGTCCAAGTTTTTCTCAAATCTCGAGCTATTTATGATAGGAGGGAGACTTGGGAAAATTTGTCCCCTATCATATATAGCTCGAGAGTCAAAAGTTTTCCAAGTCCCCCTTCTATCATATATAGCTCGAGAGTCGAAATTTTTCTAAGTCCCTCTCCTATCACATATGGCGCGAGAGTCGAATTTTTTCCAAGTCCTCCCTTCTATCATATATAGCTCGAGAGTCGAAATTTTTCTAAGTCCCCCTCCTATCATATATGGCTCGAGAGTCGAAATTTTTCCAAGTCTCCCTTCTATCATATATAGCTCGAAAGTCGAAATTTTTCCAAGTCCCCCTCCTATCATATATAGCTCGAGAGTCGAAATTTTTCTAAGTCCCCCTCCTATCATATATGGCTCGAGGGTCGAAATTTTTCTAAGTTTTTCGCTGAACGGCGCACGGCAGATTTCTCAAATAGCCCCCCATAAAACAGGTTCCCTGTTGAAATTTCGCCTCTCGAGCTATATATGATAGGAGGGGGACTTAGAAAAATTTGAACCCTCGAGCCATATATGATAGAAGGGGGACTTGGAAAAATTTCGACTCTCGCGCCATATGTGATAGGAGAGGGACTTAGAAAAATTTCGACTGTCGAGCTATATATGATAGAAGGTGGACTTGGAAAAATTTCGACTCTCGAGCTATATATAATAGGAGGGGGACTTGGAAAAATTTCGACCCTCGTGCCATATATGATAGGAGAGGGACTTAGAAATTAAAATTTCGACTCTCGAGCTATATATGATAGGAGAGGGACTTAGGAAAACAGGTTCCCTGCGTTCCTCGTTCAACTTCGTTAAGGAAGCCGTCATTTTGGATTTATCGATCTCTATAATAGACGGTATCCATAAGTTTGGAATTTACAGGAAATGATACTACGACCGATGTTTCAGTCCACGGTGGTTCGTTCGGTCCTGTTTCACAGACTGACTCGTATTCCTTTGAGTCAGTCTGCCTTCAAGAAAGAGTTACTCACAATAAAACACCTGGCTAGAGTGAATGGCGTCAGTGTCGATGTTGACGTGATGGTTCGGAGGAAAGTTACGAGGAGCCTTCTTGATTCCACCACCTCCCTCCCCCGAGACACGATCCGTGATCGCCGTTTGCGTTGGATCAGTCTCCCTTTCTTGGGGAAGTTCTCCCTCCAATTGGGCCGGGCCCTCCGCCCGTTTGGCTTCAGACCCGCGTTTTACAACCCTACCACATTCAAGAGGTTGTTTGTGAGACTGAAGGACCCCATACCTGTTGATGAGAGGAGTGGTGTTTACAAGTTGGAATGTGGGAATTGTGGAGGCTTTTATATTGGTGAGACCAGCCGCCAAATGAAAGTTGGAGTAGCTGAGCACCCGAAGTCTTGGAAAAAGGGACACTTAGGGGAGTCAGCTTTTGCTGATCATTTGATAAACAGTGCCCACAGCTTCCGCGAGGGAATTCACAGCTATTGTCAACCGAACCTTCCCGATTGGCTTGATAATGTTTAGCGTTTGCTTTGGGTTTTTTCAAACTTAACATAAGGATCGTACGCAAGGATCGTACGTATGACTGCTCAGGTAGAATTCGGAGATTTCATGATTGTTACCTTCCGGCTGACATCGTTTCTCACGAATTATTTCATCACTGCAGCCTTCGCAATGATAGGATTAAATACACAGATCGTCTAATCCGTGGTGCACTCGCGATTACCAACTTTCTGTACGAGTGCGCAAGTCTCATGTTGTGACTAGCCACACGCACTCTCTGTTCGCTAATGCACTAAAAAGGCGAATGAAACTATGTCAGGTTCGTTCCAAAGGACGGCAGTATTTCTCATCGAATAACCGGTTCCTGTCAAAAGACCACTGAGCATCGACATTTTACTACTATGGGATAATAACTCGAGCCGATAAATTTATAATTGGTGTTTTTTATTCTTATCGAAAGAAAATTTTAGTTATGACGTTCAAAAGTTCGGATGCAATTCCACTCGATGACGTTTTAGCCAAGGCTGTGCGGAACGCCTGCAGACGCGAAAATATCGTATTTGATGGGAATATTTTCGATAAAGTTCAACAGTTATTGAATGCTATAACTCTTTCTACTGGAGTGATCTTATTGGGGGACACATTCGGAGGAAAGTCGACCATTTTGAAAATTATTTCTACAACGTTACGGTCCGCTCCGTTTGTAAGTATCGTCCATTAGTACACGTAATGAGGAACTGGTCTACTAGGTATAGTGTAAAAGATGATATTACTCGTATATTGAATGACGTTTTCAGAATGAAGCTTTGGAAACAGTGACTATAAATCCGAAGTCAGTTACGCTTCAGCAATTATTAGGTCATCAGGATGAAAGCAATAAAAAATGGATAGATGGGATTTTGAGCACATACTACAGACAATTTCATGAAAATCCAAACAAAACTAGGTACGATATTATTCATTTCTGAGATCATATCCATATAGTTGTACTAAACTGAAAAGAAGGAAAAAGAATTCAATTCCCATGCCCATCTACAATATTGTGGCCTTTGTCTGATGAAAAATTTTAAAATGTCCTGTCATTGGCCGATCGCCTGTTGGAGGGCACTTTAATATAAATAAATAAAAATAAATAAATGATCTCTGAAAAAGAAAACAGTCATGGCTGTTTACCAATTAAATTTTCCTTTTCCACGGAGGAGGATGTTCAGAGTGTTCGTAATGGATTCTAACTTGTTAGAAAGGGCACAGGAAGCTTGGGGAGGGACAGAAAATGATTTCCTGCGGTGTACGGCGGAAATAATGGCTTGCGACTATACCCAGTGTGAAAGTGAAATAGATATTTATCGGGGCATTCATTAAGTTCAAGTATTTGATTTTTAGAAGTTTGATGTTGGTCGTCTAAGAGTATTTGGAATCGAAGGTCCTCTTCAAGGAATGTAGGGGAGTATTGGAGGCTGATCTGAAAGTTCTAGAGGAGGAGTGGGAGTGGGGAGTGAAGCCGTGAATGACTTTTATGGGTTATAAGTGGAACGTTAGACAAAATCTTTGATCCGAGGCCCACGAGGATAACTTATCGACAGTGAGATGGAGTAAACGTACTGCTCGTTTGAAATTTATGGAAGCGAGAGAGACATTGAAATCATCTGCAACAGTCGTTTGAAGAGTATAAGGGGATATAGTGTACTAGATCGTTCATGGCACTCTCCAAACCTCTCCCTGGAGGACACAATTTAGAAAGGAAAGAGTGAGAGCCTTGAAGTAGGATGAAGTCTGAGAATAAAGGGTGTTGGGCTGGGGGATTTTGAGCATGTAGACGTGAATATTTTCCGAAACGGGGGCGGCTGTTTTGAAAAATATAATTGATAACGATAAAAAAAGTTAAATTTTCTATTATTTCAATTTCAAATTTTGAGTTTTGGCAGACCCATATTGAAGGCGAGAGAAGTGGCTCATGGCCTTGAGCCCCAACAAAAAAAGGGCCCACCACATCCCTTTATTTGTCGTTCAATGGATCTTTTTTTCGAACAATAAGGGGCGTCCTCCATATTTTTGGCCCCTGAGACAAACTTACTAGATACAAATACTAGATCTGGACCATCTTGTAAGAATTTCATATTTATTTTCATTTAGAAAATGGTTGATTTTCGACGGTCCAATGGATGCAGCGTGGTTGGAAAATCTTCATAGTGTTTTGGATAGTTCGAAAAAATTGTTCCTCGAGAGTGGGGAAAGTATCCCCCTTGGTAAACGAACTAATCTAATTTTTGAGACTGAGAATCTTTGTCATGTGTCGCCTCGCACCGTACGTTGTACCTATCTTTGTTTCATATTTTTCGATGTAAAACACGGGTATTCGAATGAGTGTTTCGATTAATTTTCCAGATTTCCAGATGCTCGATTGTCTCTTTTAAATCTAGTCTGATAAAATGGGAGTATTTGGTATCGTCTTGGCTCAATACTCTACCCTCGACTATATCAGAACAGCATAAAGATCATGTCAACAGCATGGCCTTACGATTTTGTCGTCCTCTTTTCTATTTCATCGACAATTTTTGTGATAAAGTATGTAAAAGGGCAATAGAATTCTTGCGCTAGTGACCGAATTATCAATTATATAATTTTGATGTACGTGTGTAGTTGGTGTACCGTCTGACGAAAAATCATATGATTCGATCTCTTTGCAATATATTCGATTGTTTCACAGACGACTACAAGGATGAAAGTTACGTGGAATCGATGTCGGAAATAGATATACGATCCCAGTTAGAGGTGAGATATGGTAAATGCAACCAAACATATCATAACTGTTAATTGGAATTTTTTTCTTTCAGAATCACTGACCTACGTTGGAAGTCCGCGATCAAAAATAAATTAAGTCGGAGTTCGTTTTTTGTTTTTTCCTCTTATCAATATTCAGACTTTTTTTCAGGGAATATTTTTATTTTCGTGTATCTGGTCTCTTGGTGGTCTCCTAAGCGAGCATGAAAAGGAAAATTTCGATGTACTTTTTCGAGCTCTTCAATACAAAGAATTTCCGTTTGACATCCAAAGCCGTTTTCAGCTATCCGACGATTTTTGTAAGGCACCGAGTAAGCGTTACGTATATGTCATACCAGATTTCGGAACAGTATTCGATTATCAATACATAAAAGAAGTATGTAAATTAAATTATATTTACAACCAGTACACAATTATTTTTTTGATTGAAATTTTTGGAATTTTTATTATTTGTAAACTCAGGGTAAAGGAAAATGGAAATTGTGGACTGATGGTACCATCTTAAATACGCCTATTCCACGAGAATTGCAGTTTCAACAGATAGTTATTCCCACAAAGGTGACCATCAGAAATCAACATTTGATCTCTTTATTAGCAGAAAAGCATAAGACAATTTTGCTCGTTGGAGATAGAGCCTCTGGTAAAACTACCGACATCACCGTGCGTATATTTTGCCACCTTATAAATTATGGCGTACAAAATAAAATTACTTTTTCTTCATTTCTGTTTTTTATTTCAGTATTTTTTGAATACAAAATTGGATAGAAGCGTTTACAAACCAATATTTTTGAATTTTACCGTTGGTACAACCGGCAATTCTCTTCAGCATTTAATTAATTGTAAATTAGAAAAGAGGAAAAGAGGTAAGTATTTTACTTTGCTCGAATGCTCCAATTCTGAGTTTTCAAATAATAAAAAAATGTACATAATTTTTAAAAGTACGATCCGTATTATAAGTAAATGAAATAATTGGAATTACTGGAAACGTGAAGAATTTATATTGTTCAAAAATGTGCACATATTACAAAAGCAATAATTTTGGAAAGCGAAAAATAATAATAAAGTAAACAAAGAAAATGAAATTAAACGATAAAAAATGAAATTGTTTTGGTCGAAAATAAGTGTAAAATTTATGAAAATGAGAAATGTGAAAAACACCATATTATATCATCTTCAGATCGAAAATAAAAACCATTTTCATAAAATGTACGTTTATTTTCGATCACAATTTTATTTTTTATCGTTTAATTTTACTTTCTTCGTTCATTTTATTATTTTTCGACTTCTTTGACGTGTTAATGAATTACCATTTTTGACCTTTCCAAGATTATTGTATGAACAATACAGATTCGTTACGTTCCCATTGATTCCAACTATTTCATTTAAGCTTTTAAATTAAATGATCTCGCGAAAAATCTTGTGCATCGATTCTGCTCCTATAGGTGTGTACGGTCCTCCTCTTGGAATACGTTATGTGTTATTTATTGATGATATGAATGCTGCTACGGTTGATAAATATGGAGCCAATTCTGCAGTCGAATTACTAAGACATTGGATCGAATTTGGATTTTGGTACAATTTAAATGACGCATCCGTAGTTCGTTTGATAGATATGCAGGTATGCAGCTTATAAATTGACTTTAATTCGCGTGGTACACAGTATTCCACAATGTAAGAGAAAATAATTTGGAGTTGAGACAAAGATATGACTTTTCTTCTTTCTATTCATGAAATGGTATGTTGTATTGTATAAAAGATCAGATACCTACCATACCAATGTATTTTTCTTTTGATTTATATATGATTCTAGACTTCCTCGAGAATGTTTTTTCCACAAATATTCATCAATTTTTACAATTAATAAAATCTTTCGTTTATTTTAATTACAGATATTATGTGCCGCAACGACGAATTCTTTAAATACTTCAGAAACATCACCAAGTCCTGGTTTTATGAAATACTGCACTTTAATAAAGAATGAAATTTTCAATGATGAAACGACGAAGTCAATATTTAGTAAAATTATGTTATGGCATCTCGACACAAGGTTAATATGTCACACTGGCTGCTCGATCCCGGTCTTCTCGTTCTTTATAACTATATAGGCTAGGGAACTCATTCATGTATTTTCTGCAGAGGTTTCAGCAAAGAATTCGATTCGTGTATTGAACAAATTGTAAACGCTACGCTGGTTATTCACAGACGAGTTCAGAAACATTTGTTACCGGTGCCTGAGAAATCTCATTATATTTTCAACCTAAGAGATTTTTCAAAAATAATTCAAGTGAATTATATTTGGAACTCGACTGACTTCTGACTCGTGTTCGGCAAAAATATACCTAAACCTCGATTTTGGGTTTTCAGGGAATTGTGCTGTCCGTGCCAGAAGCTATAGAAGACCTACCCACGATGAAACGATTATGGGTTCATGAGGTGACTCGAATCTATCACGACAGGATTATCGATACTCGTGATTCAGACTGGTTTATGGATAACGTACGAGATATTACTCAAGACGAATTGACTGAAGAATTAAATGTACTGTTGCATCATTTAACAAATAGTGATGATTCGAAGGTTTGTAAACGATTCTAGATTAAATTCTCGAAAAATGATTTAACAATTTTGAGTCGTTTGAGAAATTTGACGTCCACTCTTACGAGATTTTTCCCTATGCGACACACATAGCGTATCAGTAAATTCAATTATCTTTCAATACCGTAGGCTATCGGTATTGTGTAATTGAAAGTACATAATATGTAGGCTAAAATATAATATTTTGTAAACAGCAAATCTTTGCAGCCTCTTGTTGTGACTTTTTTTTTTTTTTTTTTTTTTTTTTTTTTCATCCTAAAACCAAGAAAATGAAAATGAGCTCAAAATTCCTCTCGCGTTTTCAAATATAAGCAGTTGATAGTTGAATCTTGAAGACCGTTATCCGAATATTCAATTTCTAGATTTGTCAGCAACATTTGCGGAAATTGATATTCTGTGATTTTATCAATCCTAAAGCTGACATCAGAAATTACGCTGAAGTTCGAGATATGGACAATTTGCAGTCTATTGTCGAGGGATATTTAACAGAGTACAACAACGTCAATAAAAACACAATGAATTTATTGCTTTTTTCGTAAGTATCCTTTTTTAGAGGACTTGAAAATGTTTTCCTTTTTTTTTTCCAATCCTGCTCAATTTAAATTAGAAATGTGTCATTCATAAAAATCTCGTCTTCGTCATGAATTAATTGCTATAATAATTTTTTATTATTAAATTCAAACGTCTGCTAACTTTTTCCTTTCAGTTATTCAATAGAGCATTTATCCAGGATTTGTCGAATTATCAAACAACCTCAAGGACATGCTCTTTTACTCGGAGAATACGGTTCCGGTAAACAGTCATTAGCAAGATTGGCAATCCATATGTGCGAATATGAATTTTTCGAGGTAAATTTACCTATATTGTGCCACGGTATAAAAATGAGAAAGAAAGAAGTACAACGTATAAATAATTTTGTAGATTGAATTATGCAATAGCTACGATGAAGATGATTGGCGTGATGACATGAAGAATCTTCTCAGAAGCGTTTATACAGATCAACATTCGGCGTTTTTGTGCACCAATATTCAGGTATAAGACAGAATAGACGAGTAAAATATCAGAAATAATTAATAACGTCCATTTTATCCTATGGCTAGTTCTCAAATGAGAAAAAAAAAAAAAAAAAAAAAACGCGATGAGTTCTCGAAAAAGTATACTTTATGTAATAAAATTTCTAAAGGAGGAGTGAAAGCTGAACAAAATTTCGAAGATCCTGTGCTTGGAAATTTCATGATTTCTGAGTGAAGCAAAATTGTTGAAAATTAGATACACGCTTTATGAATGACTAGAGACCGAATTTTTTGGCGTTAAAATTTGAAATTCGGAAATACTCGGCATTTTAAAAAATAGGAAAAATACGGATACGATTTCTGTCTCCACGGAAATTATTTAATTTGCAAACACAATCGCCTATTCCTTTACCAAAACTATGATCAATTTCGAAGATCCAAATTTATCATTTTTCAATCAAAACTACATCTAATCTTAAGTTGAATTTTCCTATCAAAATTACTTCTCCTTAGACTCAAATTTATGAACTCTTTGATAAAAATTAGCCCAATTTTAGACCAAAACTTAGTATTTTGCAAACAAAATCCACCCGATTTCAGGCGAAATTTAGTAATTTGATTTAGCAAACATTTCTCAATTTTATTAGCGAATTAGAATTTCTGGTATTTTCGACATTTTCATCAATTTCGGCATTTCTCGATAAAATCGAATTTCTTCCTGTGTTTCATTTATTGTGACTCGATTTTCATTTTTAGTCTCATCGGTTCTACTCTTAAAGAAAAAAATATCAAATGCTGAGGTCTGGTCTCTAGTAATAACCATGATTGAATTAAATACCGCATTTTCTTTATTGAACTCTATTTTTGTTTTGTTTTTTTCATCATTGCTCTTGCGGCGCAAATTTTTATTTTTCAAGACAGTTTCTTTTGAGCTTCTAATTTTGGTGAAAGGATTCTTTTACTCCTTCAGGTGACGGTCATGTTTTTCATATTTTTCGATATCGAGATATTTTCCTTTTTTTCCCCCCTCAATTATTAAGCTCATATGCATTAGTGTAGAACCTTGTGTGATCGATTGGACAGGTTTCTTATCAAGAGTCAAAACAATTTTTGAAAATCTTACTCGACTTTCCTTTTTTTTTTTTTTTTTTTTTCCCCTCTTCAATTAAGAGAGAACTCTTTAGTGAACGATTTTGATAGAGAATCAATGAACAAATTGTTTATAATTTAGAAAACATACTCAACGGTTTCAACTTGATTAGTAGAATTAATGTGATTGACATTCACAAGAACTTTTGATTCAGAAAACTTTGTTTTACAATCTATACGAATAATGTTCAGTTTTGGTTGATTAATTTACAATGCTAAATTATTATTCGCTGTTTTCAGTCTCTAACAACATACCTATATGTTGGAAGATATAAGTAATTTATTACAATACGCGCGGAAATCCCAGAAATATTCAAACTTTGTTTTACAATCTACGAATAATGTTCAGTTTTGGTTGATTAATTTATAATGCTAAATTATTATTCGCTGTTTTCAGTCTCTAACAACATATATGTTGGAAGATATAAGCAATTTATTACAATACGCGGAAATCCCAGAAATATTCAGTACTGAAGATAAAGTTGAAATTTATGAAAAAATGGAAATCATTGACGACCAACGAGACAAAGCTCTACAGGTTTGTTTATAAAATCTCATATTAGGTATCCTTATGAATACAAAGATTGATTTAAAATTCAACCAAGTTACCTACCATCTATTTTCATATTCAATAAAGTTAATATGAAAATACCGTTTGATAACTACAGTAGAACTTCAATTTAAACGAAGAGAGAGGTAGGATAATATATAATTTGGATATTTTGTGTGCATTTAGATACGCATTGAAATGTCATGTATAATTAATTCTACATAGGTAACACATAGTTTGATAGAGTTCGAAATACATTGCCGAGGTAATATCAGTTCCTGAAATACAGTAGTTTATTATTCCCTGATTATTCTCAAACCGGTAATCGGTATGTCGACAGAAGACGTGATGAATATGAAATAAAATTCTCTGAAATTGAAGAAAATATCGTAGGTAATTAAGTTATTGAAATACGAATAGCTCCAATCTCTTTACTAACATATTCCTTGGTACATGAATCACCTTGGTCCCTACTTAAAATTATATTCGATCTCGAAGAAGGATATTCAAACCAAGAATTATAGATTGACGCCCCGTTCGAAACTAAAATAATTCTCATAGGCTTAATTGAGAGTCAACCGCGCTTAGATCATGTCGAAATTATAGAATGATAATTATAGATACCTATATCCTAGTGAGTAATTTGGCTGCGAGAAGGATTGAGAAGAAAAAATCCAAGTTATAGGTGCGTAGAACTTCGCCTTATCAGAACATATAGGTACTTATAGGTGTTATCAATGAGCGTCATAAGATGTAACGTCAATCTTATTAATTTGCTATCAATCATCATATTCTTATTCGTCAGTATCCAATCTATATTGTAATGATGTGAATGAGGTGTGTAGAGTTCATTTTCAAAAGATATGAATGAATAAATTAATCAATTAAGTATAGGTAAGATGAATAAGAAAATATCAAGAATCGATTCAGTCTGAAAAATACTTCGAATCATCACTCGCTCGACTCACAATAATTACTTGATTCTAATTTCGAGTAAAATGTATTCACCTTCTTTATATTTAACCCGATTATAGTTGTGAGCCTCTTGCTCATCATAAACCGACTCAATTTTGTACCATAACTTACATAAATTATCATACAGACTTCTTCAGAATCTTGTTCAGGTTCAACTGAATGAGAAAATCTCGCAAAGAAAGACGATCATTTTGAAGAAAAAAGAAAACGATTTCTATTACGTGCAAAGATTATTCGAATTGAAAGAAGAGATGAAATAATTTTTTAAGAAGCTCAACTTGATTGATCTTTCTGTTGCATTCGTGAAGAGAGTCCTTATCACATTGATATACTAACAGATGGATGGTTTAATTTAATGCACGAATTACTTGGACTAAACAAGCCCTCGAAAATATTTCACGATAAAATAATAAAAATATTTTAAAATAACACGGACAATAACTACTTGTATGAGTTCATTCTTCGAATTAGGTTCCTAAGTATAAATATTGTATTTCAAGAAAATAATTTTGGGAATTTCGATACGTACATCACGACCGAGAAATAAAAATATTCAATTTTCTTGTCAAAAACGCGTATTTTCCTTTATTTTACTATTACTTTGAGTTGTAAAATTATTACCAAGTGTAAAAAAGCATTTAAAAAAATTAAAAATTTTGAAGTACTTAATGTCATGAACACGAAGGGTGAATATACGAAATTAAACACTGTTCTATCGGCTGGGAGTAGTGGCGTACTCCTGTAATCCAAGCTAAGGAAGCCTGATCGAGTCAGACCGACGTCCAACGGGGACCTGGAGACCTCTGTCAAAGGTAAACCAGCCACGCGCCGAGGTGAGTCGCGGCGGCGGTAGTTTGGCGGCTGGGCTACCCCCCGACTTCCGTAGTACGACACGGGCACACACAACGCATCAAGGCTACGTAGCCACGTACATTGAATTCGTATCGACGAAACCGAAGAATTAAAGCTAATGCGACCGTTAAAGGGGCGGCGCTTAGTGCATCTGTCTAGTAAACGTTCACGTTCAATTGTAAACGCTAATAAAGCAAACGCATCCGGTGTGTATCTCGGCGTGATCGGTATTATGTTTAAAGTGGCAGTAGGAATCTTGGGTCGGGCTCTGATCATTTTGCCGGCTATCAAATTCTTTAATTTTTATTTTGCTGTCGTATTTTGTAAAATGCATGTAATTTCCATTACGGTGAAAATTTATTTTATATTTTTTACGTTTGCGTACCTCCATTTGAACGTTATTATCAAAATTCATATTTTAAAAAATTAGGAACACAAAATAATAGCGTATTATCGAAATAAATTGTTGAGTAATAATTTCGTGCATGAAAATGTTATCATCTACCTTTGAACCAAAATTTTCGAGAGATACTTCGAGGACAATTTTATTCTTACCTGTAGAAGGTACCAAGAAATCGAAGCTCTTGAATTTAAAATAATATTTTGTCAAAACAAAACTCAATATTTTGAGCCATTGTTTAGTGGAAGATGAGTATTGAGTCTGATGAAATTGCGAGCCCGACGGAAAGTTGAGGAATTAGTTTGAGATGAATCAAAAGAAAAAAATATTTAAATTATGATACGAAAATATCGAATATTAAATGGTTAATTAAAAATCATACCTACTAGTAGATTCTTCTTTTTTGTTTTACTTTGAAATTCTTTGTTTAGGTTTCTATGCAACTAAGATAAACATCTAAAGAGCTAGAGTGCGTAGAATTTCGAAATTAGGCTATTTAATTTTTTAGAACTTTTTTATTTATTTGTGTAATATTTACATAGGCTAATGTCTAATGTCATTATCATATTTTCAGACTGACAGAAGTCACGAAGCTCTGTTTAAACTATTCCTAGAACGCATAAAAAAACAAATACATATCGTTTTAGTGGTAAATTCGTCGATTTATGATTTTCGAGAGTATTTCCATCGATTTCCCGCTCTCATCAACTGCTGTACCATGGATTGGTTTGAGGTGACAATATTAACTGTATTTTACTTCTAATTCTCAGAATGGATCTGTACACAGTCCTTCTTACAGAGTCTCGTAATAAACCGCCCTAAAACTTAATTTCTTACGACTGAAAAAAAAATTATATGCCCCCAAAACGATTACAAAGAATTGTCTTCATGAAAATGGGCTCACGGCTCCTCTGTCCTATCGATGTGCTTACTACCGGTACTTTTGATATCAAACAATGAGCTCAAAACCTCTATTTTTCTAATTCACTTGAAAACATCTAATGATCCAAAAATATATTATTTTTTCCCTCTTCGTTTCCAGTTCTCCACTTTCCCAGCATCTCATTTCATATTAATAAAATGTAAATATGCCATCTAGTCCTACAGCCAAAAAATTACCGCTGGGAAAAATTTTGTCAGTGCCATGGCGATATCATTTTTGCAGCAAATGGCTGAATATTGCCATTTCTTAAGCGTTCTGATTGGTCAAATTTCAAAAAGTGGGTATGGTCAGTTGTTTTGTCAAGAATTTGGTGAAATTTCAGCCACGTAGCATCAATTTTCCCGGCAGGGTTATATCCCTTTTATAGCAAGTAGTTTTTCTATTTTTTTTTTTTTTTTTTTTTTTTTGGTTTTAAATTTCAACGTAATTCTTTGACGCTGCATTTACCCTGCCATTTGGAGATTGGCTATTATCCTTCCAATACTAAATCCTACTGAAGATACCTTCCTCCCCAATTCTTACCGACGCTCTGACTTCTATCCTTGGCAAACTGTGTTAAAAAGTATTGGAATATCCTACTTCAATGAATCAGGGAGAGTCTCTCCGTGTCTGGTGTCACTGAGTCTCCTCCAAAGTGCATGACATTGGCCTTTGAGGTGATTTCTTTCAATCCTTCCTCCATGATAAGTCTCTAACGATTAGAATTCAAAACCCATACTCTTCCCACTAACCCATCCAAAACGGTTCCCTCCAAGGAGAAATATGGAGTGTTCCTCTCTTCTTAATTGCTTTAATGAACAGTGTTAGCTTTCCCTTACCAAACGCCTCCTTACGGATAACTTCTAGCAACACTAAACGAGTAACAAGACTACTCCAATAAACTCTTGACTAAAAATCTAACGATTTGATGGTAGAATTTCAAAAAAGTTACTCACGCTCGAGAGCTTTGAACTTCACAACTACCAACCAATCCCTGTTCAGTTTTTTGATCCCAAAACCTCCTAGACCCCCCGTATCGAAATCTTAGGAGTAAGGACGTTGTCAAATAACTATCGCACCCCGTACCGATTACGGTTCTCAAAATTATACCCACCTTAAATTTCTGGACCCGATCCAATCCGGGCTTCGACTGGGCCTT
This sequence comes from Aspidiotus rigidus, assembly GCA_035079385.1. Classification (NCBI taxonomy): domain Eukaryota; kingdom Metazoa; phylum Arthropoda; class Insecta; order Hemiptera; family Diaspididae; genus Aspidiotus; species Aspidiotus rigidus. The sequence continues at coordinate 1,879,743 of JAVHKY010000026.1, forward strand.
GACGCACTACGCATGCGCCCTGTATCCAGCCTATGCGCCTCCTCTCCGTTACCACGCTCCTCCACTCATTGCCAACTTTCTGGCCTCAGCAGTCCAATACTACATCTTTCCATCTTCTCGAATGCTCTCAGTCCACGTAAATCACCCCTTCTATCGCTGCAATTTCATTTAGGCACTCATCTCAAACTAAGGTCCTTACTTTTTTCATCCACTCCCCCATGGTTGACGTCCTGACATCTGTCTCGATCTTGCTGAAATTCCCAAAACAGCTAACTTTTGTACACAACAACACATCAGAATTTTCACCTTACCTTCTCTGCTCCAAGGACGAGTCCAAATCAGGCTCCAGAATCGGATATACAGTCTCCATTCTTGGTAATATCTTGTCCTTTCATACGAAAAAACTCCGTTTTCATGTTCACCGTTGAACTTATCGCTAATTTACCTGTCTCTCCCCGTCATCCGATTCTTTCCTCCTTACGAATTTCTCATACTACTTTACTTGTTATCCAAGACCCTCATTCCATTAAATCTATTGTCTGAAGAATCTGTATTCTTATACACTCATTAAAGTCTTCCTCAACCTCCATCTCTTTTTTATGGATGACGCAGTGGACCTTGCCACAAAGCAGTCACTGTGTTCACCTTCCATAATTGATCCGTCCCTCCCTTCCTCCTCGTATGAGCTCGCTAGAATTATACAGTAGGTATACTATGGGACGTACATTCTTAGCAATACTATGTGGCTTAAAACAATTTTTTTTCCTATAGCCATGGTCTGAAGAAATTCAACGATCAACGGCGCGAAAATTACTGCACAATGTAGATTGCGAGTACAATGATTTGCAGTCTGTAATTGAAGTGTGTCACAAAATTCACGATTCGAGTAAGCAGTTGTCTGTAGAGACTTATTCAAAATGTGGTATCAACATTCATTTCACTCAAAAGTCTTTCATCCGACTGGTAACCACTTTTCGGCAAATATACGTAAAAAAACAAAAGTAAGAATACTATGCCCCCGGCCTGCATAATCTTCGATGCAGACATTCTAGTAACGCGGTACAAATAGGCTACATATTTATAAAATTTATTAACATACGGTAGTGAAATACAAACGCTGAGAAAATTATATGAAAGAGCTCTTCTACGTTTGGCCAATATCAGAGAGCAAATTCCCGCTTTTGAAAGCGATCATCAAAGGTTGCAGCCATTAATACACGATAAACGAAATCAGAAAGACAAACTAGAGTCCACCTTGGAAAAAGATCGAGAAAACGAAACAGAAGTACGTTTTTGCGAGATTCTACTAAAACACCATGAGTTATATCCTTAATTTATGGGTACTATCCACAGGCTGAAATTTCTTTGAATGGTGCCAGGACCATGCTCAAAAACTGCGAAAAGAAGCTTAATGCTAAGAAACAAGAATACGAAAAAAAATTGAAAGAAGTGACCGATGTTCGTGAAAGTGTCGTAGAAAATTTACAATTGCTGTCCACCAATGATATCGCCGTACTCAAATCAATGAAAAGTCCGCCCAAACCGATCAAGTTGGTAGCAGAAGCATTAATCTACATCAAGGTACTCATGAACTTATTTGTAAACAAATTAAATTTTTTTTTCAAAGAAGTATAGTGTACAGTAAAACCATCAGAGTCTAATCGGACTAGGGGAAAAATCGGCTGGTTTATTCTAAAGGTTGACGACGAGGATGATTTATTCAATTTTTTTTTTCATTTTTTTTTTTGCTCGAAAAACTTTTCTCATAATAACGAGCTCTTTGTAAAAAAAAAAAAAATAATAATGATAATAATAAAACAAACATCCTCGCAAAATCCTTTGCGGAATTGAGAATTTCTAGTTATATTTGATTCTTGTATTCATTATTATGATTGAAGTAAGAAATGATCCGATCTGAAGGCGAATAAATTTCGTATATCAAGTGCCAAGTCCAATTTTAGATTTATTTCAAGTTTTTATGTCTAGTTTTCTGGATCTCTTTCAAATTTCTAGATAGAAGTAGACATTTTGGAGATGGTTTTTATTTTCCTGAATTTCGCAGGAAATTATCGTTTTAAATGAATCGTTATTACCTATTATTATTATCCTTATTAAATTTTGGATTCTTCTTTTTCTTTAATTTTAGAAATTTTTTCCAATAGATTTTGTAGAATTTTGTGTACTACTCTATAAAATGACCAACAGTAAAATTCCATATAAAAAATTGATTTTAATTGTATCATTCATGTGTCACAGTTTTTTTTTTCTTCTTCTTTTCTTATTCTACCCCATTATATCAGCAATATTTTCGTTCATCGTTTCTAGGTTAATTTACTTACATTCTCTTTCAATTTTGTGGCTATATCATGACCTTTATGCGAACAATGCCGTTCATTGCCCCAGATCTTGTAGCATAAGTACCTAAGTTTAAAAAAAAATCGATTGGTAACGTGCCAGAAAATAGGCTGGGATACTGTAAATTTTTCTTTCACTTCCTTGCTAAATAAGGTGACTAGATTATTCTTCATGATTTTTTTTTATTTTTTTATTTATCCTTGAATTATAGACGGTACCTGTTTTACTGTTCCTGGGCAGTTGAAAAAGTATTTGAACATATTTTAATAAAATTTTGAACGAGTGTATTTAAAACAAGGGAAGGAAGGTGGAGATATTATGCAATAATCGAATAAGAATATAAATAATAAAAATTATTTGAAAAAAAAGAAGAAAATTTGACTCCCTTTTTCTTTTTATTCTTTTTGAAACAATCTCATATTACTAGAATTATCACAAGTAGACTACTTGTATCGATTGCCATTTCCATCACCAGGAGTTGAAAGCAGAAAAGATGCAAGAATCCGGAAGAGTTATGGACGATTTCTGGAAACCATCCGTCAAGCTGATCGGCGATAGTAGATTCATTGATACTTTGGTGAATTTCGATCTGTCGGAATTATCGGCCCGAGCGTTCCGTCTCCTGGAAGAACGAATAATATCACACGAGGATTTCGATTCGGATAAAATCAAAAGTTATTCTGTCGCGGCTGAAGGTATTTTCGAATTTTAATTCCTTGAGAGAGTCCACCGACAAATCATATGTCGTCGTTGGATCGGAAAAAACCTCCTATGTGGCAAAAATAAAATTTTACAGGAGAAGCAAAAAACTGATTATTTTGTGAAAAGAAGGCTAAAATACTTTGGAAACGTCCCATTAAATGTGGAAAAGCTTCTTTGACGCAGTAGTAACAAAAAATTTTCAAATTTCTCCGAAATACGGCGGTATTGGGTGATAAATTGCACATAGGAGGAATTCCTGGCCCTAAATATTGCACATAAGAGGTTTGCTCTGCACATAGGAGGAATTCCTGGCCCTAAATATTGCACATACGAGGTTTGCTCTGCACATAGGAGGAATTCCTGGCTCTAATTATTGCACATAAGAGGTTTGCTCTGCACATAGGAGGTATTCGAGACCACATTTTCTGGATGGTGCACATTGGAGGTATTCAAAACCGCTCCTACCGGCGTAATTTTGAACTTACCACATAGGGGATTTTTCCAGTCGATGCGCCTTGAAATTCCGCGTCCAACCATATAAAAAAGGGCATTTCTCAAAAAATGGCACATAGGAGGTTTTTTCCGATCCAACGACGATGTATAGAAAATTTTGACATCACGTACCAGTCATAGTCTTCCCATTGGTCTGCTATGCGTACGGCTATTTGATGAAGAATTATTGGAAGCCCTTTAATGTTGTTAGTTCGGTACCTACGAGCTGTAAAAACTTCGAACATTTTATGACAACTCATTTTTGACTAAGTCTGGAACTCTTGAATACAGATATTTTGAAATGGATTAGAAGTACAAAACTCGGTGCACTACTTTCTAGTCTTAGGCTCAGCCTTTGTACTGAAGCGGGGAACCACCTTTCAAATACCGCTTTCTATTCTTCATTGCCAGTTGATTTTTCAAGTTACGACTCGGCATACCTGAAAATACTCTGTATAATTCTATTTCCTTATATCGAGTATTTTCCGGCTTCATTGATCGTTTTTTTGCATCCTTACTCCAACTCACTGACTGTCGATCTATGCAACCGCACTCTGGCGGTATAGCTCTCTCCTCCTTCCTCCAGAATCTCAACTACGTGTACGTCTTAAATCGAAACCTTTACCACCTATCATATCATCTCTCCATGAATAACTTTTCTCCTTGACATCGGACTCGATCTACTTAATATTCTCGAAACTCACTACACTGCACACCGACAACGTATTAAATCTCTACCGAATTTCCTTACACCCACCAGCTCTGCTTTGCTGACGGATTTAAATCTGCACGGAAACCTGGAGACGTATGCTCGATCGAAGCCGATTGAGGAATTATGTCATATATACTTCTGTCTTTCTCATCTCAGCCTCAGTAAAAATTCCCGCTATTAACTAATAAGTTCCATCTCTCCTGATTGTGCAGGACCCTCACTCAACCAATCCATTAATTTAGTGCTGCAAATGCTATCACCATTCACTTCAACTCCGCAGTCTTCTTCGTTTTTATTCCATATCTCATCAACTTCCCGGAAAATGATGCGGTTGACTTTACCGGCAAAACTTCTCTCTCATACAATTTATCACCCTATATTTACTCATGCTAAAGACTTGAATAAACTAATACCGATCATCGAAACTCAACTTCTGTTATGATTTCCGGAATTTTCAGCATTCAAACAAACTTGGAGCAATCTAAAACAAGCGGATCCCCTGGGCTTCCTCTAGTTGAACTACCCGTCATGAAGAGATCATTCTCACCCGCCTAAGGATTGGTCACACAGGTCTCATCCATGGTCACCTTTTTCTAGGTCTGATCGTCTGTCCCTTTTTGCCAATATCTACTGCCAATGTGATAATATATCTGTTCGTGTCCCGCTCTTCAAATTATTCACCTCTCACTCGGTTTCTTTTCGCCTTCCATCGGTTTTTTGTAACCTTTCCAAGACGGTCACAAACTCTCTTAATTATCCCCACTCTACTCACTTTTACCCTCAACTATAGGCTGTAATTCTTCCATATTTTCGGCCTCGATTTTCACAAACTCTCCACCGTTACCTACCTCGAGCTGATAACTCTGTGTGTGGTCGAAAATTTCGTATAATAAATAAAAATATGTATAGAGTTGCTCTCATTGAAAATTTATAGTTTTACTATGATAACAATCAATCTTACAGAATAATTCTAATAAAGATATTAGATTGAATTCTAACTACAACTCTTTGGAAAATGAATAGAATTATCATGGATCCACATATTATAAAGAGGATTTGGTACGGATACAGTAAACTGGGAAACACACTATATTAACGTTGAGACGGAGGCGGTTACGGTTGCGGTGGTAATGGTGCTGGTTGCGATGGTGCAGGTGCTGGTTGCGGTGGTAGTGGTGCTGGTTGCGATGGTGCAGGTGCAGGTGGAGGCCGTTGTTCAGGATCTGGTTCTGCACGTAATCCACCACTACAGCCAGCAAATACCATAAGTGTAGCTTTCGTGATTGTTTTCGCTGCAAATAAAAAAGTGAAACTTGTACAAATGATAGCGAATGCACACGAAAAGAGAACGCCTTGAATTACTCCCTGAAATGGATACTAAGTTTTATAAATACTAGAACTTGACGAAAAAATTAACCAACTCTAAAGAACTTGCGGCAACAAAAAAAAAAATTTTGGAATGGGCAATTTTTATGTGAAATACTTTGTAAAGAAAATACTTGGGATGAAAAGAAGTATAACTCAAAATATCCACCAGTACTCAAAAGCACAGGCGATAGTACAAGTATTTACTAGGTAATTCGTTATAACTGTGTTTGAGGATAGGATGTAGAAAATCGCTCTTTTTTCCCAAAAATTTTGAAAATAATTTTCATAAAAAGATTATAGGCCAGTATACTTCTCTCAAACTAGTTTTCCTCCAGACCGGCGTAACCAACGCAAGGTCGCGCCAGTTACAAAGGTAGTCATGGATTTTTTTCTTATGGACAAAATGAATGAGTTAATTCAAACGTGTTTTTAGTGAAGCTGAGCGACTTGAAAAAAACAGTCACAGGGGAACTTATAATGAGTGAGTAAGGTGTAAGTAGAGCACTAATATTGAAAAAGGGGTTTTCCAAGTGTACAAATCTACTTTATTAGTTGCTTTTACAAGAGTACTTTCGGGTGTTATCCCATCATCAGTTGTGTTGCAACGAGAGTTGCGACATTTGTATATTTGAAAAACCCCTTTTTCAAGTCACAGGGGTACTGTCGGCAATGAAGGCCTGGTCGCTCCTCGCAGTCTGCAGCTGGGCAATACCTCTTCATCACTTCAAACTTTCTCTTGGGTATTGCTGGAGAGAAAAACGACGAAAGATGGAATATGCACCACTCTGGAAAAGTACGCCACTTCTCCCGACACTTCCATTTTGAAAATTTAATTCTCACCCGGGTCTGGTAAACGTTGTCAAACTACTTAAACCGAGAATTCATTGTTACAATTTGTAGGCTTCGTTTTGATCTCAATAGACTCCCCTACAATTATCAAAATTTCTATCACACTTATCTTCTGTTTGCCCTAAGGAATGGCTGCAGAGTTGAATCACATTCTCTTTCAATACCCTCGTCTTACTAATAATAGATTCATCGGAAGACATTTTATTTTTCATGTAACATTCAGTGTTCTTTCGCGGCACTTGAATGCTTCCATATATTATCACAAACCCCTCTGCCTCCCCTAGAATCCCTACTTGGTGATTCTATATCAGAATTCATGGTGTGTACAACTTTTTACGAGAGATGTAATTGTGATACAGAGTCACGGAAGTTGACCTCTCTACATAGTGATGAAAAAAAAAAAAAAAAACGCCAATAATAACTCACCTAAATGGATGCTGATAACATCTGAATCAACCGAGAAGGATGCATCGGCTATACCAGCGTTTTTCAAGAGGATTGACGAAGCCAAGAGTAAGATATTGAATCCCACCGTAGCAGATATCTGTTACACAGAAATGAAAAAATGAAACAAAAATTATTAAAAAATATTATTCTCAAAAAGCGATAAAAAGAGGACCAGAGCACTTCGCTGAAGGTAGTACCTACGTGTATCACTAGAAAAAGAGTGAAGAAAACTATAGCCTATATGGTCTTTATACGTGTATGAGAGGAGCATAATATTTGTATAGGCCTCGTAACTAAGTATTGATATAAGTTGAAAATATTTGAAACAACTGCAGTAACAACTGCAGTCTTGTTGAAAGCTCTATTAAATGTGGACTTTTTATACTTGAAACATTCTGCGAGCCATCTTTCTCAAATTTACTCAAATGTATCTGATGGATACCTACCGAAATCTCGTATTCACCATTTTTCCAAAAAGTTTGTTCAAACCACGGTACATTATAGAGGTATTGACACGAATGTATATTAGCCGTGTTTGTTACTGTCGCCTGAGTTGTGTCAGTTGATATAATCTACGCTAGGAGCGTTGCAAGGTATTACTAAGCGTGAAAACTACATGAATACTAGGTAATGTAAATTCATCAATTTTTAAAAATTTGTAGAGGAATCAGGTATTAACCTAAAAATCTGAAACTAGGTACGAATAGACAACTAACCATGCTCTACTTATTTAAAAAAAAATTATCTTCTTAGGTGAATTTCTTCACCTTTTACAACCCTCGAAAATTTCGTCAATATTAGGGTACCTCCGGTAAGGTTCCGACACAGGTGGGGTGTGGAAGGTATTCAAACGATCGCTGCGAGCGTAGCGGAATTCCGTATGAATTAACACAATTCGTGCGACAGAAATTTTTCGTTGTGTCAATACCTCTATAATGTACCGTGGTTCAAACGTACGAAGTATTTTAAATGACGCGTCTGTGTCAACAGGAAAAACAACAAAACTGCCGATAAAAAATTGAGAAATAATATACACGCATAAAACTGATATTTCTCTCGGAATATTTTTGAAACGATTATTGTACAAAAAACAATCTTGTGATTTTTTGAGAAAACTCCTCTTTTCTCTTAGCATTTCCAGTCCAGTTCTTTCTGTTAGCAAAAGATTATCAGTTATCAGACTTTTTCAAGCCCCTTTTTTTAAAACCTTCCTAAGCCTCTCTTCTGAAAAATTCTCAGGGACCTATGAAACAAAAGAATTTGATGATTATATGGTCTTCGAGGCAGTTTCCTTTTCGTCTCATAAAGTTTTGTCAACAATAGAACATTCCCTCTGAAAGCACAGACTTCTCCAAGAAATTCTTAATGCCATTACTAAATGGACAACACCAAATGGTTTCCGTTTTTCATCATCTAAAGCTTAAAATTTACAAATCCTTTCTCGCGACTCAGCCAAACTCTTTGGTATACATTTTCATCAAAAACTCACCCGGAACCCCCACATTAAAATTCTCAAAATTGGATGTACTCGTGCCTTGAATATATTCTACCTAATTTATGTCTTGGACCCTTGCCCAGCCAACCATCCCTTTAAATCTCAGAGAAATCACCAAATCCAACAACAGCACCTTCAAAGAAACCCGATTCAAGAATATCCTGATCACACCCTTTGTCTCACTGATGGCTCAAAAACTGAAAACAAAACGGCTTACGCATACTCCATACTAAGTTCCATCGTCTCTCATCGCATATGTTACATAGCCCAATACTTCTGCCGAACTAATGGCAACTTTCGCTTGTATTTCTTCTCTCTCTCAACTCCCCTCACATGGCAAATTTCTCCTCCGCACGAATTCACCTTCTTCACTAAATTCAATGGCCCCTATACTACAAAACCTCTCACATATAGGATCCTGTCTACACACTCCAAACTCTTGCCTCAATCAACACCCACGTCATATTCATTTGGATACCCAGCCACAATGGCCTACCCGAGACCAGACAGCTAAAAAAGCCACCACCTTCGCTACCATCACTGATCGTACTTCCCTCCCCATCACAGACTACGAAAACCTTAAATATTGGACTGAATTTTAACTTCGTTGAAGAACTCGTGAGTTTTTCTAATCCCTCTCCGATCATAATAGCTCGAGAGTCGAAATATTGACAGAAAACCTTGTTTTATCGGGGGGGGGTCGGAAAAAACGTCCGCCGGCCGGCAAATCTCGAAGCTCGACAATTTTCCATGTCCCCCTCCTATCATATATAGTTTAGGGAGGGCAAGACCTGTGACATCACAGTTTGATGACGTTACAGGTCGACCTTATCTGAGGACGTCGTAGGTCAGTTTTTTCCAAGTTCTCCTCTTATTAAATATAGCTCCAAAGTCCGGGCCTGTGAGGTTACAATCTACATTTTTCAGATCACACGTACCCCATAAAACATGTTCCCTGCCACCCCTCATTCAACTCCCTTGAGGAACCCGTGAGTCTTTCCTCCTTCCCCTTTCCCTCTCCCTCACTCCCCTTCCATCTTAGTCACTAAATTTCGGATAGGTACTATAACAGTGGAAATAGCCCATGCAACAGTTCCATAAACCTCTGAGCTCAAAATTTTCTTGAATTCCTCGTCCTGGAGTAGGTCAATCTTCTTCGTTCTTATCCTCTGTAAAATACAGGCGATATCATTCTGCGTTCTATGAGGTACTGAAAACTCTGAAAAAAAGAGTTTGTCGCAACCCTCACTCAACTATAATGTTTTAATTCAACGCAATCATTAGAACTTCTGCAAACATTATCATCCATCTCGTCACCAGTTTTCTTCCACTGGATTCGACCCTAATCAGTGGCGTAACCAGTAGACCTCACCTCAGAACTGAACAATTTGCTCTGAAATATTATGATCAACATTACAGGCCAGCGTAGAGTTTTGTTCAACCCTCTTTTCCATCTTTAGAGAAGTTTCTGAGTACGTGACTGATCCTAATATAAATTGTTTGTTTCTCTTCACCAGCAATTTACAGATGGATTTCAGTCGTTTACGAATTCAATAAAGTGACCAAAATGGATTCCGACGAACGAATGAATTTGACTGCGGTGGAGGATGAGCACGAAAAAGCGAAATCGGTCATTGTTGAGAACGAGAAACGTCTGGAAGAGGCAAAAGCTGAACGCGAAAATTCGTTCGGCCAGTTAGACCAAACGAAGATGGAACTCGACAGTTTGGAAACGGAGGAAAGTACTTGCAATAAGAAAAAAGCGCGAGCAGTCGAACTGGTAAAAATTTTGGACAAAAAAAAGGATTCCTGGCTAGACGAAAAACAAAGAAAGGACGCGACGTACAAAACTTTAATTGGTAATCGTCTTGCCGCGCCGATGGCACTGGGAAAGTGGTCACCAATAAAATATACTCGTAGTACCTAATGACTCCATTTTCTTTCTTATAGGTGACGTATTATTGTGTTCGGCCGTGCTCACGTATTTAACGGTGATACCTCGGAAATTCCGAAATGAAAAAGTCCTCGAATGGTGTTCATTGACAACATCTTCAGGTTTAAGCTGCAGCAAAGAGTTCAAATTTTCCGAATACCTTTTAGGTGAAATGGAATTCGAAGAAATAAAACTCGGTAGCATACTCGAAGACGAATATTTCAATCAAATTCTAGCAATTGTGCGGTAAGTTTTTCAGATTTCAGGCTGTGCTTGATTTGGAGCCACCAGATTCATAGGAATAATCGAGGCTTTTTAGGATACTTCGAAGAAAGCGGTGACCTTGGGACTCATACGTTTTTTCCTATACATCTGATTTGCCCAAATAATATGAGGCCGCGTTTATAAATTCTTTGTGATTGAATTAAATAAAAATCTGCTTTAGAGAAACAAGGTGCGTAACTGTGGGAGGGGGAGGAGAAGTGCTTCTAGAAGTCGTAACTTTTTGAATTTTAGGCGCTTGATTAGAACAATAAATACTCCAGAATGAGTAAATGAAAGGAGAAAGATCTGCGACTTTTGCATCTTTCTCCTTTCATTTACTCATTCTGGAGTATTTGTTGTTCTAATTATGTCAGGCCGTAACCTAGAGGAACGAATCAGTTCAATTTAGGCGCTTGCTTCATTCCTGATTTGTGAACTGTCCTTATAGTATCTCCTCTGTCCTTCCAATACTTGAAAAAGAATACTAAAGTAATGAGTACCTGATTTTCTATTTTTTAAAGAAATTCTTCTTCTTATCCATTACTTATTGATCCATACGGATTGATGACCTCGCGGATTAAGAATATTGAACACGGAAACGATATGTTGGTCGTGAGATCGGATCACGAGGATTATTTACGCAATCTAGAAAATGCCATAACGTCTGGGAGTCCGGTACGTATTTGAAAAAGCTTGCTCTTAAATATTTTTCAATTTCTTTCGAGTGATTGAATTTTACTAATCTTGAGCGAACTTATCCAAAACCGAGCACATGGGGGGAGGGAGGGATATTTCAACGTTCGAAAACTTTTTCTCCTCTCTTCGCACGAGAAATATAGTCGAAGAATATAATTGTGACAGTTTTTGGAGGGGGAGAAGTGTGGATTGATCTTGCCGCCTTCGTAAATCCACTGAGAAATATCTGTTGATTTTAGTGGTTACGGACAGAGCTAAGATGCGCTTTCACTGAATGTGTACCACGTCACGAAGAAGATTTCCATCCACTGTGAAAAATCTGAGAACATACAATGGGTTCTGGAATAGAACGGGAGGGGATCGGAAGTTGACTTTCTTCCTTCTTCCCTTCTACAGAGATAACATCAGGGAGAAAAATGATGGTTTAGACCTCTTAGACTCCCCCCCCCCCTTGAAATTTAAACTTATTTCTGCGAATGACGATGATCGTAAATATTTCCTTATAAAAATTTCAAAGTTATAGAAATCTTATTTCAACATAGGTGCTTCTGGAGCGTGTGGACGAAAAGTTGGATCGTTTATTGTATCCCATTTTCGAAAAACAAACATTCAAAAATTCTACAGGAATTTATGCAAAATTAGGAAAAAATTCAGTAGAATATAATCCAAATTTCAGGTACGTTATATTTAATTTGTATCGCCAATTGTAACTCTTCCATCATCATCATCTCCATTTAAATCATTAAAACATTCACTCCTATTTATTTTGTAGTATAATAAAATCTATAGAGAGTCGAATATGTCCGGCACTGCCGTCCAAAATATGAAAAATTCAAAAAAATAAACAAATAAATGACTATTTATTTATCTATTAATTAAAAACCCGACGTTTCGACAGTAACGACTGTCATTCTCAAGGGTTAAAACGTGAATGAAAAAAAAGAGAAAAACAGAAATACGAATGAACTACATGTCATTTATTTGTTTATTTTTTTGAATTTTTCATATTTTGGACGGCAGTGCCGGACATATTCGACTCTCTATTTATATAATCCGTCCAGACAAATAATTAATTCTTAATAAAATCTAGTTCATAATTTCTTTTTTCTCTTTTTTTAAAATTTATTCAGAATATATTTGAGTACAGAAATTCAAAAACCACAATTTCATTTGGAGGTCTACGAGAAACTTACGGTTGTGAATTGCGTTCTGGAAAAATCCGACGTGAAAAACTTCCTGCTGAGAACCATTGTCAAGAAAGACAAGCCTGATTTGGAAACTTCGAGGCATCAGTCAGTCGTTGAACTTCTTAGATTAAAGAAGTAGGTTTCAAGATTGTCCACTTTGATTCCCCGTTCGTTCTTTCTGTACTTGTGTTCCTCGATTGAGATACCATACCCTGAATCATAAGAAAAGAACTTCATAAAAAATACAAATCAGACATTTTTTTAAAAGTCGAATGCCTGAACTCACTTCACACTTGCATTGGTTGGATTCGCAAGCTCGTTTTCACCTATATTATTCTCTAACCCACTCTCAACTGAACTACGGGTCCGCAATCTATAAACAGGCTAATAATACTTCCTAATTGCTACCCTACGTTTAGGTCTTGAAGCCCTGCGCACCAGCCCTACGCTCAGCCTATGTGGTAAGGCTGGTATTCCTCCTGTACAATCCCATCCATTATTCTTTCAGTTCTTCTTTTATTAGAATCTCCTCTAGACTACACCTCAAATTCAAGTCCCTTCTTCCTATCCACTCACCCACCTCTCCCTGGGCATCTCTGACGCCTCACAATCCCTCTGACCTGGCTAATTTACCGAAGTCGGCCAACATAATCAAAGCCATTATTCTATGTAAGTTCTCCTTTCTCCAGGATTTCGATGGAATCAGAATTGAAAATTTTGAACACATTAAGCCATGATCATGATATTCTGGAAACAGACACTGATGTAAACGTCATAACCACTCATGTCATGCTTATTGAAGAAAATTCTAAAAAATTGACGGATTTGAACGCGCAGTTGGAATCAGTTCACGAAACTATTTTAGAGTATGAAGACAACGCTCAATATTTTGCAGATTTGTTCGAAATATTAGGTAAGTAGGTATCTTATGTACTTCGAAAAACGTCAGATGGGCTTCCACTCCTAGAAAGTACTTCAAACAACTCCTGTCCACATAGCTGTATGCCCCTCTACAATGTTTTTGTCATCTCAAGTTTTATCTCGTCAACCCTCAAAAGGCTGTAATAGACAATTACTACTCCAACTATACAAAATCGCCGATTCATAATTCAACCAACAAAACTGTCTTCGCCTTACTTCTCTCTAGCTCAGTATTGCCCTGAAGCTTATCACATTAGCCTCAAACTTAGCCTATGCGCGGAGGCCTCAGAACTTCCCCTACACTTTCGTAGACTCTCCCTAATCTGCAAGTTTTTATCCTCAGTCTCCCAATTTCAGCAACTTCCAATTTACAAACAAATCTTTCTCCTTCACAACAAACAACCTCCCTCCAAAAATATTCGCCTCCAATTCAATCACCATCTCAATAGTATGATCGTAGCAAATCTCCTACTACCCTTACATTTGACGTACCCCTACCCCTTGGAATCTCCCTGAACCTAAAATACTTCCCGATCTCACGGAGATCTCCAAATTCAACAAAATTGTTTACACCCAACACGGTAAAAACATTTAATAGAGCAGCTACACATACTTGATCGATGAAAAATAGTTTCACAAAGCATCCGCAACAAAGGTTTCCTATTTACAGTCGAACTTACGGGCATATCCACCTGCCTCTCCCATGTCTCTCAGCTACCTTCAAACGGCAAATTCCGACTCTCTCTCTCTCTCTCTCTTCACTACACTCCTGTAATACAGACCCATCCAACTCCAACCCAATCATACAACGCATTTTCCTCACACTTCTCACCTGAGACTCAATTAACACCCAAATAATTTTCATATGGATCCCAGAGCACATAGAACTCTCCGAACATGACACTGTTGATCAAGCCGTCAATCCTACCTCCTTCACCCGAATAACTGATAATGCCTCCGTTCCATCCTTAGACTACCTAAATTACTACACCATGAAATACACTTTGGCAAGGAAAAGTGAATCCAACAACAAATTTCAAAATCCTCATTCCGTGGTCATCATCCATCAAGAAGACCAGACGAGAAGAAGCTATTCTTCGTCTAAGGACAGGCTACATAAAAATTACACACTCCCACATAACTAACCCTCACATCCCAACTACTCCATCTTGCCCCTACTGCCTTCTTCTACCCGAACTCTCATCTCTCCGTTCTCACTCAATCACTCAAAAACAACCACCAAACCATTTGTGTTACCCTACTATACCTAACTCTTACTCTAAGCAAACCTAACTGTCCGCACTAATTCCACTCAACATTAATCTATAAAAAGTTCACCCTCCTTACTGCCTTTCTAATTTAGGTATTCAATAATTTTGTTCACCGAGCTCAATAGCCTTAGTGTAATTCAGTTATGATATAATAATAATTTATCCAATCTTTTATTTCAGAAAATTTACGTATTTTAAATTCAGCGTATCAATTTTCTTTAAAATGGTACAAGAATTTACTTATTGGCGCCGTAGAACGAATGGAAAAGTTGGAAAAATCTGGAAAACGTTTAAATGCGTTGTCAGAATCATTCGTGTCCAGTCTTTATTCGACTGTTAATCATTCGCTGGTCAAAATAGTTGAGTCTGATTTTCATTCGAAACAGTCTTTTTCTTAAGTATATACGTGTAGTTATCAACAATTTTTACCCTCGCTCTTTTCATTAGGACAAATTGGTTTTCGCATATTCACTCGCTGCGTATATGGCCGAGCAAAAAGAATTCTGCAATAAGAAAGAGTTGGATTTTTGTGTACAATGTTTCAAAAGGTATTCGTATAGTCTGCAAGCTGGAATCCAAGTGGACTCGGTTAGGATGTTGATGGAAAATCTAGACATAATGGATAATTTCGAAAACTTCAAGGTGATTTTTTTTATTTTTTTAATTTTTTTTTTATTTTAATTAACGAGCTACTAGCAGCCTGCCTTCAGGGCTATGAGATTGTGTGATTATATGCGTGAGAGGAAGTTGGCTTGTTGTAAAAAGTTGAATATGTTAGGGATGGAGGGAAAGAGATCTGAAAGTGCTTCTGTATGGTTATGGGGGATGGATAAGGAATTACGGAGTTGGGTCAAGTTAGGGCAGCAGAAGATGTGTTGAACGGATAGGGGGTGTTCAGATTCGCAGTAAGGGCATGAGAGAGGCATAAGATGAGAGTTGAGATGGGTGTGAGTGAGTCTGGTGTGGCCGATTCTGAGACGGGTGATGACTATTTCTTCTCTGCGTGTTGACAGATTTGAAGAGTCCCATGCGGTGGGAATATTTTTAATTTGGGCTGGTTTGTTTGAGTGTGATTTGAGATCAGACCAATGAGTGAACCATACTTGAGTGATGAATTTGTTGATGTATTTGGAGAGATCTGAGCGTGAGGGGAGGAAAGAGCGGTTGACTGATGGCTTATGGGTTGCTAGTTTGGCTGCTTTGTCGACATTTTCGTTTCCTGGGATACCCTTGTGACCAGGTACCCAGATGAAGAATAATGGGATGGGGATGGTATGGAAGGTGTTAATGAGAGTGTGTATACGACTTATGAGTGGGTGGGAGGAAGTGTGGTTGGATATGGCGTCGAGTGATGATAGGGAGTCGGAAATGACTAAAAATGGGTTGAGAGGAAGACAGGAGGGTAGGTTGGTGAGGATGTGTTCTGAACAGCTACAGATTGCTTGTAGTTCAGTGGTAAAGACGGATGCGGTGTTGCGGTGTCGGTGAGAGACTGTGATGTGATCTATTGAGTAAGCAAAGCCGGTTTTGTTTTGATATTTAGATCCATCGGTGAAACATAGTATAGGGTTGTGAAAGTTGTTAAGGATTTTGTTAAACTGTGCTTGGTATTCTTCGGGAGAAGTTGAAAGACGAGGGAGGCGTTTTAGGTCGCGAATGATTTTGGGTGGAATAAAGAGCCAAGGAGGGGTTGAGGGAACGATGTGGTTAAGGCAATGGAACTTTAAGGGGCGTGCTAGTTGGAGTTCTAGGTTGGAACGTAGATTGGTCGAGGAATTTTGGTTATGATGAGGGGGGGAATATGCGATGGTGGACGGGGGTTTGCGGATATTGTAGGACAGTTGAGAGGAAGTTGGTTGTCAGTTTGAGGCGTCGATATTGAAGTGGGGGGAAGCCAGTGTCTGCACAGAGGCTTTCAGCGGGACTGGTTCGGAATGCTCCAGTAGCTATTCTGAGTGAAGAATTTCGGATGGTGTCGAGTAGTTTTAAATGAGAGGGAGGGGCGAGACCGTACATGGGTGATCCGTAATCAAGGATGGATCGGATTAAGCTGTGGTAGAGGTGGAGAAGGTTGTTTCGGTTACAACCTTCTTTAGGGTGGGAGAGGAATTTTAGGACATTGAGTGCTCGAATGCATTTTGATTTAGTTAGTTTGATATGGGGGATCCAAGAGTGACGGTTGTGGAAATTGAGGCCAAGAACTTTAGTAGTTTTGACTTGTGGGATCGGGTAGTTAGCTATTGTGAGAGGGGGAAATTTAATAGTTTTCTGGCGTGGTTTTTGGAAAACGACGAGTTTGGTTTTGGGGTAAGAAATGCGGAATCCTAGGAGGGAAAGCCAAGTGTGTACTTTATTGATTGTTTTTTGTAGCAGACGATGGGCGCGAGTTGTGTTAGTGGAACGTAAATGGATGCTTAGGTCATCAGAGAATAAGAGGGTTTGAATTGGAGATTTTATGATTTTTGTTATGTTTTGATGGCGATGAGAAAGAGGGTGCCGCTAAGTGGGGATCCTTGGGGGATACCATTTTCTTGAGAAAAGGTTGAGGAGTAGTGATCGCTTATGCGGACTCTAAAAGATCGATTAGTAAGATAATTTTGAAGTAGGAGAGGGAAGGGTCCTCGCAGTCCAAGTTGGTGTAGGATGACGCACATTTGGTATGTCCAGACTCTCGGGAAAGCGTTCTCCATATCAAAAAATATTGAGTAGAGGTTCGCTCCGTGAGCATGGGCGTCGTGATTCAAGCTTATCCTTATTAAAAAAACAAAAACAAAATAGTCGATTCTCGACGACTATTTTTTTGGAACTGATCTTCGAAAATTTTCAAGTTGCTCTTTTTTACAGGATATTTTGCCAACAATTGAAAAATCAGAAAATATTTTCCGCGATTTCAAATTTTCGAACGAATTGGTGATGAAACTGAATCCTTTTCAAATAATGCTATTGAAAAATTGTTTCTTTTCGGAGAAAATAACGGACAATATACAAACATTTACGAAAGGCACGTTAAAAATAGATAAAAAAATTTATTGATCAACCTTGAACAAAATAATTTTCATTTCAGATGTGATACTGCATGAACCACTCGAACCTGGAGAGGTTGACTTGAGCACAATTTACAAAGAATCAAAATGCTGCGTGCCCATTTCTATTCTCGTTTTCGATACATGTGACCCGACTGAAAGAATATTTGAGCTCGCCGTTTCGATGGTAAATAAATAGGGAAATAACAGTCTGTCTCTCTTATTCAGTATGAAACTGCGGATACGGATCTACGGACAAGGAATGAGGGAAGGAAAAATAAAGATGGTGTCATGCGAAATTTTGAAGGAGAAGCGCCTAAAAGTGTTTAGCATCCGTAATCTCATACCTATGGCTCGCTTTATAACCTTCACCTCACGTATGTAGCTTGGGTAAGAACTCTAAAATTTAGGTCAAGGCCACACCTACTCTAACCAAACATCATCAGAGAGTTGAAAAATTTTGCCTTCCTTCCTCTCGCCAAGAGATATTTTCATATCAACAAAGTTTTCATTGTCTCCCTCACCTCCTTAAACGAGAAGAAATTAAGGAGTGCACGCACAAAAAGGTCGACCTGCTTTAATCGCTTGCAACCCCTTCCCCAATTTTTCTAAAAATACGGGTCAGAATCTGCACCTGTGAAAGTACCATGCGATAAATGTCATCTGAATGAAGAATATCTTGCCCAAAAATTTTATCCAAATCATACGGACCCAAAGGAATGCACGTCTCAGAAATGCCACAAAGTCGTAATTCATGCGATGAAAAACCCAATTCACATAATTACGGCTATACTGATTGAAATCGATTTAAATTTTAGGGTATTTCCCTCGAGAAGTGTCACTTTGTAACCCTTTTCACAGTAGAGAACGTCCTCACAATCGAAATTCTGGACGCTGCGAAAGCTTCGGGGTCATGGATAATCATTCGCAATATACAACATATCGGAAGAACCACGGAAGTTGAAAAGGTTCATTAAATAGGACTAAATGAAATCATCTTAATAGCGTTTTTTGAATTTTAACTCGAGGATTCTATATATATGTTGAAGGTTTTCGATACGCTCACCCCAAGCACAGTTCATCCCGATTTTAGATTATGGATCATTCTACAAACGACAGCATATTGTTCGGAGTTCATCCTTAAGAATAGTTTTACAGTCGCTTTTAAAAACTCTGGTACTAAGGACCTCGATTCCATCAAGTACGTATGTAGGCTATTGCTTTCCACTTTCAACAATATATGTGTAACAATTTTTCGCAATTATTACAAGTGGAAAAATAACGACTCACTAATTTATGAACTCTAGTTCATATGATGACTGCAAATTTGAATTCCTTGAATGTTCTCAAATATCTATTACATCTCCCCCCTGGCTGTAATCGCAAACTGCTTCAATTCTATGATAGTCTAATCCGTTCCCAAATTGAATGTGGTTCTCTAATTTACATCTACCCAAACAGAACAAGCTTAAATTGCTGGTCTCAATTCAGTTTCCTGGACTTCGACTGGCCCTTGGCGCATTTCGCACCGGCTCTCTCAGCGTTCGCGCTGAAGTAGGAGTTTCCCTCTCTTTCACTC
Source organism: Aspidiotus rigidus (assembly GCA_035079385.1). Classification (NCBI taxonomy): domain Eukaryota; kingdom Metazoa; phylum Arthropoda; class Insecta; order Hemiptera; family Diaspididae; genus Aspidiotus; species Aspidiotus rigidus. Next base: position 1,899,037 of record JAVHKY010000026.1, read on the forward strand.
ACTGTCAACTTTCTGGCCTCATCGCCCTAATACCCAAAAGCTTCCCATCTTTTCAAATGCTTTTAGCCCTCGTAACTCATCCCGTCTGTTGCTTCAATCCCATCTAAGTACTCCTCTCAAATTGAGGCTCCTACTTCTTATTTTTTCCTCAACTTCCCCTTGGTCAACCTCTATCCCTGACATCCATCTTGATCTTATTGAAATTCTCAAAACTAGTAAGTTGCTGTACAAACAACACTTCATCTAGATTATTTCTTTAGAATTTCCCCTCCCCTCTTCTCTGCTATACGGACGAGTCCAAATCGGGACCCATAACCGGAGATGCAGTCTCGAAAAATTCCGCTTTTATCTTCGCCTACCTCTTCCGTATCACCAGCTTCCCCCTCCACATAAATTCCCTATACCATCCGTTTCTATGTTATCCTTACTAGCTATCCACAATACTATTGTCCAACGAATCCTCATTCTTGTTCACACGTCAAGTTCTTTCTCATCCTCCATCTCTTTTCTATGATACCGGAAAATATCGACCTTCATGAACATAACGCAGTGGAGCTCTCCACCAAGCAGTCACTGCGTTCACTTTCTATAACTGCTCCCTTCCGCTGTCTCCTGTATGATCTCAAATCCCATTATCGCTCACTCATCCACTCTTTCTGGCATGATTTCTCGTCCTTCTTCTGCTCCAATAAGCTCCGATCTATTAAAAACGATGGATTCCTTAGTGAAGTTGAACGAGGAACACTGGAACCTGTTCTACGAGTCAACTTGGTTTTGGTATTGAGAATTCAAGGAAGCCTAGACCTAGTATAAAGGAGGTCTAGGCCTAGTATGAGCCCAGTAAAACATTAGTATATTACATTGAGCGGGAGAAGAAGATGGAAATGCTTGATGACGTCATCAGTGATCTTGACCTATTTTAGGGACTCGGGATTTTTTTGAATTGAGCCTATGACGTCATAGGTCAGTTTTTATCGGACGCCGTGCGGCAAATTTAAGCACGGAATCTTATTTTATCGGGGAATCGGGGAAGGGGGGGGGGGACATCTGCCATTCAGCCGACCGGCAAAGCAGTTCGAAAATTTTCTAAATCCCCCTCTCATCATATATAGCTTGGGGGCGAGGCCTGTGACGTCACAGTTTGATGATATCATGTCAGCCTTGTGACGTCACAATCTGGTGACATCATAGATAAGTTTTTCTCGATTCCCTTTCCTATCATATATAGTTTGGGGTGCGGGGCCTGTCACGTCACAATTTGATGACGCCATCTACATTTTTTAAATCCCACGTGCCCATAAACAGGTTTTTCTCAAAGTCTTCCTCCTATCATATATAGCATGAGGGTGAGGTCTGTGACGTCACAGTTGGATGACGCCATTTTTTCAAGTACCCTCCTATTATATATATATCTTTAAAGTCTGGGCCTGTGACGTCACACTTTGAAGACGACATAAGACAATCTTGTGACGTCAAAATCTGAATCTACATTTTTCAAATCCCATGTGCCCCGTAAAACAGGTTTCTTCCATGTTCCCCTCCTATCATATATAGCATAAGGGTGGGGTCTGTCACGTCACAGTTGGATGACGTCATTTTTTCAAGTTCCCTCCTATTATATATAGCTCCAAAGTCTGGGCCTGTGACGTCACAGTTTGAAGACGACATAAGACAATCTTGTGACGTCAAAATCTGAATTTACATTTTTCAAATCCCATGTGCCCCGTAAAACAGGTTTCTTCCATGTTCCCCTCCCATCATATATAGCATAAGCGTGGGGTCTATGATGTCACAGTTGGATGACGACATTTTTTCAAGTTCCCTCCTATCATTAAATATAGCTCCAAAGTCTGGGCCTGTGACGTCACACTTTGAAGACGACATAAGACAATCTTGTGACGTCAAAATCTGAATCTACATTTTTCAAATCCCATGTGCCCCGTAAAACAGGTTTCTTCCATGTTCCCCTCCTATCATATATAGCATAAGGGTGGGGTCTGTCACGTCACAGTTGGATGACGTCATTTTTTCAAGTTCCCTCCTATTATATGTAGCTCCAAAGTCTGGGCCTGTGACGTCACGGTTTGAAGACGACATAAGACAATCTTATGACGTCAAAATCTGAATTTACATTTTTCAAACCCCATGTGCCCCGTAAAACAGGTTTCTTCCATGTTCCCCTCCTATCATATATAGCATAAGCGTGGGGTCTATGATGTCACAGTTGGATGACGACATTTTTTCAAGTTCCCTCCTATCATTAAATATAGCTCCAAAGTCTGGGCCTGTGACGTCACATTTTGAAGACGACATAAGACAATCTTATGACGTCAAAATCTGAATCTACATTTTTCAAATCCCATGTGCCCCGTAAAACAGGTTTCTTCCATGTTCCCCTCCTATCATATATAGCATAAGCGTGGGGTCTATGATGTCACAGTTGGATGACGACATTTTTTCAAGTTCCCTCCTATCATTAAATATAGCTCCAAAGTCTGGGCCTGTGACGTCACACTTTGAAGACGACATAAGACAATCTTGTGACGTCAAAATCTGAATCTACATTTTTCAAATCCCATGTGCCCCGTAAAACAGGTTTCTTCCATGTTCCCCTCCTATCATATATAGCATAAGGGTGGGGTCTGTCACGACACAGTTGGATGACGTCATTTTTTCAAGTTCCCTCCTATTATATATAGCTCCAAAGTCTGGGCCTGTGACGTCACACTTTGAAGACGACATAAGACAATCTTGTGACGTCAAAATCTGAATCTACATTTTTCAAATCCCATGTGCCCCGTAAAACAGGTTTTTCTCCAATTCCCCTCGTATCATATATAGCATAAGGGTGGGGTCTGTCACGTCACAGTTGGATGACGTCATTTTTTCAAGTTCCCTCCTATTATATATAGCTCCAAAGTCTGGGCCTGTGACGTCACACTTTGAAGACGACATAAGACAATCTTGTGACGTCAAAATCTGAATTTACATTTTTCAAATCCCATGTGCCCCGTAAAACAGGTTTCTTCCATGTTCCCCTCCTATCATATGTAGCATAATCGTGGGGTCTATGATGTCACAGTTAGATGACGACATTTTTTCAAGTTCCCTCCTATCATTAAATATAGCTCCAAAGTCTGGGCCTGTGACGTCACACTTTGAAGACGACATAAGACAATCTTGTGACGTCAAAATCTGAATTTACATTTTTCAAATCCCATGTGCCCCGTAAAACAGATTTCTTCCATGTTCCCCTCCTATCATATATAGCATAAGGGTGGGGTCTGTCACGTCACAGTTGGATGACGTCATTTTTTCAAGTTCCCTCCTATTATATATAGCTCCAAAGTCTGGGCCTGTGACGTCACAGTTTGAAGACGACATAAGACAATCTTATGACGTCAAAATCTGAATCTACATTTTTCAAATCCCATGTGCCCCGTAAAACAGGTTTCTTCCATGTTCCCCTCCTATCATATATAGCATAAGGGTGGGGTCTGTCACGACACAGTTGGATGACGTCATTTTTTCAAGTTCCCTCCTATTATATATAGCTCCAAACTCTGGGCCTGTGACGTCACACTTTGAAGACGACATAAGACAATCTTGTGACGTCAAAATCTGAATCTACATTTTTCAAATCCCATGTGCCCCGTAAAACAGGTTTCTTCCATGTTCCCCTCCTATCATATATAGCATAAGGGTGGGGTCTGTCACGTCACAGTTGGATGACGTCATTTTTTCAAGTTCCCTCCTATTATATATAGCTCCAAAGTCTAGGCCTGTGACGTCACAGATTGAAGACGACATAAGATAATCTTGTGACGTCAAAATCTGAATTTACATTTTTCAAATCCCATGTGCCCCGTAAAACAGGTTTCTTCCATGTTCCCCTCCTATCATATATAGCATAAGCGTGGGGTCTATGATTTCACAGTTGGATGACGTCATTTTTTCAAGTTTCCTCCTATTATATATAGCTCCAAAGTCTGGGCCTGTGACGTCACAGTTTGAAGACGACATAAGACAATCTTGTGACGTCAAAATCTGAATCTACATTTTTCAAATCCCATGTGCCCCGTAAAACAGGTTTCTTCCATGTTCCCCTCCTATCATATATAGCATAAGCGTGGGGTCTATGATTTCACAGTTGGATGACGTCATTTTTTCAAGTTTCCTCCTATTATATATAGCTCCGAAGTCTGGGCCTGTGACGTCACAATCTAAATTTTTCAGATCCCACGTGCTCCATAAAACAGCTTTCCTACCATCCCCAGTTTAACTGCGTTAAAGGACCCGTGAGTTTCTTCTTTTTTCCCTTTCCCTCATTCTCCTTCCATCTTAGTCCCTAAATTTAGGTTGGGCACTATGATACTGGAAATTTTCAATTCCTTGGTCTTCAGTGAACCCCCTTTCCTGACCGAAAGGCATGAATATAGGCCATGCCATACCCATCTCACCAACTCTTTTCTCTTTTTATGCCTCTCGCCTCCTTCATGCCTGTACTGCGATGTTTATGGTGGATCCGTTTAACACTTCTTATCTCGCCCAGCTCTCGAAAACATACAGCTTCACCATTCTGTCTCTCCTTACATCATTAACTGCATTCATTCTTTATGTGTACATCCCCAGTTTCTCACCCCGAACTAATTAGTTGAAAGGCTTGTTGGTTGGAAAAAGAAAAACTAGAAGCCATTTTGAATCTGCAAGCTTCGTTACTCCCTGAAAAACAGTTAATCTAACATTACGCACGTTTTTAAAATCCTAGAACATTCTTGAAGACACTCTGTCACACTTCCTTATTTTGCATAGGGAAAAGACTTTCTCATCAAACACTTGATCTACAACCTTCCATTTGACGTACCAGCTTAGGTTGACGATGTCCTCAAAGTCTGACACGGACTTCTTCTGATGATGACCTCGTTCTATGCAACAAAACCTAACGATGACGTCATTGTCGTATGCGGATGCGATGAACGTTTTCTGAGGGAGTGCTGCCCCCAAACAAAACAGATAGCGGGTTCCTCGCATAAAAAAAGTCAAAATTTTTATATTATTTGTTTCCTTAAAATGCAAATTTACTGCATATCTTCTCTTAATTTGTCTCCTTAAGGTCGTATCTTCTGAATAATTTCAGGCAAAATCTGTCAAAACGTTTGTGTTATAATCCAGCAGAGGAAAGAAATACGTCCTTTGCAGGATTCGATCATTGGTGCTTCAAAAGTTTAATTGTTTTACACACGGTGTTGGTGGACTTCCCTGATAAGTTCCCGTCGAATGGGACGGCTAGATTTGACGATGTGGATCTTCAAATAGCGTTTAATGAAATGCTCGAACTTCGTCTTGAACCAAAAAAGGTGGGAAGTGGAATTAATTTAACGTCGAAATGTCACTTACATTTGGTCGACTCATCGCTATTTATTCTATTCAATTCAAGGCAATCGATTTAGCCCAAATTTATGCAATTTTTCGGTTCAGTGCTTATGGACCTCAAATCACGAACCGTACGGATATTCGTTTCTTGATGAGTGTGACACAAAGTATATGGAACGAAGATACTGTTAAAAAATTTTGGAATAGTGGATCAGGTTCGTTATAACGAATTTATAAAATGATTGTTTTTATTTTCGCAAGAAATTCGAATCTAACTTCAGTATTTTTCCTTTTCATATAATTTCTCCTCTTGAATGTATAGACGATGAAGGCGAGAAAAAAAATTATATGGGTATCACTTACCTATTTGCATTGTAATAATATTTAAGGTGTGTTCCCGATAGATTTACAAACTTTGAACGACGCGGTTGATCGGACATCTATAGGCCTACTTTCTTCATCCCTGAATGGGCTCACTGAAGAAATGGTGAATTTGAAAAAAATGGAAGAAACACGAACACTTCTATATCAGATTGTGAAAATTTCGGCAAGTATTCAAGTTGGAATAATTTTGATACCCTATTTGAGGTCCGAATCGTAACTTATGGTAAATTAATAGTGCGAGACTCCTTTGAGTTAAAAAGAACTTCACGTTCTCCTCGTCCTCTCAAAAAAAGATGGTGATGACTCCTTCATGAAAAGATTCAAAAAACCTATTATTTTTGTACTCGTACTCAAAAATTTGTGCAGTAGTGGGAATTTTATGAGTGAGAAAAAAAATGAATGTAAATTGAAGGATGGTCCAGGGAATTTGTGCTAGAAAAAGCTGGCTATGATCGCACCCCTGTTTGGAATGGTTAAATTCTAATCCAAGGGTTACTTATGTTATTCTCCTTCTAGGGACATCATCCAGATTCAACAGGAAAGATGCAGAATATTATGGAAGTTATAGAAGACCTGACAACCTCTTTACCGAAAATTTCAACGCCCAAGTTTCAGTCTAGAGGAGAATCCACGAAAGATATTTTCATCACAGCAGCTTTAGTCAACGAGATGGAGCATTACAACCTCCTTATCTCGTCTGTCGAAGTCAAATTATTGGCATTGAAGGAATCTCTAAAAGGTGAATAATATGTTCCTATCGCGACTCACTTTAATTCATAATTTTTCGTTTATTTACACGAGATCTGTAAATTTATAGGTTATTTACCTCTAACGTCCGAAATGGAAATATTTTTGCACTCTCTGAAACGAGGAGTACTCGGCATACAACTTGGTGGATCACCGGATGACGTTATCATTTTTGATATGGAAAAATTCAAAACTTCCGTTGCAATGAAATTCGATTTACTAAACGTAATACTCTTTCTTCAGCTACTTCTGTTTACTTACCAGTTCTCAAAGGAAAAATGAGCTTTCGCTGAAAGCAACGTTTCAACAGGGCACTTCTTTTATGAGGGTGCATTTGGGAAAACGTCCGCTGTTCTTTCAGCAAGTTGTGATTCGGAGGCGGCGAAGGCTCTGGCCTGAGGACTTCGAAAAATTTTGACTTTCGAGCTATAGGTTGGGATTGTAAAGAATTTTGACCATGGATCTGTACGGTATATGAAGAGAATGACTTGTGAGTAATTTCGACTCTCGACTAATTCGACTTGTGAAAATTACATACCAAAAAGGGGGGAAGGGGAATTAAAAGTAATTGAGGAGAGCAAAATATTTATTATTGGCAGAGATGACTGACCAGCAGGAGTACATGATGTCATCAGTATCTACGGTAAAGTTTCCATATTTTCCGACCCCAAGAAATTAGAATGAGCCCAAATATAGTACTGATTATTATTTTCTTATTACGATTCGATTGCACTATCACCTAGAATTGAACCATTTTTCTTCGATTAATTCTTCAGAAATGGATCGAAAATGATTTAGAGGAATATCATTTAGCGGCATTGCAGTATCCCAAGAATTTTTTCAATCTATCCTTATTACAACGTTGTCTGAATCAAGGTTTATCTGTTAATAAATTTGACTTCAATCATTACGTAAGTTTACTTATTTTCCTTCTCTATCGACAAGATGAAACAAAAACTTCATCATCTTCCTCTGCTCCAGATTATGGTCGACAATCGATCATGCAACACGACCATTTTGAGTGATGGAGTTCGAGTGCGCAATTTATTTTTATCTAATGCGCAATGGAACTTCCAGGCCAATCAAATAATTGATTGTGACTTGAAAACCATTCATGAGATGCCTGCAGTAAGTTGATCTTCATTACGATACCTGCAATATTACACGCAATGGGCACTTTTTCCTGTCGTATGACCAGTTTGTCGAGGACTCTTATTTATGTAGAGCCTGATGGTCCACCGAGATTTGTTGATAGGCAGGGAATCTCGTTGAATCAGCCGGGGTTGTACAACATCCTTTCTTCTTGGAAAGTAACCGAGTCCGTACTTCTTTTTTTTACAAAAAGGCTATCAGCTTCCGGATCAGCAACTGCCGAGAGTTTGCGAAAATTGAGGCAGTAAATATGAAAGGATCAGAGACTACAGAGGAGGGTAAAAGTGAGTGGAGCTCAGATAATTAAGAGAGTTGAACGTATCGAGTTGTTCCAAAAAGGAGATAGGAGACGCGAGGAAAGTGACAGAGCCCGATATTTTCAAGAGTGAGATCGCGTGTGTCGCATGTGAAGCCGCCTGCAATCCTGCAGCGTGGAGTGCGTGTGGATTGCGTATACATTCCCCTGACACTGGTATCGATCCTTTCGAGTACAACTTCAGTGTTCGAAGAATTTCCAAGGCGAGACCCTCGGCAAATGCCAAGCTATAGCTCCCCAAGGTATGCAAACTTTAGGACACGCGCCAGACACAAAAGAGTTTCTCTTCTTCTTTCTTTAAGTACCTGTGAGTTCTTTTCTCCCTGCAAAATATCGTCTGTAAGTGGATGATACTCAAGTGTTGAGTAGGCCATGGTGCCACAAAAGGATCGACAATCCGTGCTCATTATCATCCTTCTTCTGGCTTCCCTCGGCTCTCCTAGGTTTGTCATTAGGCGGCTCAGGTAGGTCACTACCTTGCCCGTTTTTTCCGCTGGCATCAGGAAGTGATGCTTGAAGCTCAGCTTTGATTCGTATTAGATGCCCAGATGCTTCATCACCTTCTTGATTGTGATTCAATACGTTTCTGTAGGGTACGATTATCCATACTTAAAAGAAGAAGTGAATAACTCAAGAAGAGTTCTCGTTGGTATTTATGTCTAAATTCGGGCTTGATCTGTTTTCCTCTGGCCAGGTGTTTTTCGGGCCCATCGATTATTGGTACAGTTACGTTGGCGATGTTTTGTGTGCGTGGAACGGTCTTGTAGGCCTACACCCTTCCATAAAATTTACTTTGGAAGTTGATGGGGCCTCGATCAATTTTTTGGAGTCGTCCATCTCCGTCTCTAACGGTATCCATAAATTTGATATTTTTAGAAAAAATGCCTCGACCGATATTACTATCCACGGGTCGTTATTCTGTCCTGTTGTCCACAAGATCGCTGCGTTCGACAGTTTAATTCATCGCCTTACTTACATCCCTTTGAGTCAGGTTGCGTTTCACAAAGAACTGATGACGACAAAGCACCTTGCCAGAGTGAATCCAGTCCACGTGGATGTTGAAGGAGGCTTACAAGGAAGTACCTCAATTCCACAACCTTCCTCCCCCGAGATTCAGACCAAGTTGGTAGAAAACGGCGGATTCGGCTCCCGTTTCTGGGCAAGTTTTCCTCACAGTTGTGTCATGTTGTCCGCCCCTTTGGCTTTCAGTCAGCTTTCTACAATTCTAATCTAGTTAAGAGTTTATTTGTCAAATTAAAAGGTCCTATCCCCTTGGCTGAGAAAGGGAGAGTCTATAGGTTGGCTTGTAGAGCATTTGCCCTGGAGTTTTTATAGGGATGACTGGCCGCCAGTTTCAAAGTAGAGTGATTGAACATAAAAAGGCGTGGGGGAAAGTAAAGTTGAGTTTGTCAGCCGTTGCTGACCATTTAATTAGTCGTGGTCGGCGTTTTAGGGAGGGGTCCGAGGTCCTTCTCCACAGTGAAAATTCATATTCCAAGCGTTTGGCCCTCGAAGAAATTGAAATTATTCGACATCAATAATTATGACGTCACCGTGCTGAACACGTACATACCTGATGAGGGATTGATTGAATTAGTTTATGAAAATGATTCACATTTTGATGACTCGCTAATTCAGTCATGAACTCGTAGGCTGCTAAAATTGTAGAGTAAGGTGCTGGGAACAACATATCAAAAATCCCACCCCTAAACCCTATGCAAAATTTTCTGCGGCACGTTTTAGCCCCCCAAATATGGTTTTTTTGTCAATATCTCAAAAACTTGAAGAGATAGGAAAAAATTTTTCAATCCAAAATTGTTCCTCGTGAAATTCTACATAAGATACCATATTTGAAATTTGAACATTATCCTAGGCCTATTTGTTGGCCTGAAAAGTTCGCGAGAAGTTCTCAACTTTCGAACATTTCCCTGTTTTTTGTCTATAACACGGAAATAAAGACTTCTAGAGAAAATTTATACATCACCAAAATTATTTGCAACAAATTTTTGTATCTGAGAATTGCACCCCCGAATTCTTGTGCCAAATTTTCAGTGGCACGTTGCAGCCCCCAACTTGATTTTTCGCAAATATCTCAGAAAGGGACAAAAATTTTGAATTCAAAAATGTTCCTTGCGAAATTGTACATAAAATAGTATGTATATTGAAACATCACCCTAGGCCTATCTGTCAGCGTGAAACGTTTGTGACAAGTGCTCAACTTTCTGAAATTTCCATGTTTTTGGTTTGTAACACGGAAATGAAGACACCTACAGAAAATTTACGCAGTACAAAAATTATGCGCAACAAATTTTCTTACTTTTCTTAATGAGGCCCTGGACGAGATTTCCGAAAGCCCTAGCAAAGAAGAAGACAGCGACGAAGAAACAATCAAAAACTTATAATGAAATATTGTATGAACCTACCATCAGGTATTAGATTTAAGAAATGAAATAGTCCTTTCTCGCAAAGTTGTAACTTGGAGTTCGTACATAAAGAGCTTACATTAAATGTTATGATGAAAATTATGAATTTGTAGCAAATAACTTTTGTGATGTATGAATTTTTAGTAGAAATCTGAATTTTTGAAGGTTTAGCACTTGTCACAAACGTTTCACCCTAACAGATAGGCCTAGGGTGATGTTTCAATATACTATTTTATGTACAATTTCGCAAAGAACATTATTTTTGGATTCAAAATTTTTGTCCCTTTCTGAAATATTTGCGAAAAATCAAATTGGGGCTGCAACGTGCCACTGAAAATTTGGCACAAGGATTCAGGGGTGCAATTCTAAGATACAAAAATTCGTTGCAAATAATTTTGGTGATGTATAAATTTTCTCTAGAAGTCTTTATTTCCGTGTTATAGACAAAAAACAGGGAAATGTTCGAAAGTTGAGAACTTCTCGCGAACTTTTCAGGCCAACAAATAGGCCTAGGATGATGTTCAAAAGCTCTAGCCGGGTAAGGGGGAAAATGGCCTTGGTCGGAAAATTTTCCAAATATCCGTTAAAATGCTGTCCCAAATGAGAAAACTCGAAACCCAAAAAATTGGACCCGTCCGCTCACCCACATGGGCTGCAGAGCCATTTTTAGGCCTAAAATCCAAATGGCTATATCTCAGCCAATAATGATCACACAGCGATGAAACTTGAGGACATATTAGTATATGTGAACGTTCATCCATGGTATTTTTTTCAAAAAAAAACATTCATATTTTCTCTAGTTTCTAGCTATAACAAAACTTCAAACTCGAATAAAAAAAAAATCGTGGGAGGCACCTGGGGAAAATGATTTATTTGAAGCGCCATACCCTCTACTACAACATACATGAATACCACAGTCCTCGGTGAGGTGTAACATTCCCAAAAAAATCAATATTTAATGAATTTCTGTGATTTTTCCATGAACAGCGGGGTGAACTATGACTGCTACCGCAATAGACCGCGAGAAATCAATGGTCAATGTTCGAGGTGAACAATACGCACTCCTCCGTGAGATGAAATGGGAATGTTAATAGACCAAAAATATATTTTTAGTACTTCGTTTATCGATTTGGTCAATTCTTATGTGAACACGTCCACCGCTGAGGTGGAGTACGTTAGATTGAGTTGAAAAATTCTTCAGTCGCTGGAACAGCCTGAAAATAGTAGAGAAGTGAGGAAATCCACTTTTTCAACCTGGAGAACTGCGATTTTTCATATTATCCTTCATCAATTAGGTAAATTCTTAAGTAAATATGTCCGCCGAGTTTGAAAAAAATAGACGAAAAATTCTCCAGCCGCTGGAACCTTCTGAAAATGAACGAAAAAAATCCACTTTTTCATCCTGGAGGGCCGTGAGTTTTGGAATTATGTTCATCAATTAGATCCATTCTCATGTGAACACATCCGCCCAGTTTGAAAAAATATTCAAAAAATTCTGCAAACGAGGGGATATTCTGGAAAATGTAGATTTCCTAAATTTTTTATCATTTCCAGACCGTTCCAGCGACTGGAAAATTTTTTGACCATTTTTTTCGAACTCGGTAGATGTGTTTACATGAGAATCGACCCAATTGATAAACACAATACCAAAACTCACGGTCCTCCAGGGTGAAAAAGTGAATTTTCTCGTTTATTGGTCGTTTCCAGAAGGCTCCAACGGCTGGAGAATTTTTGGACTATTTTTTTCGAACTCGGTGGACGTGTTTACATTATATCCGACCTGATTGATGAACAAAATACCAAAACTCGTTGTCCTCTGGGGTGAAAAAGTTTATTTTCTCGTTTTTTTTCCATTTCCAAAACGTTCCAGCGCCTGGAGAATTTTTTGACTATTTTTTTGAAACTCGGCGTACATGTTTACTTGAGAATGGATATAATTGATAAACGACATACCAAAACTCACGGTCGTCTAGGTTGAATAATCGGATTTTTTCGATTTTTTATGATTTCCAGAACATCCTCTCGTTTGCAGAATTTTTTTATCATTTTTTCAAACTCGGCGGATGTGTTCACATGAGAATGGACCTAATTGATGAACATAATTCCAAAACTCACGGCCCTCCACGGTGAAAAAGTGGATTTTTTTCGATCATTTCTAGAACATTCCAGCGGCTGAAGAATTTTTCGACTATTTTTTTCAAACTCGGCGAACACGTTTACGTAAGAACTGACCTAATTGATGAATGAAATACCAAAACTCACGGTCCTCCAGGGTGAAAAAGTGGATTTGATCGATTATTTGTCACTTCCAGAACGTTCCAGCGACTGGAGAATTTTTTGACCATATTGTTCAAACACGGCAGATGTGTTTACATGTGAATCGACCTAATTGATGAACAAAATACAAATACTCACGTTCCTCCAGGGTGAAAAAGTGAATTTTCTCGATTATTTGTCATTTCCAGAAGGTTCCAGCGGCTGGAGAATTTTTGGGCTATTTTTTTTCAAACTCGGCGGACATATTTACTTAATAATTTACCTAATTGATGAAGGATATATGAAAAATCGCAGTTCTCCAGGTTGAAAAAGTGGATTTCCTCACTTCTCTACTATTTTCAGGCTGTTCCAGCGACTAAAGAGTTTTTCAACTCAATCTAACGTACTCCACCTCGGCGGTGGACGTGTTCACATAAGAATTGACCAAATCGATAAACAAAGTACTAAAAATATATTTTTGGTCTATTAACATTCCCATTTCATCTCACGGAGGAGTGCGTATTGTTCACCTCGAACATTGACCATTGATTTCTCGCGGTCTATTGCGGTAGCAGTCATAGTTCACCCCGCTATTCATGGAAAAATCACAGAAATTCATTAAATATTGATTTTTTTGGGAATGTTGCACCTCACCGAGGACTATGGTACTCATGTATGTTGTAGTAGAGGGTATGGCGCTTCAAATAAATGATTTTCCGCAGGTGCCTCCCCCCGATTTTAACAGGGAACCTGTTTTATGGGGGACTATTTGAGAAATCTGGCGTGCGCCGTGCGCCGTCCAGCGAAAAACTTGGAAAAATTTCGACTCTCGAGAATATATGATAGGAGGGGGACTTAGAAAAAATTTCGACCCTCGAGCCATATATGATAGGAGAGGGACTTGGAAAAATTTCGACTCTCGAGCTATATATGATAGGAGGGGGACTTAGAAAAATGACGGCTTCCTTAACGAAGTTAAACGAGGAACGCAGGGAACCTGTTTTATGATTCGAATGAGATTTGGTATTGAAAATTCAAGGAAGCCTAGATCATATATAGCTCGACAGTCGAAATTTTCCCAAGTCCCCCTCCTATCATATATAGCTCGAGAGTCGAAATTTTTCTAAGTCCCCCTTCTATCATATATAGCTCGAGAGTCGAAATTTTTTTCTAAGTCCCCCTCCTATCATATATAGCTCGAGAGTCGAAATTTTTTCTAAGTCCCCCTCCTATCATATATAGCTCGAGAGTCGAAATTTTTCTAAGTCCCTCTCCTATCATATATGGCTCGAGGGTCGAAATTTTTCTAAGTTTTTCGCTGGACGGCGCACGGCGGACGGCAGATTTCTCAAATAGCCCCCCATAAAACAGGTTCCCTGTTAAAATTTCGACTCTCGAGCTATATATGATAGGAGAGAGACTTAGAAAAAATTTCGACTCTCGAGCTATAGATGATAGGAGGGGAGAATTGGAAAAAATTCGACTCTCGTGCCATATATGATAGGAGAGGGACTTAGAAAAAAATTTCGAATCTGAAGCTATATATGATAGATGAGGGACTTGGAAAACTTTTGACTCTCGAGCTATATATGATAGGGGACAAATTTTCCCAAGTCTCCCTCCTATCTTAAATAGCTCGAGATTTGAGAAAAACTTGGACTTTCAAACTACATTATACTGGGCTTATTTTACGTCTAGGCCTTCTTTATACTAGCTTTATCTAGGTCTAGGCTTCCTTGAATTTTCAATACCAAATCCTATTTGACTCATAAAACAGGTTCCCTGCGTTTCTCGTTGAACTTCGTTAAGGAAGCCGTCGTTTTTTTCCTATCTCTTCAAGTTTTTGAGATATTGACGAAAAACTATATTTGGGGGGCTAAAACGTGCCACCAAAAATTTTGCATAGGGTTTAGGGGGTGGGATTTTAACAGGGAACCTGTTTTATGGGGGGCTATTTGAGAAATCTGGCGTCCGCCGTGCGCCGTCCAGCGAAAAACTTAGAAAAATTTCGACCCTCGAGCCATATATGATAGGAGGGGAACTTAGAAAAATTTCGACTCTCGAGCTATATATGATAGGAGGGGGACTTAGAAAAATTTCGACTCTCGAGCCATATATGATAGAAGGGGGACTTGGAAAAATGTCGACTCTCGAGCTATATATGATAGGAGGGGGACTTAGAAAAAATTTCGACTCTCGAGCTATAGATGATAGGAGGGGAACTTAGAAAAATTTCGACTCTCGAGCTATATATGATAGGAGGGGGACTTGGGAAAATTTCGACTGTCGAGCTATATATGATCTAGGCTTCCTTGAATTTTCAATACCAAATCTCATTCGAATCATAAAACAGGTTCCCTGCGTTCCTCGTTTAACTTCGTTAAGGAAGCCGTAATTTTTTGATATGTTGTTCCCAGCACCAGACTCTACAATTTTCATCAAAATTTCCTTCCCCCCCAACCCCCCCCCCCCCAAAAAAAAATGCAAACTTCGGTATTTTTTTTCACTCTATCGCCTATACTATTGGCGATTACTCTTTTTGAGTAATTCACTTTCTTTTAATTCTTAATCGTGATTTTCAGACCTTGCACGCGAAAAGAGGTGGTCTAAACTTCTGACCGGTTATTATTAACATGGCTGCCGTCTTTCTTCCTGCGATTTCTAGTCTGGTCGACTCGACCCAAAGCATCATTGCCTCTAGGTCCTGGTTTACCTTATTTTCTACCGGCAGTGCAGGCCCCCATCCGCATAGCAGATCAGCTTGAAGCCTGGTGGTAACTTCACCTTGAAGATACCGTTAAATACGACGCAACACAATATCGACTCAAGAACCGACCCCTGCGGCACCGCACAAGAAACTTGACGTCCTTCTCTGCTTGGATATCTCGGCAACCAATATAGTTGAAATTAAAGAGTTTTTCCTCCATTACGAACCCGATGTTGAGAATAAGGTGTCTTAATTCCAATTTGTTGTTTTTCTTTTTAACTAAGATAGGCAGCTGCTGATCATCCTGAGCAGATATGCCGGACTGAGGCTTTCAGATCTCAAAAACCATATTGATTAGGGGAAAGGACGTTGTTCAATTTGAGGAACCAGAATAGCCTATTCAAATTTTGAAAAACTAGAATTTGCAGAAGAGTAGACGAGTCAAGTTACCCTGAATAAACTTCGAACAACAAACTCGCCTCTCTGCCTTCTGTTTGAATTCTTGCATAGCAAGAAGGAAGATTTAAAAATGGTAGCAACTTTCGGCAGACATGATTTTATATTCTAATGTTCTACAGGTAACGCTAATACCACGTTCAAATGAAGAGGATAATACTCAAAACACTTCAGCCTACTTTAGCCCCGTTTACAAAATCAAAAATCAGACGACAAGCGGGCAAGATAGACGTGAATTCATCATCTTCGTGGCCGTGCCAAGCGCAGAATTGCCTGATAGATGGACAAGACGACGAGTGAATTTGATAATTAAGAATTAACTTTGCCTGAGGGCGCTGTTCCATTCTTTTACAAAATTATATATATATTTTTTTACCTAATTGTATACATTTATCGGAAGCTATTCCATTAGTTTTGTTTCGGATGAAGTACCTCTCCAACTTCGGCTGTCATTCTGATCGTACAAAGAATAGCTTAGTCTTGAGTTAAGTACATTGTATAATATAAAGCGTTCGTACGATGATATCCGTTGACATAATAACCCACCAGAAAGTGAAAATGCTCTCTCGATACCGTTAGCTCAAGAGTCGAACGATTTGTTAAAGATAAACAAGTTTCAAAAAATGTGTTAGCTCAATAGACGCGGCTAACATAGAACAGCTATTACTTTGTCATTTAAAACGGTGTCTGCATCTGGCATTTTTCCCACTTTTCCACCGCAAAAGCTTTTCCTTTTTTCAAGTTCGCCCGACTACTTATTTTTATCTACTTTTCCTTGTCGTCTTTCATCGTGTTTCACGTTTATCAGCTTTCGAATGTTTGGTCGCGATACGTATTTTGTTTCCTTCTTCGTGATGATAATTGAAATTATACGCCTCGTCTTTCTTTGAGTGAGACCTGAGCTCGTATCTGGCGTTAAATTAATGTGTCCCGCAAAAAAAGTTGATTATCTGAATAATATTCTCGTGAATATTTTTATTAGAAAACACGAATCTAGCCTATACCATTCGAAAGTCATTGCTAAGTATAACTTTACGTGTGCGTACCGGTACATTGAAGTTAATGATAGGGTAGGATGAGCCAACCCTTGTACGAAATCACCCAATAAAATGGTTCGAGGGAGTTTTTCGGCCTACAATTACCCGTGAACTGATGTATTGTTGGCGTTCGTGTGCGACGACAGCACCTGTTTCTCATTTCTTCGCGGAGAAGTTGATGTTACGAATTTGATTTATTGGTCGAAAAAGTTGGTTTCGGTAAGTAGGTATTTTATTATTATCGATGATTAGATTTTAAATTTTTATTACTACCTGTGTTGAAAATTTTGCGAGAAAAATTTTACCTATTTTTTTTTCATGTTTCCTGCTAAAGACACAAAAAAATAATATAATTATTATGATGAAATAAGGGGAAGTATAAAAGTTGAATATTAATAATAATATTTTGAAAGAAATTATGGGTTAGCTAATATTGACTGTGGCAAACAAAATGAAGATTTTGTGACTAAAATTAATTATACGAGAATGTATACTTTTCAAAAATGAATGATAAGCAGTCAGTTCGTGACTTCATTGCCCAGTTTTAAAGAAATGATTGAATTTGTCGTTTCGAAATTTCATCGCGACGGTTCTCTATCGTGAATACCTAGTCAATAAAATACGTACGAGGTTCTCGAGTAAATCTGTGCATTGTTTAAAACCGAAAATCTGACCAGTTTTAATAAATTTTAATAAAGAATGTCTTCGTCTACTTTCTCCTTATTGCTTTTCCCCTTTTTTTTTTTTTTTTTTTGAACCATCCATTACACTTATTTGTAAGAGAGTAAATCAGCGAGTACGGTTAAAACGCTTTCGAACGGCTCCTTAAAAGTCCTTGGCAAGATCTTTCAGACGTCACGTCACCATATTCTAATGTCCTCCGATCGCGTCTTGTAACAGTGTTCTTCATTCGCAATCTTTTAAAATTTTCAAAATCCGTTACGATTTTTACTCTCTTTCTTTCTCTTCTAATAATTCTTGTCAAATTCTTAGATACATTCGAGGGTGTTTCAGGGTAGTCGTCAGCCAGCAAATCAGGATCTTTCTCACTAAATCTGAAACCTAGTGAAATTAATTTTCGGTGGTATACATCATCATCTAGATCTAGAAGATGTGTAGGAAAGTTGGTCGTCGTTATGCTCGATTTCTGTTATGATTTTTCTCTCGCCTCTTAAAAATTTATCGAAGTTCAGTACTGGCATTCAACTTCAAAATGTGCAGCCTCGAACAGGCTATACACGAATCTTTCAATCCCACCTCATCGAAGGAGATTGATCACCCCCCCCTCCCCCAACGTGCTCTCACTGTCATAATTAAGATCTTTTAGTCAAACACATCTTCACCTGTCCCCAAATCTTCCCCACTCAAGCCTTCGCGCATATTCCCTCCTCACATATAAGAGCCCTATAAAATTATTCTTACTCTCGTTCTATTAACTCACTTTATTACCTCAATCTAATTATCCGCTGGTCAATAAGTATTGAATACTAAACTAAGTATTTTTATCGAATTTATAATATCAGTTGTTATAACATTAATATGTAGTTATAGCTCATTTTTAGAGCTAACTTTTTTTGGCATTTTAGAGGAAAGTTTTTGGTGCTGAAATTGGCACTTTTGATAAAATTAAGAAAAAAAACGGAAATTTTAATGAAAAAAATGATTACTGAATTTACAAACGTCAAGACGGCTTCCTTAACGAAGTTAAACGAAGAAAGCAGGGAACCTGTTCAATGAGTCATATATAGGATTTGGTATTGAGAAATCAAGGAAGTCTAGACCTAGATAAAGCTAATATAAAGAATGCCTAGACCTACTATAAGCCTAGTATAATAAAGTTCGAGAGTTAAAATTTTTCTCGCCTCTCGAGACACTTACAAAAATTTCGACTCGCGAGCTATACTGGGTGGTCCAAAATGATGTTAACAGTTAAATGGGGATTTGGACTAAATTTGTTGTAGCGCAAAAATGCGAAACGTTAGACGTATAATTATTCAAATGTACGAAACTTGTATCTCAATTTCATCTTTAATTTGCGCCAAATATGAAGTTTCTACGACTTTCCTAAACCGAGTTATAGACTAAAATGTGCCAGAAATTTAATTTAGTGCTGAACCCCCAAAAACGGTTAAAAATTTCTGAGAAGCACCAAAATGACTCAATGGGCCCAAATACGGGCAAAATTTCCCCAAAATGAAAAATTGCGTCATCTTCGAAGTTTTTCTTGGTTCCAAGATAAAATTTAGCGCCGAGTCTGAAAAAAATACCAAAATGACCCTACGAAGCACCAAAATGGGTTAATGGGCCTAAAAAGGGTAAAAATTTCCTCAAAATGATGAAACTGCCTAATCTTCGAAGTTTTTCTCGATTCTGAGATAAAATTCAGCGCTTAATCTGAATAAAATTGTTAAAAAATTCTGCGAAGTACCAAAATGCGTTCATGGCCCCAAAAAAAGGTCAAAATATCCCCAAAATGATAAAATCGCACAACCTTCAGAGTTTTTCTCGCTTCTGAGATAAAATTTGGCGCTGAATCTGAACAAAATTGTTGAAAAATTCTGCGAAGCGCCGAAATTCGTTTATGGGCCCAAAAAACAGGAGTTTTTGCAAGATGCACCCGCCTTGATCATACACGGGGCCTCAGTCGACCTTTTACCGCGAGCATGTAATGGAAAACGAAGTCGCCAGTATCATTCTCTCCTTCGCCCGAAACAACAGGAGTTTTAGCGGAAGCACCCGCCTTGACGCCTTGATCATACGCGGGGAGTAAGTCGATCTTTTACCGCGAGCATGTACTGGAAAACGAAGTCGCCGGCATCATTCTCTCTTTGGGAAGAAACAACTGGAGTTTTTGCGGAAGCACTCGCCTTGATGATACACGGGGCTTCAGTCGATTAAGGGAAAACGAAGTCGCCGGTATCATTCTCTCCTTGGCAAGAAACAACACGAAATTTTGCCGAAGCATCCAACTCAAGCCTCAGTCAATCTATGTTGAACCCAGGGATCATTCACCTGCCTTGTCAAACACGGGGTCTTGATCGTTCTCTTACCGCGAGCTCATGACGAAAGTCGAGCTTGACGGTGTCATTCCCTCCTCCGGGTGAAACCCCGAGAAATTTCGGGCGTTCGTCTGCCTCAATCAAAGACTAAGCTGTAGCTGATCGCTCATCACGAGCAAGACCGAATTTGCGGTATCCTCCCATTGCCTGAATCAAGGAGTTTTTGCACTTTGGCCCGCTTCGTTCATAGGTGGGGCGTCACGCAACAGAAGACTAACTTTGCGTTCTTTGACTGAAACAACGAGAGTTTTCTCACTTTTTCCCGCTTTGATCATACGCAGAGCCCTAGTCGATCTCTCACCGCAAACCTTCAACGGAAGATGAATTTGTCGTCTCCCTCCAATCCCTAAATGAGGAGAATTTTCGCAATTTCCTCTTTCGTATCTGTCACCCGACGCTATTCGATCTCTCACTCCGCGAGCGATCAACGGCAGATGAACTTGTCGACATTCCTTCCATCCCCTAAATCAACAATTTTACTGCAGAATGAGAAAAATTTTTGATTTTTCATTTTGGAGATCATTTAGGGCAATTTCAGTATTTTTCTCGGACTCGGCGCTAAATTTTATTTCAGAATTGAAAACAACTTCTCATCTTGGAGGAATTTTGATTCTCTTTGAGCCCATCAACCCATTTTGGTGCATCCAAGAATTTTTTAAACATTTTTTTCGGACTCAGCACGAAAGTCTACTTGAAAATTGAACTCAAATTCGAAAGTTTGAACAATTTTCCAATTTGGAAAAATTTTGGCCCTTTTTGGGCCCATTAACCCGTTTTTGGTGCTCCAAAGAGCTTTTTATGCATTTTTATCGGACTCGGCGCAAAAGTCGACTTGAAAATCGAATTAAAATTTGAAAGTTTGAACGATTTTTCAATTTGGGAAAATTTTGGTCCTTTTTGGGCCCAATAACCCATTTTGGTGCTTCGAGGAATTTTTCAAACTTTTTTTCACACTCAGCGCGAAATTCCACTTGAAAATCAAATTAAAATTTGAAAGTTTGAACAATTTTCCAAATTGGGGAAATTTTGACCTTTTTTGGGGCCCATTAACCCATTTTGGTGCTTCCAAAAATTTTTTAAACATTTTTTTCGGACTCAGCACAAAAGTCTACTTGAAAATTGAACTCAAATTTGAAAGTTTGAACAATTTTCCAATTTGGAAAAATTTTGGCCCTTCTTGGGCCCATTAACCCGTTTTTGGTGCTCCAAAGAGCTTTTTATGCATTTTTATCGGACTCGGCGCAAAAGTCGACTTGAAAATCGAATTAAAATTTGAAAGTTTGAACGATTTTTCAATTGGGGAAAATTTTGGTCCTTTTTGGGCCCAATAACCCATTTTGGTGCTTCGAGGAATTTTTCAAACTTTTTTTCACACTCAGCGCGAAATTCCACTTGAAAATCAAATTAAAATTTGAAAGTTTGAACAATTTTCCAATTTGGGGAAATTTTGACCTTTTTTGGGGCCCATTAACCCATGTCGGTGCTTCCAAGAATTTTTTAAACATTTTTTTCGGACTCAGCACAAAAGTCTACTTGAAAATTGAACTCAAATTTAAAAGTTTGAACAATTTTCCAATTTGGAAAAATTTTGGCCCTTTTTGGGCCCATTAACCCGTTTTTGGTGCTCCAAAGAGCTTTTTAAGCATTTTAATCGGACTCGGCGCAAAAGTCGACTTGAAAATCGAATTAAAATTTGTAAGTTTGAAGGATTTTCCAATTTGGGAAAATTTTGGCGCCTTTTGGCCCTATTAATCTCTTTTTGGTGCTTCCAAGAACTGCTTAGGCATTTTTTTCGGTCTCAGCACAAAATTCCACTTAAAAATCGAATTAAAATTTGAATGTTTGAACATTTTCCAATTTGGAAAAATTTTGGCCCTTTTTGGGCCCATTAACCCGTTTTTGGTGCTCCAAAGAGCTTTTTAAGCATTTTTATCGGACTCGGCGCAAAAGTCGACTTGAAAATCGAATTAAAATTTGAAAGTTTGAACGATTTTTCAATTGGGGAAAATTTTGGTCCTTTTTGGGCCCAATAACCCATTTTGGTGCTTCGAGGAATTTTTCAAACTTTTTTTCACACTCAGCGCGAAATTCCACTTGAAAATCAAATTAAAATTTGAAAGTTTGAACAATTTTCCAATTTGGGGAAATTTTGACCTTTTTTGGGGCCCATTAACCCATGTCGGTGCTTCCAAGAATTTTTTAAACATTTTTTTCGGACTCAGCACAAAAGTCTACTTGAAAATTGAACTCAAATTTGAATGTTTGAACAATTTTCCAATTTGGAAAAATTTTGGCCCTTTTTGGGCCCATTAACCCGTTTTTGGTGCTCCAAAGAGCTTTTTAAGCATTTTTATCGGACTCGGCGCAAAAGTCGACTTGAAAATCGAATTAAAATTTGTAAGTTTGAACGATTTTCCAATTTGGGAAAATTTTGGCGCCTTTTGGCCCTATTAATCTCTTTTTGGTGCTTCCAAGAACTGCTTAAGCATTTTTTTCGGTCTCAGCACAAAATTCCACTTAAAAATCGAATTAAAATTTGAATGTTTGAACAATTTTCCAATTTGGAAAAATTTTGGCCCTTTTTGGGCCCATTAACCCGTTTTTGGTGCTCCAAAGAGCTTTTTAAGCATTTTTATCGGACTCAGCGCAAAAGTCGACTTGAAAATCGAATTAAAATTTGAAAGTTTGAACGATTTTCCAATTTGGGGGAATTTTTACCCTTTTAGGGCGTATTAACCCCCTTTTTGGTGCGTCTCGGAATTTTGTTACTATTTTTCTCGTTTTCCCCGTCCAAATTCACGTGAGAAACAATAATTTTATTAATAAAATTACCGAATTTCAGCTCAATACTGTAAATTAATTAATTTTCAAGCCCTATTTTGGGAACCATGGCAAATTGGTGAATTTTAGGCACATTTGGTCCATAACTCAGCTCAGAAAAGTCGTGGAGACTTCATATTTGGCGCAAATCAAAGATAAAATTGGGATACAAATTTCATAGTTTGAGTTATACGTCTAACGTTTCGCGTTTTTGCGCTAGAACAAATTTAGTCCACATCCCCATTTAACTGTTGACAGCATTTCGGACCATCCTGTATATGATAGAAAAGCCTCAAGATTCTAAATTTTAACAGGGAACCTGTTTTATGGGGGGCTTTTTGAGAAATTTGCCGTGCGCCGTGCACCGTCCAGCGAAAAACTTGGAGAAATTTCAACTCTCGAGCCATATATGATAGGAGGGGGCCTTAGAAAAAATTTCGACTCTCGAGCAATATACGATAGGACGGGGACTTAGAAAAAATTTCAACTCTCGAGCTATATATGATATGAAAGGGACTTGGAAAAATTTCAACTCTCGAACTATCATATATAGCTGGAGATTCGAGAAAAATTTAGACTCTCAAACTATATTATACTAGGCTTATAGTAGGTCTAGGCCTTCTTTATACTAGCTTTATCTAGGTCTAGGCTTCCTTGAATTTCAAATATCAAATCCCATTTGACTCATAAAACAGGTTCCCTGCGTTCCTCGTTTAACTTCGTTAAGGAAGCCATCGTTTTTCTAAGTCCCTCTCCTATCATATATGGCACGAGAGTTGACATTTTTTTTCCAAGTCCCCTTCTGTAATTTATAGCTCGAAGGTAGAAATTTTTCCAAGTCCCTCTCCCATCTTATATGGCTCGAGAGTCGAAATTTTTTCAAATTTTTTGTTGGACGGTGCACGGCGGACGGCTAATTTCTTAAAAAGCCCTCCATAAAACAGGTTCCCTGTCAAACGACTATTAAACATAATGATCACATATTTCTCTATGTTGCCCCTATAGTCTATAATATTTCGATTATTCACTTTCGTCTTGGTTCAATATTGCTCATTGTACAGGTTAGAAAATTAAAAAACCCGAAAAACTAGTCTTCATACGCTTTTTTGAGGTAAAATCTTCTTGTTTTATCGCGAAATATTCAAATTTCAACATTATTATGACATTTTATTCAATTTTTGGAAGTTTCTGGCACTTATTTCATTTTTGGAAATTTTTGGAAAAATAAAATTTTTTGGGGGGCGTCCTTGATGTCTGAAACGTACTCATCTTTGATCAGATCTCCTTTGTCCCGATCAGAACAAAATTGAAAATTTTCAAGAAATGTTAGCCCTACTCATTACTAAGAAAAATAAAAATCTCGTCTTCATAATTAAGAAGCAAGCAATTTAATACCGCAGTTCAAATTTCAAAGTCATTCACGTCTTCCTTCCTTTTTGAGCATCCTTAAAATGAAGTTAATCTGATTAAAATTTTTTTTAAGTACGCAGATTTTAGCTAGTATACGGCTCGAAAGTCAGCATTTTGTCTAATAGAGACGCATTACAGACTCAGGACCCGAAATTCCAAACCTATTCCAAAGAGGTCAAGCCGCAATCTAAGTTCACTTTAGTTTATGAGGGTGAAATTTCATGTCTAGGTTTCAAATAGAAGCAGAAACCGCGTAAGGAATTTTTCTCATTGGCAAAATAATTTTGCGACTGCTGGCATGCAAGACGTCACGAAAAAATTTGCGCTTTTTGTTGTTTCATAGCTTCCTCTCCACTCTCCATTTTCATGAATTTGTATAAGCTCTGTCAAAATGTGGGTTCATATACTCAAAGAGATAATATTGGTCTTCGAATTGCGAAGAACCAACTGTCAACTCCCTCCTCTGGTTAGCTTTCACTTATGATACGGAAAACTTTGAAAACTTTTGACGAGTAGAAATCATTCGAAAAGGAGTAGACAGTCTTCTACGGATAAATTATTATTCCGTCTTAACCGTTCTACTTAGATTTCATAAATGTCACGTATTTTCTCTTCCCCCACTCCTCCTCCAGAACTTCCAGATCAGCCTCGAATCCTCTGCTAGGTACCTTGGCGTCACCTTCAATTCCAAATACTCCTGATGGTTTCCCCTCATCAAATTTCTAAAAGACAAATGCTCAAAGTCACTGAATGTTTTCAGATGTCTATCCCACTCGCATTGGTTGCAGTCGCAAACTTCTCCTTCAGTTTTACAATTCTCGAATTCGCTCTCAACTAGACTACAGGTACCCAATCTACAGGCAGACTAATAAATCCTCCCTAAAATTACTGGATGAAATACAATCTGTTGCCCTGCGCACCAGCCTTGCGCTTAGCCTACGTGCTGGGGCGGGTATTCCATCTCCATAGTTCCGCTCACCTAGGAGTTCCGTGGTAGTGGTCAAAATTTTCCATCCACACGTAGGAATTTCATGGTCGTGATTCAAATTTTCCATTCACAGTTAGGAATTGGTCAAAATTTTTCTCCAAAACAAAATTTAATGGTTGAGCGCGAAAAATTTCTCATGTATGTCAGCGTCGTTATGAGTATAATATTCTTTTTTTTTTTTAATTTATTTTAACGAGCTCTCAGCTACACTGGTGCTATTTAGCTTAATGAACAAAATCATTGAATAATTATGTTAATAAATTAAAAAGTAAGGAAAATGAACTTTTTATAGATTAATGTTGAATGGAATTACAGTGCAGACAGTCAGGTGGAGGAGAGTGTATTTGTGGAAGAACGAAGAGATGAGAGTTGGGGACAGGAGGAAAAATAATAAACTGTTGGCAGTAGGGGTAAGATGGAGGGGTTGGGATGGACGGTTAGGTACGTGGGAGTGTGTAATTTTAGTGTGGACTATTCCTAGACGAGAAAGAATGACTTCTTCTCGTCTAATATTGGTACTGGATGATGAGCAGGGGACGGTTTTTTTTTTTAAATAAGGCGGAGTTCGTTGTTGGATTTATTTTTCCATGATTGGTTGATGAAAGAAAGGTAGTGATTTTTGAAGTCTAGGGATGGAACAGGGAATTACGAGTTATTCAGGTGAAGGAGGGTAGCAGGTTTGGCGGTTTGATCAACTGCGTCAGGTTGATGTGCCCGAGGGTCTATATGAAAATAATTTGGGTGTTTTCTGTGTCTGAGATGAGGAGTGTTGTATGATTGAGTTGGAGCTGTATGGGTATGTAAGAGAGTGTAGCGAAGAGAGAGAGAGAGAGAGAGAGAGAGAGAGAGAGAGAGAGAGAGAGAGAGAGAGAGAGAGAGAGAGAGAGAGAGAGAGAGAGAGAGAGAGAGAGAGAGAGAGAGAGAGAGAGAGAGAGAGACGGTGAGGAGGAGGAATTTGCCGTTTGGGGATGGTTAGGAGGGATGGGAGAGGCAGGTGAATATGTGTGGCTGTAAATATGGAAGCTATGGAAGCTATGTTGCGGATGCGTTGTGAAATTACTTTCCCGTCGATCAAATATGCGTAAGCTTTATTGGAAGTTTTAGACCCATCGGAGGGGCAAAGTGTGTATTGAGGATATTCTTGAAGTAGATTCCTGATGTGTTAGGTATGAACAATTTTGTCGGATCTGGGGATTCCCGCGAGATCGAGAAGTATTTTTGGTAGAGGAAGAGTCCAAGGGGGAGAGGTCGAATGCATGTTCTGTAGAGGATTTGCTATGAGCGATTTATTAAAAGAAGGTGATTATGAATTGGAGGGGTATATGTTTGGAAGGGGGTTGGTTGTTGCGAAGGGGAAAGAATTGTTTGTAAATTGGGAGACAGAGGCTAAAAAGCTGGAGGTTAGAGTGAGTCTACGAAAGTCTGAGGCCTCTGCATATAGGCCAAGTTCAGGGATAAGATGAGCACCCAGGGCAATCCTGAGAGAGGAGGTTTGGATGGGGTCGAGTGATGTGAGGACAGTTTTGTTGCTGAGTTATAAATCGCGAGATCGTGATCCAATTTTGAGGGCACAAGGCTTTTGTATTGTTGGAGGAGTATAATTTTCTGTTACAGCCTTTTGAGGGGTGAAATATGAATTTTAGAATGTTCAAAGCGCGTGTGCATTTGGTTTCGAGAGATTTGACGTGAGGAGCCCAGGTAAGTTTTTGATCGAAGGGTAACCCAAGGAGTTCACCCGAAGTTTTGTAAAATGAATGGAGGAATGCTATTTCTTGAAGATACCTGAGTAGGTTTTTGTAGAAGAAAATCTGAATCCGTTTTCTGGTGTCCATGCAGTGATTGAGTTAAGGGTTTTATGGAAGAGTCTTCGCCAGGCAGATAGAGATGTTATAATTATCAGCAAAAAGACGCAAGGTGATGGGAGGGTTGGTATGTGTGGTGATATCGCTCTGGTTCGACAGTAAGCTAAGCTTCCGTCATCACTTCAAGATGGTGGCGGAGAAAGCTGCCAGGGTGGTGACACAGTTGTCCCACCTAATGTCGAACCAGGGAGGACCTAGAGAAGCTGTAAGAAGACTCTATATGAGTGTAGCAATGTCGGTCCTCCTTTATGGAGCCCCAGTCTGGGCCGACTCCATGAAGATTGCATATAGACGAAAAGAAATGGAAAAAATCCAACGAAGAGCTGCGCTTAGGTGTGTTAGTGCCTACCGCACTGTGTCGACAGATGCTCTTTGCGTATTAGCACGAACGCCGCCAATTGAGCTGCTTGCGGAAGAGCGAGTAGCGATGTTCGAGGCAAAGAAGAAGACAAGGACCATCAATCAAGCCTTGCGGGTCAAGCAGGAGGCCAGGCGCTCCTTGCTTGCCAAATGGAAGGAGCAACTCGCCCAAACAGGAAAGGGTGAGTGGACCCGCGTGCTAATACGTGATCTTGACCAGTGGATGGACCGAGACCATGGCCAGTTGAACTTTCATCTCACACAAATGATGAGTGGCCATGGGTGCTTCAACAAGTACCTACACAAAATGGGGAAAGTTGAGCAACCGTCGTGTTCACACTGTCAGGAGCGGAATGATGACCCACAACACACCATCTTCAAGTGTGAAGCGTGGAGACGTGAGCGGGGTGAGCTAAAACGGTCTCTTGCTGAGATCGGGGAAGATGAAGAACTCACCCCAGGTAATCTGGTTCCATGCATGCTCAGAACAACGCAGGCATGGAACTATGTATCTACATTTGCCGCTAAGGTAACGAAGAAGAAAATGAACGCGGAATGGGAGCGGCAGATGTAGAGCCACGTTATGGCCTCTCACATCTACGTGTACCATCCCCCATGCTGCTGCTGCTGCCACATCATCTCTCGCCAGCACCAATACCGCCACATACAGGGCGCTCAGGAGAGAGCGCCCCACAGAAGAAAAAAAATCAAAAAACAAAAAGGGCAAGCACAAAACAACCAAAGAAGAAGAAGAGGAGGAGGAAGAAACCCCCGCCTGAGAAGCCAGAGTCGCGAAACATTGCTGGTGAGCTTCTAGTGAGTTCCCAGTGGTGACTGAAAGCTCTGGTGGAGGAGTTGATACGCGCGCGTCCATGGTACAGGACTATCTGAATTCCAGGTTGAGTGCTGAGCGCTCCCTCGGTCAGTAGGGTAGACCCCTGTAGTGGCCTCATTGACGGACAATGCACAGCGCACGGAACCCCAGGAGAAATGGAGCCAGGCTACTCTCAATTCGAGCCCTCTGGACTACCGACGCAATGCCCTAAGGGGTGGATACCGGTGCCGGAGGTGCGGTTTTTCGGGGACCACTTTGGGCGTGCGTGCACGCTCATATGCCCCCGTCTCTCTTTCGAAGGCGATGTGTGGTGATATCACTAGTAGCTAATAAGAAAAGTAAAACCCTAAAATTTCGCCTTGAAGGACTCCGTTCTGGACCGAAAGAGGGAAGGAGGATATGTTATGGATTCTCACTAAAAGAGTCCTGTCGTTAAGAAAAGTTTTCAAGATATTTGGGAGGTGGTCTCGGAGACCAATTTCGTGGAGTTTGGTAGAGTTAAGGTGTCTTCAGACTCGAGGAAAGGCTATGTTTTGTGAAAGCTAAAATTGAGATAAACAGTGCAATATATTTTTGTAAAACCAGATCTCGTATTTTTCTAATTTTTTCATATTCTGTCTTCTAGCGCCTTATATTCATAGAGTGGTTCTGGGTTCGCCAAAACGCTAAGTAAAAGAAAATGACCGTCCAATTGGACTCTTGATGAGAAAAAAAGCAACGACTGGACTCGTAGTAGTCCATAAGGGATTTGTGACTTGAAAATCTCTCGAAAACTTCATATTCTTCTATGTACGTTAGTAGCTCATAGATCCACCATGGACAGACATATGTTCTCGATTCAAAAAATGGTCAATGCGAATATACTCGAATATGCAAATTAGATCTCACTCTATAATTTCACTAGCTCATCGAAAGATCATTTCTCATCTTCGACGTTTTATTTTTCGCGCACGAAGTCCTCTATGCAGATTGATACTGTCGCGAATTCACAAAATTAAAATGTCGTACAAAGGTTTGCATTCGTGAAACCTATATTCATGAAGTGTAGACAACTTGACGATGACTGGCACAAAATTGAGTTCAAAATTATTGTGTGACGACGGGTATAAATTTTTTGAGAATTCATCGTAGGTACCGAAATGAAAGGAAAAATCGCACGAACGCGAGCTAGAGAGAAACGACAACCGATCAAAAAGTTCACTAATCTATAATACCCTTTATCTTGACGTGAAGAACGTGTCAATCATAAATATATATACAGCTAACGGTAATATGAGGAAAATTATATTACCAGTGTTGATACATACGAGCGTGTAATTGAAGGTAAACATGTTGCGGTCTGTATTTTCGAAAATTAACGAAGGGTTGAAGGTCGTAATGTACAGGGTTTGACTTAACATCAACCATCAACGAGCTAGGAAAAAAAACCGGTGTTCCAGTTCGCACATGCATAATAAATAAAGTTACGCACATTCTCTTATAATGTTATCCTATTTCAGTTTAAACATCGGGTGTGCCCGTAGCTTATAAATATAATACAAGGTCCCTACCCTCGTGCGGTTTTCGTATGTCATGCGATTTTGTATAGTGACTGTTTGGGCTCTATAGAGTTTAATTCACGCCAACATTACCGAAAAATCGTCAAAACAATATAATATAACATCACGCGCCTTCTTCAAACCCTATAATATTCAGACTGGCGACAATGCTTTGTCTTAATTTTGAATTTCTACAGGGTAATTATGTAATCCAGATAATGGCGGTTTCCTCGAATCGATTTGGTCATTTTTGTATATCTGGGCTGATGACCATGTCAGTGTCCGAAAGTCTTCGCTACACAAATAAACGTACATATTTCAGTATTTTTTCGAGTAGAAGAAGCTCTCCATTAAGTTTGGGGATATCGTATTTTGCTTTACAGAAATCGACTGTATCCTTGTTTGCTTGATAGTGGAGAGTGTCGCAAGGTTCTCACTTCATCCTTTGACAAATTTATTGGCTGACGACTTCACATCTTCTTCTTGTCTAGTTTAAATCTGTATGTGTATAGCTCTTGTAGAAGCTTAGTATAAAGCTAGTATAGACATAAGGACATAGGGACGCAAATCTAGGAATAGACCTTTATCCTGGTGACGTCACAGTGAGTTACAATTAATAGGGACCCTGTCATTTGGGCCACACGGATTATCGACTTCCATAAGAAAGACACAGGGAGCAAAGATCATCAGGCTACTGATTGATAATCCATTTGTCCAGATCACATGTCCACTCACCCTTTCCTGCCTGGGCGAGTCGCTCTTTCTATTTGGCAAGCAGAAAGTGCCTGGCCTTCCGCTTGAACCGCAAGGATTATTGGAGCGTCCTTGTCTTCTTCTTTGCCTCGAACACTACTGCTCGCTCTGCCAGCAGACCAATTGACCGTGTCCGTGCTAATATGCAAAGAGCACCCGTCGACACAGAGCGGTAGGCACTAACACATCTAAGCGCAGCTCTTCATTGGATTCTTTCCATTTCCTCAATCTTTGCAGAGTCGGCCCACACCGGGGCTCTATACAGGAGGACCGACATTGCTACGCTCATATCTAGTCTTCTTATAGCTTCTCTTGGTCCTCCCTGGGAAAGCTAGGGTACAATTATCGTAACCTCAATTTAGGAAACTTTGTCCCTCATAAAACCGATCTCCTGATGTAAGAAATCATGAATCATGGTATTAAAGACAAGGACAATGGAGGACCGATAATGTCTCACCTTTGTCCGTCGTAAATAAATCAATTACTTTATCCATGAGTTCGAGTTTGGTTTCAGGAACAGTAGTTTACTTGAGCTATTAATCTTAGCTTTAAAAATTCATTCCAGTCCACGATTTGAGATGGGAAGAGATCCATTGTGTCACGTTTGCGGAGACAAAGCCTCTGGTAAACACTATGGAGTTCCCAGTTGTGATGGGTGTAGAGGTTTCTTCAAACGTAGTATTCGAAGGTACTTGAATAAAATTAATATTTATCTCTAAATCGTCAAGAATATCCTACTATTTTTTTTTTCTTTCTGTTTAAGGAATCTAGAGTATTCGTGTAAAGAAGGAGGAAATTGTCTCATTGACGTAACTAGGCGAAATCAATGCCAAGCATGTCGATTTGCCAAATGCTTACGCGTCAATATGAAGAAAGAAGGTAAGAGTGGTAGGCCTACCTATCGACTTTTTGTAAAAATATTTATTCCAGCCAACAAAAAAAAAAAGAAATTGTGATAAACGAAGTTTGATTTCATACGTACATTGGCGAGAAGTCGAGCGAATCACAATCATAATATCTCAGCTAGAATGACCAGAACAGAATTAGTCTTGACTGAAAATCTGAAAAATGTTTTTCTCTATTCTGTTTTGGAGAAAAATTTATTCAGTTTAGCACAGTGAAGAAAATCAGTCGATCACCAAAGCTCTCTGAGTTTTCCACTCTTGTATTCACAAAACTATAGAAATATCAAACGCTCAGCCCCACTATCGAGTAACTTTCGTTCCACAAGAGCTTCGGCAAAGAAACAGTGACAGTAATCGTAGATATGACTTGAATGTTTTGCGCCAGTGTGCACCACTGAGGTTTTTCCCACACGCCAACGCCATTTTAACGATCTCCATAAAATCCCATAAAATCCTCTAATTTTCTATAGGTACAAAATATTTTACTGTTTTTAAAGTAACTCATTTCACTCTGTGCATTCTTCAGTGCTCACTTCTGAAAGTGCAGGTTTAAAATCATCATGAAATTTAATATCTTCAAGGTTTTCTTCATACACTGTGATAATTTCTTATCCTTAGAGTCTAATAATAGTTGAGAAGACATTATTATTTAGTTCTTCAACCGCAGCATTATCATTATGTTTTTCAGCTTGAGATTTTATGACTTTCTTATATTTCTCCTCCCTCTCGAGTAGAGTTCCTCTATATTTTTGAAATTTGCATAGTGATTATAAATATCTGAAGTCCTACTTGTTTGTTGTAGAGTTATAAGAGCTGCTTCATAATACTCTTTATATTAATATTCATATTTAACCCATGAATAGCTAGAATTATTCTCTTTAAATTATTTTCCTCATCTCTCATCAATTCTTTATGTTTAGAATAAAATTCTATATTTTTATATTGTGTGGTGAGATAAGGTAAGGTGTGGTATAGTAAAAAATAGAAATTTTGTGTAAATAAATGAAAAAACTAAAAGAATAACTTCAAGCAAAATAATGTAAGAAGTTTTTCTTTAAAGCGTAAAATAACTGAAAAGACTATTTAAAAATATTAAAAAGAATATAAAATACCCTACAGTCATAGGAACTGATGTCAACAAATGTAGTCAAAATCCAAATCAACCAAGTTATATAATATGAAAGATAAAACTAGGACTAAGTTAGTTCTACACAAAAATTTAGCAGTCAATCTAAACAAAATAAAAGGAGTACTACCGGAGTGAAAAATTTGACTAAATTCAATAAAGTTTTTTTCAGGAACTTCATACCATTGGAATTTAGTACCTAATATACAATATAGTAAAATTTGTAACTGTTGTACAATATAGGAGCTATGTATTGACACTGAGCAAAAATTGTGGCTCTAGTTCTGTTATTGCACTTGCTTAATTCCGCTACATTTGGTACAATCTTGTTTCCAATTTGCATCCACCTCCAAACCCTGTAAGTGTTGTTGAGTTAGTGGAGATACCGTTTGTATGGACACCATGAACACTTTTTTCCTACCCTTCACAATTCTGTCAGGTAACAATTTGGCACATTAAACAAAACTAGAAAGAAGAAGAACAAAAAATGCGGCGTTACAATGAATTTATCCACAATAGTAGACACTCTGCAACATTTTGTGGTGAAGGCTGATCCAAAATTTTAAGTCCTCCTGATAGCCGCTTTGCAGATTGGTTCGGCTGCTCGAAAGAGAGAGAGATATCGTGATCCCCTTGGTTCAATGGAAAAACCCCCCTCAAACTTTAATTTCTTATAGCTAAAAAAAATTAAAAAAAAAATTACATGGCTTCCTTTAGAACGATTACAAAGAATCGTCTTCATGAAAGTGGCCTTAAGACACTTCTGACAGATTCCATGTTGAAGTGTGACGTTTGATTTTTTTTAAAGCGGTGTCTGACTTATACCTATATTAAAGCCATTATCTTTTTTTTTTTTTTTTTTTTTTTGTATCCTTTTTTATATATAATTATACATTTTTTTCGCCTTAGTATTTATTTTTTTGTAACGTTCTGTGATTGGATGTATTAAAAAAAAAAAAAAAAAAATTTCTGGCATAGCCAAATAAATGAAAATCATGTTCCATGTCTTTTATAATATTTTATCAGTCATCTTGAAATATTTCAGTCTAGGCTTCTACTAGGTCGTGTTCGTGAGATATTATTCGTTTATCCCTTTACCTATCTTGGCGTCGTATAAGTCTTCTATGAGAAATATGAGGTAGCGCGAACTCGCTCCGCTCGTTCGCCCCCTGTCTCGCTGTTGTATTGGAATGGTATGAGACAATTCAAGTCTAGGGGACTTGGAAAAATTTCGATTATCCAGCCATATATGATAGGAAGAGGGACTTAGAAAATTTTCTAATTATTAATTATATTAATTATTTAATTATTTATTTATTTAATTATTTAATTATATTAATTATTTAATTATTAATTAATTAATTAATTACTTATTATTATTACGCGGGGTGTACTCGCGAATTTCTGAATCGCCCACGGATAGAGATTTTCTAATTATTAATTATATTAATTATTTAATCATTTATTTATTGAACTATTGAATTATTTAATTATTTAATTATTAATTAATTAATTATTTATTATTATTACTCGGGGTGTACTCGCGAATTTCTGAATCACACGCGGGGTAGAGATGTGCACGGACGCACGCTTGCACGGACGCACGGTAATTGATTATTTCATTATTTAATTATTTATTTATTTATTTATTTATTTATTTATTTATTTATTTATTATTAATTATTATTATTACGCGGGGTGTACTCGCGAGTTTCAAAATCGGGGTCCGGCGAGAGAAAAGACATGGAACATGTCAAAAGTTTTTTTATAAGACGTCATTTACAGTGGTATCCAACGAAGTGAAGAATCGAGGCAAATAAGAATATATTTGCAGGAATATTCAGTTTGAAGGTCAATAATTCAACTATTGGCAATAGCGCTCTTACGAGAAAAGTGTTTCTTTTCTCAAATAACTTATTATAATTATTTATCAACAATTTTCCCGATTGATGAAATTTGTATTATTGTTTTCTATTATGATTGCGAATATAGGTAAGTAATTTTTCAACTTATATTTCTGACATCATTCCTTTGGTTCATCCTATGGCTAATTTGTTTCAGATACATTATCTGAGAAATCAATGATGAATACTGCAATAATGACATCTGGAAAACGAGCTACTAAAATTATAAAACGTTGCCAGTGGCGGATATACGATTTTGCAACAGAAGATAATACCTATATTTTTTCGAGATAGAGTTATCACAAAAAAAAAAAAAAATTCTCATCATGGTCATAAAATTGCTTGGTACGAGAAGCGATACGGGATATACCCCATACCCCCTTATCTACGCCAATTCCTCAGGTACGAGTCCGTGCTTGAGGATCTTGAAAACGGAACAGGTAATTTATTTTTTATAATACATGAAGCGAAAGTGCTGCGTATCGTGTTCGTTTTTCGTAGCGAAACATGCCGTTATCAGAACCGTGGCGAAAATCAAGTCAGTGGTGCCATTCGAAAAATTCGTAAACATTCTTTTTGAATGATAACCAATTTAAATTGTAGGCCTAAGTGTTTCTTTCACTACATGTATTATAAAAAGTACTGTTTGTAATTCGTGTCGAAAACAAACGATATTGGAACTCGCTTATCCACACTCGCTTTGCTCGTGTGGCTACACTGCGCTCGTTCCAATATCGTTCATTTTCGCCACTTATTACAAAATGTACTATTCTTGACAACTGAAAATCGATGTCGATTAACGGTGGAAATATGTCCGCTTGTTTCAACCATAAATCGACTACAGATTGACGGAAGATACTAAAATTACACTTTTAAGCTAGCATAAAATATACTTACGAAAAATATGAAGAACATTTAGCACGCATATTGGTGCTGCAAAAAAAAAAAAATTAATTTTAAAAATAGTCGCATGATTCTGCTCACGCATCTTATTTATCGTTCATCCCATGACCTTTTCCCAATGGAATCGAGGTATCATTTTTGTTGAACAAACAACTCGGGGATAACTTTAAATATGGAATTAATCTTATTTATCGTTCATCCCATGACCTTTTCCCAATGGAATCGAGGTATCATTTTTGTTGAACAAACAACTCGGGGATAACTTTAAATATGGAATTAATGATATCATTTTGAGGTTATTCACGTCAAAATTATCGAAGACAGATGCGGATGGTGACGACTGGTATGTTTCCTGTTTCCTCGTAATGAAAGATGTCAGAGGAATAGCTCGATGCAAACACATGTGCAATCCGAGAAATCAAGCGGTGCTGTGGTGGGTCCATAAGGAACGTACTTTTTCGGATTGCACATCTGTTTACATCGAGCGAGAATAACTCTAGCTCCTTAGTATGGTATGATACAGCGGACGAATAGTCAGTCTCTTCAAAATATTTTCGTTACACTAATTATTCACATTTTCGTAGAACTTGAATTCGGCTATCACTTTGAATTGGTCGTCTAGATATTAAAGCATTCATAATTTGCTTCGTTATTAAAATAATGAGTTTCATTATCCATATTGAACTCTCGTCGGGTATTTTTTTTAACCGTATAATTCATGTACAAGCGGTGAGTATCTATATACATTATTTTGTTATTTCTCTTTTGATAAATTTTGTGACATACGAGTCGAGGGTTGAAGGTCAAAAGAAAATTATTCTCTTCGAAATTTCAAACCTATTGATACCTATACATATTAGTAGTCTGCTAACTTTTGCTTAAAAATCTTTGTTGGATCAGTTCTTCAATATTTTTCGTTTGATATTTCAAAACCTCCATAGGTATATAACCCATTTCGTTGTTTGTCAAAAGTGTAGAATAAATATTACTTGAAATTTTTTTACTGTTCTTGTTCTCTTAAATTTACAGGTGATATTACCATTTATTTACTTCCTAACACGACCAATAATTTCAACTTCAATTTCCCCTGTAATTGGGCGAATATCACTCTCTTTCGATTTGGAAGGGATTCTGAAAATTTCACTAATGTAAGTATGAAAAATTTTCAATTTTGAAACAGTATGACTGTTGGAATCGAAGTTCAAACCATGGGTGGAAAGTTTCAGCCGTCAACTGCTTAAGCCGAAACGTAAGATAGTTTCTGAACAACTAATTGATAAATTGTTATCATTTTTAGTAATATAATAAATTTAATTAATCAATTTAATTTAATCTTAATTATTTTTATTTTTGATATTAATAAAGACAATTTATATCATTTTTTATATTTTACTCGCGATGTTGAATTAAAAAAATTTATCTGTTCGATTTAAATTTTATTACTTACATGATTTCAGTTCAGATCGATGTAAATTAGATTGGATTTAATCGTAATAAAATCTTATATCATTGTACAAGAAGTATTACCCAGAATGTTGAGTATTTTGTACGAAATTCAAAGATGAACGAAAGTATTCGCAGCCTAGATTATTTTTCGTTTGTTACGAGGTTTCTTTTGAGTTACTTGAAATGAGAAAATGAACCTAGTATTCGATGCTTGCCAAAAAAAACTCATGCGATCTTATCAGGGATTATACTTCCTCGTCAAGGTTATTTATTGTCGGTAAGAAATTGACAAATTGAGAAAAACTACCTACGGTACCTACATGTACACAATATTAATTCTGTTTATAATGTGATACGTATCTTTAAATCATGTTCTCAAGATCTGTAGATAGCTGTTATTAAATGAGAAATTCCTTTGCAGGATGTGGTATGATGAATCCCTTCAGCTTAATTGGTTTTGATTAAAAAAATAGAAAATTGATAGTCTATAGAATTGATATAAAAAGTTGAAAATTTTTAAACTAGGTAGCAAGGAAAAAAAATACGATGACTATATAACGGTTAAATATTCAATGAGGAAAATTGACGGATATTTAGGATTTTATTAAGATCGTTAAAATGATGATGCTGGTGCATGCGAAAAACCTCAATGGAGCTTAGTGGCGCAACTCATTATCTACCAGTGACGCGCTGGTATAGGGTATTAAATGAATGCCTTTGACATAATCCATAATTTTCTCACTTGAACTAGATCGATGTTACAATCATAGACATTTTGTTGGCTAAAAATTTAAGATAAAAAGTTCTATTTTTCCCATTGCTCAATGCAAGATGTCACGTCATTCTGTTGGAACAGCACTGGAGGCGTGGAGAACTACATAAAGTTTCAACCAACCTCCTTCGTTCTTTAGTACTGAATCTATACCTACAATATTTCAAGGACTATGTACACACTTTGTTTCCGAATTTCATATTACAGCTGTGCAACATGAAAGAGCCCCTCGAGTCGGTCTTTGCGCTGAAGAAATGCCCACATTACCAACGACAGCCGTGAAATGGGACCTTACTCTACTTCCACCAAACGGTGTTGTATACTCAAATTTTATTCCGTACCAAACGCCGTACATAATCTCTCAAAATTGGACACGTACGTTTATTTCAAGATACATGCACGATAAAAGTATTTAAATTCAACGATGAAATTAGGAAATTTCATTTGTTTTGAAAATTTTTTTCCAAACAGGAAAGCAACTTCGAGATCAGCCTCCAATCCTCCACTACATTCCTTGGCCTTACCTTCGATTCTAAATACTTCTGGACCATCCACATCACACTTTCATTCTCCCAACTTACTCATCCACCCCTTCCTGGGCACGCCTAGCGCTTCATATTTGTTTCGACCAGGCTAACTCATTAAAATCGCCCAACATAATCTACGTGAGACGCATGAAAGCCATTATTGTCAACGATTTTCCCTTCCACAACCTGCGATTTGTGGATAGACCCAAATTAGGCTCCATAACTGTAGGTACATCTTTTCTATTCATGGAGGACGCCCATGAAAAACTCAGCCTCCATATATTCTGCTGAACTGTCTACCATCTATCTCTGTCTTACCCACCTCTCGCCTCCCCCTTCCCAATTTCCTCCTATTTTCCTCTCTCCAAACTGCGCAAGACCTCTGCTCTTCGAAAAACCTGTTCGTTAGCGCATTCTCATCCTCCGGCACACCTTAACACTTTTTCTACCTTCAATTGCCATTCCTCTAGATTTTTGATCATGGTGACCTCGCAGTGGACCTGGCTACCAAGCAAGCCCTGCTCCCCTCGTCTCCGGCCTATGATATGAAATTTTACAACAATCGCTCTCTGATCACCTCATCATGGTACAACCTTTGATCCTGTCAACCCACAGTAAAC
The DNA here is from genome assembly GCA_035079385.1 of Aspidiotus rigidus. NCBI lineage: Eukaryota > Metazoa > Arthropoda > Insecta > Hemiptera > Diaspididae > Aspidiotus > Aspidiotus rigidus. Next base: position 1,937,716 of record JAVHKY010000026.1, read on the forward strand.
TTCGTTTAATTGAAAAAATCCCCTATCCTCTAGTCCCCATGAATTCGTTCCTTACATTACGAAGAAACAATCATAGCACAATTGAAAATTGGGAACACCCGCCTAACCACTCCTTCCTTCTCTTTGGTCTCTTCGCTCCACCCTCATTCCAATGCTGCCCTGCTGAGGGTATGTCGGTCTCTCATACCCACGTCTTCTAAATCTCAAAAAATAATTTCCCGTACCTTCTCAAGCCTCTTCTCTCTCCAGCACAAAGTTGTTATTTATGCACGGCAGATAAATCATTCATGAACAAGATAACTAATTTTGGTTTCTCTGTCCATCAAGGTATCCCCAGTCCTAGAACTCTTCATACCCTTCATTTGAATCATCTGTCTCCAGAAGACTGTAATCATGCTAGTCAACATGAAATGCAAATCAAAACTCACGGTGAGTTGGTAAAGTACAGTAGTGAATTTTAATGAAAGTACGACAGCAATTCATTCAGGGAGCACATAGTTGAGTGACAAATATCTTTATTAGAGTACTTTCGGGTATTCCCCCATATCAGTTGTGTAGTTAAGCTAACTAATAAAGTAGAATTGTACACTTGAGAATTTCTTTAATATCCAGTGCTCTACTTACTCCTCACTACACTCAATATGAGTTTCAATGACAAATATCTGTTTAAGCAGCAAATACCTCAGCAAGAATTTTTACTTTCAAATTTCAGTTTCAGATAAAAATACGGCCCACTTCCCATTTTCTGTCAACCACATACTATCGAAAGATAAAGACGAAAACGCGTCGAAGTTATTGTTTTGCACAATTGAGTGGGCCAAAAACCTTCCATCATTCGCGCAGGTATTATAGGTATTCACTAATCTAGGTCATTGAAATATAATTTAAATTCCATTTTTTATTGATTTTAGTTGACCAAGTGCGACCGGGAAATGTTGTTGTCTGAAACATGGAATGAGCTTTTCATCCTTCACGCTATTCAGCGTTCATTTCCCATCAGTGAAAGTAAGATGAAAAAAAAACTTCTGCTCACGACCCCTACTTCATTTTCAATATTGAAAAAATTTTGATCCGTAGGTTTATTTAGCGATGGGAGTCATCCTTTCCAGAAGAACAAATTACAAGAATTTCGAAGAAAATTGAAAGATCTGATGGTTCGTTTTCATTTGCTTCAGGTTGATGACACCGAGTTTATTTGTTTGAAAGCTCTAACATTATTTAGAGCAGGTGAGTACGTAGGTATTACGATTTTCAACTAAATTTCAGTCTGTAAGAAAGGAGAAGAGAACGAAATTAATTTCACCCGGTAAAATTTTAGTAGGATTTTCTTCCTGAAGCATGTTTCCGGGAGAAAGATTCAACGCACACTGACTTCTCACGAGTTGAGTCGAATAAGTACAAACTCATAAATACAGCATATTTGTTTGCAGAAATTTCAAATTTGCAAGACCAGACCCACGTGGAAATTCTACAAGACCAAACATTAATGATGCTTTTTGAGCATAGCAGAATCAAACACAATTTACGCTTCGCAAAACTGTTACTGCTTCTGAAATCAGTCGGAGGCTTCAAGAGTCGAACGACGGAAAAGGTTTTTTTCGAGAGATTTTTGAGACGCGGTGTCAATCTGGTGCAGAACCTGATCTCCGAAATGCTTGACTGAAGAGCCTTGAAGCAATAAATCGTCATACCGTTAACTCGACGTCGCAAGGGAAATAAATTTAATGACTTCTTTCATTTTCTTATACGATAAAACAGGACAAATAAAATAATAATTAAAAATGATAATGAATAAATAAAAAAAAAACAAAGACAAAATGAATACTGTACTCTAAAAAATCTCCAATTATACGTATTTTTTAAAATTCAATTTGATTCTTGCGTATACGAGGCACCGTTCAGAAGACAAAAATATGATCTTCGTAAATTATAGAAAAAAAAATGTTCCTAATAGCTACGAACTTCTTGGTTAACAAGTTAAGATAGGAATTAGAAGTGGATACCGTACTTGTGGATAAGTAGAAAATTCAAGTCGGTACCGTAATTAATGTATTGATCATTCTGTAAACAAAAAAGAGAGCGGAAATACGATTATTTTAAAAATACTCGAGACCGGTTTTGATAAAATTAAACTTGATAAATTCGAGTTCACGTTGAGTTCAAATAAGGGTCCTACTTCCGTTCGTTAAAATTTCATTCACTTACCCGTATAAGTAGTAAAAAAATGTGATTAAATAAAACGCCAATTTGATCCAACCTTCCATTTGACACTTAGCTAGAACGTCCGCATTCATTATACACGTCGGATCGTACAAGCCGCAATTGGACATCGTTGGTCTGTTCTTGTACCTAATTTAAAAAATTGAAATCGTAAAATAATCAAAACTTTTTAGGAGCAGAGAAGTTTAAACGTACTAAATGATAATTTTGACGAATAAAAATTTAAATTGGTTTTTTCTCTAGATTTCAACGATCAGTACCGCAAAAATTCAACTGAATGTTTCAAGAGACCTATAGATTAAAAGCCAGGTGCAATAACGCACGCGCTATCTCAGATATAAATTCTACAAAAAGCTTAATGCTACTGCATATGAAGATTGCTAACTTCATGGCTTGCGTTCTCAATCTTTTCGATTGCCAAGAATCTAAACGTTAGTTAATCCCCTCTTCTGAAAGCGGTTGTCAAAATAATTTTCGTACACTTTAATACATGTCTTTTTCAAATACATTGAAAATTATGATTTTCCAACGATAAACGATTCTATTTTTATCCTGTATGGTAAGAATATTCTCTTGTAAAATATTTTATAAGTAGCTAACCTGTTAATGTGGTATGCGATTAACGGTATATTGATAATTAGTGCGAACCATTGTCCAGAAACTAAGAATAGGAAGTTGAAAAACATATGAAGAACATACTCGGGTAACACAAGCTGAAACAAAAATACGACGTATAGTAAATCTCTTATCCGTGAAAAACTCAACCTTAGTTTGACGAATACACTCACAGGATTAAGACTATTACATTGATCGATAGGATTTTTGTAGTCAGTTTTGAGCTCGTCGAACGCGACAACCTGTAAATAGTAGCAATTGAAGTCAAAGGGCGCTCGTATCTTCCATATAAGCGGAATACAGAACAGCTCAATATTACTAGCTACATTTATAAAATAAACAATGAACTTACGTGAAAAATGGCGAAGAATATAAGAAAAGCATCAATCACCAAGGCCATAACATAAGAAAATACAGCGAAGCTGAAACCCATCTTCGTATTTTTGATCTTCTTCAACGAATCAACCGCTACGAAACGTCCAGAGATACTAGACTATAAAAAGTTTCTACATATTTGAGAGAGAAAAGTTCTTCAAAATTAGTTCGACGATTATTTGTTCTTCGAAAATTAGTTACACTTAAACCATTAGTAAAACTAAAAAGTTGATTATTATACTATTTACTGATTGTGAATTGTGCCTGAAGTTCTTTTTGCGGAAAAACAAAAAGAGTAATAGGGAACAAACAAAGTTTTGTTTTTTGGTTTTCCACAACACAGTCTCTTTTCATAACTGAAGATGACGTCATAGATGAATTACCCGTCGTTGATTGGTCAACTCTTATCACAAAACGATGACTTCAACGCTGCAAGTCAACAAATAACAGAACTTCGTTTTTACCGCCAGTTGTTGATTGTGATGAATTTTGTCTTGATCGCGGTTTTTGTTTTCAGAGACTGAGCAACTTTCTGGGTTCTGGTGCTACGATTTAGAAATACCGAAGGAATTAGTTAACATTTCCTATCTTAAAATCCGTAAGTTCTTTCTCTTTCATTGATTATCGTAAGAAGAAGCCGCCGTGTACAATTGTAATTTCCTTTCATTTCAGAATATGAGCAGTCCGCGAAGATCGGAACGTTCGTCTTCACAGTCGAGCATTCCTACACCTCGGTCAACTAGACAGTCAGGAACTCCTTCCAGCAGTGTCGGCACTCCATCATCTCGAAGGAGATTAGTCGCTACTTCAGATAGAGATGTTATTCCACCTTCTGAAAACGATATAACTTCCCGACATTCTCAGGCAGCGAGCAGCCCCTTTCATGGAGGTAAAAATTTGTCAGACTTCTTGGTCCAAACAAAAACTACTTTGTTATATGAGTGTGAATATTGTATTTTAGGCGGTCTTAGCGAAATAGATCTGAGTTCGCCCATAAATTACGGCACCCCAAGCTCCGTAGGGTCAATGAGATCGCAGCGCTCAGGTATCCGAGGTACTCCGAAGAGACTGCGTTTTGATATTGGTTCAGAAAAACGTGTGCGAACTTTGAGCCTGGATCCGAATGTAAGAAGAAAGTACCGCGTTCTAATCGCGAATTTTTCTTTTTATAGTTTAGATTAGACTACATAAGATTATTTTCAGGTGCCGAGCGAAGAAGGTATTCGTAGTCAAGTATCAGAACTAGATACCGGACCGGAATTGGTCATTTGGGGTACGAATGTAGTCGTGAGTAAATGTAAACAAAAATTCAAACGATTCATTGAAGAGTATATCGATGAAACTCCTGCTGATGACGAAGTTACCGATGAAATCGATAGAACATTGCCTCTGTATCTTCAAAAATTGCAAGAAGTTAGTTTTTGTGGTGTTACAAGCTCAGAGAGTTTTCAAGCAATAATATAAACCGTTTTTCTAGGTTAAAATTCTGGAAGAACCTTTTTTGAATTTGAATTGTGGTCATTTAGAAGCCTTCGATTCTGAATTATATCATCAATTGCTACAATATCCACAAGAAGTGATTCCCACTTTGGATATGGCTGTGAACGAGATGTTTTTTGAAAAGTATCCAGCCGCAGTTCTCGAACATCAAATACAAGTTCGTCCGTTTAATTCGCGGAAAACAAAGAGTATGCGATCTCTGAACCCAGATGGTAGGCTAGTTTTTCAAATTCACCGTTTCTTTCCTTCTACATGTTTTAAACTAGAGCTTGTTTGACAGATATCGATCAGTTGATCACTGTTAACGGTATGGTAATCAGAACTAGTAATTTGATTCCGGAGATCAGAGAAGCATTCTTCGTATGCGTAAATTGTGGTTTCTCAACTAGCGTCGCCATTGAAAAAGGTAACATCGCTGAGCCGACTCTATGCACAAGTTGTTCGACAAAGCATTGTTTCACGTTGATGCACAATCGTTCGCAGTACACCGATAAGCAAATCATCAAACTTCAGGAAGCCCCAGGTAAATTCAGAATAACTATATCCAGTTGCCGAATGCGAAAATCTCCGTAATGTTGAGCTTCTATTTTTAGACGACATCCCAGCTGGTCAGACACCCCACACAATCTCTTTATTGTGTTATAATGATATGGTCGACACAGTACAATCAGGTACTAGAGTGACTGTAACCGGTGTTTTCAGAGCAGTTCCCATTCAAATGAACCCTCGTATGAGTAATATTATGTCGGTGTATAGAACATACATCGATGTGGTTCATTTTCGCAAATTGGACGTTAATCGGTTGCATATGATGGAGGATGGGTAAGTTGATGGAAAAATAGTTTGAGCGTGTCTTAGACTTGAGTATGTTCTAGCGACTGTGATCTCATCTCAATAGGAAACTACACAAGTTCAGTGCTGAAAGGATAGATCTATTGAGGTTTATTTCAACCAGAGATGATGTTTACGAACGTTTAGCAAATGCTGTTGCTCCGTCAATTTTTGGAAATATAGACGTTAAAAAAGGTATTCTTCTGCAACTGTTCGGTGGTACAAGAAAAAAGAAAGAGGAAAAAGGAACCGGAAAGTTGAGAAGGTTTGTTTTCAACGCGCTTTTTTCTTGGAACCTACATACATTAAAAAAACTAATCATCGAATGATTATATTTTTAAACAGATCAGAATTGAATATACTTTTATGTGGTGATCCGGGTACAAGTAAGTCGCAGTTACTATCGTATGTGTACAATTTGGTTCCTCGTAGTCAGTACACCAGTGGTAAAGGATCTTCTGCTGTTGGGCTAACCGCTTACGTAACCAAAGACCCTGAAACTCGACAGCTTGTCTTGCAAACGTAAGTGATTATCAAATCATTTATTGCAGCTCACCCTTCAAAGCTTTCGATAAATTGTGTGTTTTAACCGTAGTGGAGCGCTTGTTTTGGCCGACAATGGTATATGCTGTATAGATGAATTTGATAAAATGGATGATTCGACTAGAAGCGTACTCCATGAAGTAAGATACGTTTTTTCAGGGTGAATATTTTATTTCTTATGTACAAAAGAGTGAGGTTTGCTACAGGTAATGGAACAACAATCATTGAGTATTGCAAAAGCCGGTATTATTTGTCAGTTGAATGCACGAACTTCGATTTTAGCTGCGGCAAATCCTTGCGAATCCGAGTGGAACAGGAAAAAGACGATTATTGAAAATATTCTATTGCCTCATTCATTATTGTCGAGGTAAGCACGTTGAAGTTGCTCGAAGTTAACTAATGCAGTGCAAATAAAATTACGGAAATAGTATTTTATTCTGATGTTTTCAAACATTTTTGTTAATACTTTCATTTTACGGTACAGGTTTGATTTAATTTTCCTGATGTTGGATCCTGGTGAAGAATCTTACGACGCAAGACTTGGTCATCATTTAGTATCGCTGTACTTCATGGGAAAACAACGTGACGAAGAAGATTATATGGTAGGAATTGATTTTTTTAGTACAGTACTTGTTTTCCTTTTCGAATCATCTTGACCAAGCGGTGAAATTTTTTCAGGAAATGGACATCCTTAAGGATTACCTAGCGTTTGCAAAAGAAAATATTCATCCAAAATTGACAGAAGAAGCGACTCGAGAGCTGATAACATCGTACGTACAGATGCGCGAAATCGGAAATCGTCGTGGTCAAATAACCGCCTATCCTAGACAATTGGAATCTTTGATCAGAATGGCCGAGGCACACGCGAAAATGCGTCTCAGCGATGAGGTCGAAGTAAAAGACGTAAAAGAAGCTTACAGGTAGTCGAGATTATAATATGAAAGGAGGCTTGAAATTATTGGCCCTAATTTTTTTTTTTTTTTCTCGCAGATTATACAAAGAAGCGTTGAAACAATCGGCTACAGATCCTACTACAGGAGTAATAGACGTAAATATATTAGCAACCGGACAAAGTTATTCTTTTCAACAAGAAGTAAAAGCTATGGTGGCAATTTTGAAAAATATTATTTCGCAAAAAGATAAGAAAAAAGATTTGAATTATCAACAGTTGTTCATGGAATTGAAAGATGCTGCTCAAAAGGTAAGTTCATCTTGTAAATTTCCCAAAAATTTCGTTCTTTTTATTTGAAAAATTTTTTTACTATCAAATGTAAATTTTAGTGCAAGTTTTCACCAACTTCCTCGTCCATTTTTACTCTCTATTTATTCATTCCATTCAACGTTGTGAAAATCTTATCCCCTTCTCTTTGCAATCACTTCTATCTCGTGGTCTTCATAATCATAATATTGAAATATTTGTGAAAATAAATCACAGTACTTGCGTTCAAAGTTTTTGATCTATGAAAAAGAAAAAAAGAAGAAAAAAATAACGTTCAACTTCTTTTTACGAAAGCTGTATAAGAAATGAATGACGCATATCTGTAATATAATATGAGAGAGAAAAAAGTGTTTAGTTAGCTGAGAAGGAGATATTTTTCCTCTAATCGCTATTTCGTCACTATATTTGTTTTACCCGTGGACACGAGGTTATTTTCAAAGTAGTGACTATTAACACACTGATTAGATTTCTTCTTTGTTTCCCAGGCGATCGAATACAATGTATTTGAGAAATGTTTGCGAGCACTACACGAAGAACATCGAATAATTTATAATATTTCAAAAGGACCAATCAAGTTGATTTAATCATTCTCATCGTAAATTTTTAATTGCCAACATCATCGATTACTCAGTCAAAAATGAGACGGATGAATTTTATTGAAAAATTATTTTATTGTTTCCTTAATTATTTATTCAATGATTAAATTATAATCTTATATTTTAATTTTCTTTATTTTTATTGTACGGCGCATTACGTAAATTACCTGATTTGCCACGGATTCCCAAAGAACCTGCAATGTGAATATTCAATTATATTAATTTCTTCATCATATTTTTTCCCAGCTTTTTAGAAATCCGATGTATTAAAGAAATTGTTTTACCTCGCGGAGTGTTTCGGCCACGCTGACCCATACCTCCACGACCAGACCTGGAATCACCTCGGGCCTTGTTCTTTTGTTGAATATCATCTTTCATCATATCAATAACTTCATCGGGTATTCTTATGTATTTGATAGTAATACCTCTGATATAACACTCTGGCATGCGCCAAAATTTATCTCCGTCCTGATCGGGATGATAAACAGTTCGGTTAAATGAAATCTTGCAAGAAAAAAAAAGGATAAATCATGTTAAACATACTCTTGAAGTGCAGATAACTTCACGTAAATTTATATTCATCCAACTATCACAGCATACCAAGTGTCCATTGTAAGTTTCACCATTTTTTAACTCAACTAACTGAAAATAAAATATTCGTTCAGTAACTATATCAGTACAGGAAACACAAACTACAGGTTTCTAAAAAGATTCAAAACTCTTGACGTGTACAACAGATCATCATCGTAGGTAAGACGAACGCAAATAAAATCGTTCTAAAAAGACCATTCCAACATAGTTAGCATTGCATGAAATGTATCTCAAATCGATGATGACTACAGTAAACGTTTTTACAAATGGAAAGGAGATAAGATGACAAGAGTCATCAGTTCTAAAAATTTTAATTACGACTTTTAGATCGTTAATACCCGTACAAATGAATTTAAAAAAAATGAACTTTCCACGATTCTGATTCTCCGGTGAAGTTGACTCAATATTTTAATTGGAAACTTACCATCGGATGGTTTTGCGCCGTCTTCAGTAATGATAATGGTAACTGAAAATTGATGAACAAAGCAATTAATCTTAAGTACGTGAAACAATAACGAGAGGTAGCACAAGTGACACCGGTTACGGTATGAAACTTCAGGAATAGTGACGATATGCGAGTTCAAGCTCACACTCACCATGATTATAATTATCCCAAGTTTTTACAGGTCCAGTTATTTTCACGATCGGCCGATAAAGGACCATACAATAATCGGAAGAGATTTTATTTCACAAAATAATACCGAGAAACCGGAACGAACAATCAAGAATCATTAGTCGGTACGTTAATCAGTAATCAGTAACCACGATCGTTTATCTAAAACCACAAAACGCTACGAACGGCAGGCAGAGTGACAACCGCAGTCAAACTTAATTCATTCTTTTTTCCACAACACAGCGTTACAATCGAAAAAATATGACCAATCATATGACCGTATTTTTGAATTTGAACTTTTGATTGGCGGAATTCACGAGTCCCTCTCACCACCGCAGTCTCCCAGAGTTGATTGATGGGTTAGGGGACGCACGACGCACCGTTTTATCTCCGCGGTTATCTGTAATCTGTTTTCAATAAAGTTTCGGAAACAAACTGGAACTATAAAATCTTAAATTATTATTTCATCGTTATGGCTGAAATTAAATTGTTCTATGATGTATGATAGAGGCCGAAAGATTGTATAGATTCAATTGATTCTGGATCCTTGTACGTCCATCTAATCTCTAATTTTATGGCTCAATCTTTTTTTCCTAGTCTCTTACATATTAATTGTTAAGGAGAATTTTTGTCTTGTCCACTCAGCTATTATGGTTGACGTTGAAAGCAGAACTACCAGTCAAATTGAGGAAATAACTATCGACGATGACGATCATCAAGTAATCGACGACCCAAAAAAATCGAAGCTTCAAAATGTTACGTTACCGAATGGCGCTAATTCTTCAACTTCCAGTGCTGCAGAACTAAAAAAGAGGTTCGTGTGTATCCGAGGACCAATTTTTGTGGAGTCTTAGTCTTATAAATGAATTTCAATACCTGTTATTCATTGAATTTTTCGTTTTTAGCAGCGAAAAATACCAGTGCCCTCTCTGCCCGAAAGAATTCGTTTACAAATCCGGACGTTACAATCATATCAAGATACACCATAAAGTGAAGCTAGAATTTGGCAAAGTACAGTGTCTAGAAAATGGATGTGCATTTTCTTGTACTTATACGACAGTACTACAGCGCCATTTGACCTCGGTTCATAATATCCCAATGAACTATTTAAACTTGGAGTTTGAAAACTATACCGGTAAATTGATAATCTCTTCTTGAGCGACCATCAATGGTTAAATGTTTATTTTGTTTCAATCGGTAAATCTATTTCCAGCTTTTGAGAAATGGAAACACGATTTCGAAACCGGCGAAGTTTGTCGATTTGTGAAGAGAAGCGGCTCACGAGTTCACGAAGCGGGTAAAACGATGTATTTATACTGCAACCGTAGTGGTACATTTGTCAGTCACAGTAAAGGAAGACGAGTCAAGAAGATAGGATCATCAAAAATAAGTGCTCATTGTACTGCTTTGATAAAGTATTTCGAAGAAAGTTCCGGTTGCGTGAAGGCAACTGTCTGTGCGACACATTACGGCCACGACAAAGATCATCGCTTTTTACGACTTACTAAGAACCAAAAACAGCAAATTGCCGATCGTATGAAATCAGGTATGTCGCGTGAGTTAGTTCTCGACTCTCTCCACTCGACGTTTGTTAACAAGCTAGATCGTATTCACGAATTATCTAAAAAAGATCTAAACAATATTCAGTTGTCGTACAAAATACCGCGAGTGATTGAACGTCGTAAATCGCAGTCTGCCACTAGTACTACAACTGTCGACTTGATCTCAGATGATTGGTTCTCAGAAATCGATGCCATCATCGATTCTCCCGTTCTTCATTACAAAGATCTCGGTACGGAAGAAGGAACGTTGTCGAGTAAGGATAAATGCCTAATCATGATGACAAAAGGCCAAAAAGATCTATTTTTAAAATTTTGTAACAATAGTGTTTTGTACGTTACCACATTGAAATTGTCCTCACTCATTTCCCTCTTTCTCACTGTTGTCTTCGTTTTAGACGATTTTTATGAAACGTCTCCTGTCTGTTTTATGTTTAGTACTAATACGCGATTAGATATGATGAAAATCTTATTCGATAAAATCCTCTTAACCACTGGACCAGTCTTTTTGCGTGCTCTTGCCACTGATGACAATGAAATTGTGGTCCAGGCTTGGTGTGAAGTAATGGGGCCTATGAAAAATTGTATAATCGCTAATCGTCACGTCGATGCTGAATGGAGAAATAATCTGACAATGGTGGAAGACGAAGCTTCACAGGGAGAGATCTATGATAAATTGTACGATTTCATCGAAAATGGCGACGGTACAAAAGAAAAAATGATCGAATTGATTAATGAACTGAAAGGCTCGATCATGTCTTCTTCTTTCGCCCAATATTTAGAAAAAAATTATTTGGAGAACATCGAGTCATGGTCAACCCACTACTTAAAATCAAATTATGATCTACGTGAGCCGATTGATCTTGAGTTGTCTTACAATAAGATCTCAACTTTATCTGAGATATGTTCCAAATATAATAAACGGGTAAATCACTGCGCCAAAGGCTTGATTAAATTACTGTTAGAATTCCAGTCTAACCGTAATCGTAAAGTAGCCGAAAGTATGGTGGAGATTAATAGCGCTCACGAGCAGAGTTTGGCTTGCGGCGTTGAAAATGTATTTCCATTAAGAAATGGTGTCTGGAAAGTCAAGTCGGACTGTGATAGTACTGAGAAAATGTACGAAGTAAAAGAGTCTACCTGTAATTTTGACGATTGCGTTCTTACTTGCGTTCATTGTGAGACTTGTGTTCATACCTATTATTGCGCCTGTGATAATTACTTCGATGGAAAAACGTGTGTTCACGTTCACCTTGTTGGTACAATGGTGAAAAAATGCAGAGACAATTTTGCAAGTAAAGAAATTAGTAATGAATTCCATCAGTTAGGAACGTTCGCAGACCCTTTGGTAAACGATCAGGATATCGAACCGTTGCAAGATATGAATCCGGAAATGAGGTCCAAGAAATCGGAAACTTTGAAAGTACTGAGAGACATAGGAACAATATTACTAGCTGAAAAAGATGAAAAACGACTGGATAATTTAAGTTCTTTGATTAAGGATGTACAGAATAACGTTAATATGTTGATTAACTATAGTGACCATGCGCAGAAAATAGTGTTTAGCAAAACCGCCAAGCCCGTGAAAAAGAAGACCAAAACTATTGTGAAGAAGAAGGTAAATTCGCGATTAAAGAAGGCTGATAAGTAGATCTACCGTTGTAGTATTTATAATATGATTGTGATCTTATAAGAGTATTAATTTAACGAGGCACCTAGCCGCGAAGATTTTGTGTACATTATTTTATTATGTAATTTTGACTGTTTTTAAATTATTTTCGAAATTTGATTGTAATAATTCTAGTCATTTACATTACATCGATTCATAATTAATTTCTGATTTGATTGTGATCTGGCGGTGGAATCAACACTCGAGTGAAAGGAAGAAGAAAAATTATAACAAAAAAAAAATAACATATATTTGTATAGAGAGGCATCGTAATGTCGTACATCTAAAACCGTTAAGTTGAAAAATAATTTACACGAGGTATAATATTAAATAGAAACAAAACAAAACTTAAAAAATACAAACATAATACTTGTGGTCGTTTTTATAATAAAAAACGAAACGTAGAGGAAGGAAAGTATGCAATTTTTTTTCTCTTCCATTCTCTGTAAATGAATAAATATATTTTCCAAAATAATTACTTTCCTCAAAAAGAAAAAAAAAAAAAAAAAAAAAGTAATACATGTATAAAATCTTGTTGGAATAGTAATAATAATAAGTGATAATGATAAAAAAAATTTTAGGTTTAAAAAAACGTTATGGTAATTAACGCTTAATATGTTTTGATCAATATTTTCAGAGTGAGCCATGAATCTCATCCTTGAAAGAAATGGTTTGGAGTTAGGAACTCCGCAATGTAGAAAAAATTTAACTAAAAAAGAAAGAAATTGTAAAATGATGAAGAAGAAGAAAAAAAAGATATCGTGCACTTTACAGTAACTCTCTGCGACTGCACTGTAAAAGTGATAGTGCACTCGGTGCGATACAACAAAGAAGTGCGATATAATTTTAAATGTTTTTTTAACTTCTCAACTCCAAATCGAACTTGTCGAATTTCGTTATGACACAATTATACCCGTGTCTTGCGTCTTTTCGCTACGATGTAATTAATTTAAAAAATATGATCGCTAATGATATATTTACGAATATTACGAACATTAAAAATTGTTGTCTCGCGAACCATTCCTGAAAAGGAAAAAAAAGAAGTGTGTTTAAAAAACTTGACCGAGCACTATAAAGAACGATTTGTTCGTGAACTTACCTTAACTTGAGGACTAACAAGATATAAGAGAGGGTTAGCTCGTAGTCTTTCATTCTCTTCTTGAATTCGTCGAACTTCTTCTCGCCGAGCGGAACTCAGTACCGATACTTCTTCGCGAGAAATACCAGTGGTAGCTTGTGGTAAACCTTGAAAATCTGGCATACTCTTCTTTCGTTGTATTTGAGTGGCGAGTGGTACATTCTAATGCGAAAAAATAAAAAATACGATAGTCTTCTCAAAAGTCATTATAATGGCGCTTTTCAAGATTGGTATATGATTCGAGAATTTACGGAAAATAAGAACTAAAGAGAATCCTATCATTTGCCCCTTTTACCCAAGTTCAAACCCTAGGATTATCAGAACTAAAAATCTACAAATTAAGCGTGGAAGAGAGGATTATTCTACTGCTGTCATTATTCGCACTCATGAATTCGTTTGATCTCTATGTTCTCGTTTTTCATTTCGAGTAGTTAAGTATATTTCTCTGTTTCCAAATGATCAATTAGATTCGCTGAAGGAGGAAAAATGATGGGCTGGAAAGCCAGTTTTACATGTATCTGACCTAAATGAAGTAAGAAAGCCATACAGCGAGATTTGAAGCGAAAACGAAATTGAAGGCAAAAAATGTAAGAAATTGAAATCATATTTTATGTCCCTATAGTCAAGGAGTTCAAATCAAGAGTATGATAGTAGATATGAAGCATGTCACATTAACCTGGAGGGCGGAGGCAAGGTAAACCATATTTGCACATTGCCAAACTAGTCTGAAGGAAAAAGAGTGGGGTTCAGCTATGCCTCTTGCCAATGTTCACCATACTGATATATGCTTAGCTTGTGACGTCATCAAGGTAGTTTTCATATAAATCGAGGTCAATCTCCAGCAAGAACGCAATATCAGCTTGAGATCATGAAGCCCACTGGGCGGGGGGTTACGATTTAAGTCACCCTGTTTTTTAGATCCCTTAGGGTAGCATGTACCAATAATTGCCAAGTCAATGACGTCATCAGGGTAGTCCATATGTAGGTCAAGGTTAATCGGAATCAAGGCTGTGAAGTCATTAGCACTATAGAGCTAGGCTTAGGTTTCGAACGGCCGCTCAGACTCAAACTCAAAGGGATAGGATTTAGCGAAGATATGAAACATGTCAAAACGAAGTCGTTTCGAACATTTATAGAGACTGGACAGATCCTAGTGAAACTTATGGCATGATGATGCCTGGAAAATATTCCAAGTTCTAACGTTTATTTTTGAATACTTGGTTCTCGCTGAAGCTGAGGCTGATACCTCTTTCAAGGACCATTTTTCTCGCAGAATTCAACTATTTCAGTTCCATTTTTCCCAAGAGATTCTTTCAGAGAAGAGATTTTCAGAATTTCTCCTTAGTTTGAGCCTTGGTATTTTAATAAGTTCTAGATTTCTCTCAAAACACAGGGCGTCGTACACACATCTTCGGAATGGCAAAATTTCTAATGAGGGTCACTTGCAAAAAGCTTAACTCGGTATCTCCAATTTCTCTTTTCTCACTGGATATAATCGTCCAAGGCTCTCCTCTTCCTGCGTTTCTCAGAAGTCGAAACTTCTGATAGAATAGGGTGAAATGACCTATATTTACTTTAAAAACAGCTGAATATTCAGTATGGAAAATTATAGGATTTCTAGGATTTTTTCGATGACTGAAAAATGAGCTTGGCGCATAGAAAAATGGCACTGGCGCAAAACATACAAGAGATATCTACTGAAAAATGAATGTTATAAAATTCTGTTTAACACACCTGCTCGAGAATATTTTACTCTTGTTCAAATTTCCTGTCCCAAACTCCCCCCCCCCTATCCTCTCGAAAACCTTTTGGCTACGCCACTACTGATTGGAGGATGAATTTTAGTTGCTGTCATTTGTTCGAAATCCGCCCTCTCAGTTCACTCGCGCTCTAGGATATTATTTCCTCCAGGTTCAACCATTCACGGTCTTACTTTTATGAGAAGCAGGGTAAAAAAGAGAGGGGAGGAGCTTTGAGTCCGACAGAGCAGAAGACTTGTAGTCTAGAATAAGAAAGGTACATAATTGATACGATTTGATGTAGTGCACAACTTGCAGACAGCCATTTTTCAGAAGATGGGGAATCTATTTACTTCCAAGGTCGCTGAACAAAGCGATGCTCTCGCAAACTGCTCAGGCTCTACACAGACTAGCCTGTGATACTCGGGCGTAAATTTTTTTCCAAGTTATATTTTCCTTTTAAATCATGCAGTATCATGAGCCATACTCTGAAAATACTACTAAGCATCATAAACCGACGCATTCAACAAAAAATTGAAGTTGTCCTTGGCGAAACTCAGTTTGGCTTCAGGAAGAGTAAGGGAACCCGAGAAGCAATTGCTTTATTTAAACTATTGACGCAGAGGGCCCTCGGGGTCAATCGTAAAGTGTACGTATGCTTCGTTGACTTCGAAAAAGCATTCGACCGTGTCCGTCATCACCGTATGCTCCAGGTGTTAAATAAACTACACGTTGATAGAGAAGATTTGTATTTCATCCAAGCGCTATATTGGAACCAAAAGTCAAATGTCAGAATAGGCGGTTTATACTCCAATGAATTTTGTAACGTACAAAGAGGAGTGCGGCAGGGTTGTCCTCTTTCACCTTCACTGTTCAATGCGTTTTCAGAAAAGGTCACAAGTAGTCCAAAATGGAATAAAACCGGTTTCAAGGTAGGTGGACAACGCATAAAGGACATCAGCTACGCGGACGATAAGGTCCTAATTGCGGAAACACCCCAGCAACTACAGCAAATGGTGACACGACTCGACAATGAGAGTAAAAAATTAGACATACTGGGAAGACCAAAGTCATGGTAATAAGTAAAAAGAACCCCGGAAAATGCTCTAAGTATCGTCCTAAACGGCATGGTCCTGGAACAAGTGAACCGTTACCCTTACCTAGGGGTCCAGATCACAAGCGACGGCAGAGACAAAACTGAAATAAAGCACAGAGTTGGAATGGCAAAACAGGCGTTCAACAACTAAGCCCCAGTTCTAAAGAATAGAAAATTAAAACTACAATTACGCCTCAGAATACTACATTGCTACGTGTGGACTGTATTGAGATACGGGTCTGAGACGTGGACAATTACAAAGGATGTGGAAAAACGCGTGAATGCCTTTGAAGTATGGTGTTACCGAAGGATGCAGAAAATCAGCTGGACTGAGCATGTTAGGAACGAAGAAGTATTCAAAAGATTTGGAATAAAGGAGACAGAGCTGATGAGGCTCATTAAGGAAGCAAAATCAAGATTCATGGACAGGATAAGGGCAGAGGATATATTCAAGGCAGCGATACAAGGGAAGATACCGGGGAAACCTTCGCGCGGCAGAAGAAGGCTAAATATGTTAAATACTTAAATATTATGATTGTATGCATTTTGTACGTTGTCATTGTTATATTCGTCGAGGAGCTAACCCCCGTCAGGGGGATGCTCACAAATACAATACAATACAAGCTCTCGCCAAACTCTTTACACAAGCTCAATGATGGCTAGTCCCTCTTTCTTCACATAATTCTGGCGCAAGGTTTTTGAAGGTGCCATTTCTCCCATCCCGCGTCATATTTGTCTACAAAATATTTCGATCAATCCAGTAGGATTGTAATTGGTTGTTATTTTGTTTTTTCGAGTCCCATGCTCAGTTGTTTTGTAGGAGAATTTTTGAAGTTCTGCCCCGTATGAGGTAAAGCTTTTCATTTGTGAAATTTTTTGAAGGGCTAACGATTATCTGCTGGCTTTCTTTTCTGTCTCTTATCCACATCTCTCTCGCTCACTGTGGCTCTTGAAGTTCAAAATTCCCTAAACGTTCAATCCGTTAACTTCGCCAGTCTTGAAACTAAAAAAAAAACATCGTTTATTTCGAATCAAGATACCCGATTCTCCCATTTTTTGGGGTATCTAGTCGACACCGACGTCTTCAACCAATTAAATAATTTCTCCTCTCTATCACAGAATAATCTGGAATAAAATCCTACTCGTTTAAAGCCCTCAGTCCATCATGATTTATCCCTGATATAAAGGTAGAATTTCCCCTTTGAAGCTCATATTAATTTTTCCAATTTAAAAGAACCGAGGTTATTTCAGGCGTGTATTTTTTATCTGGTTAGTGCTTTCGCATGAAAGCAATAAATTTTAATAAATCGAATTATGTTACAAGCATTGTTATTTTTCGACGTATTTAAACAATGAATACCGTATCTGTACCTCGGCGGGTAGAATCTCTATCCAACTCTCACTAGCTCTCCGAGCGATAAGCGCCGGACTGTATTCGTAAAGCGTATTCTCGTCTTCGTCGTCCTCGCCGGTCCAGAACATCTTTATATTATACTTTCTTTTTTCTCCGTTTGAATCCTTTATGTTTACAAATTTTCGCGATAAAAAACATTCGCGAAACCACCGACCACCTCGACGCGACTGAACGACAAGAATTTAATGATGAAGATCTTCACGAAGCCATGCACCAGCGTTTCATTCGTGTTCTACGCGCACCGCTGGCACCGCATCTCTCTTATTTATCTTCTTCTCTACTGCCCTTCATTCCGCTGACAAAAGTGTGCCAAAATTCAGATAGTCGGACGCCAAAATGACAAAAATATTCCTACGTTACACAAGAAAGGTTCAACCCCCGCCCGTCCTTTCTCTTTCATAAGTCGCGATCCCTGTATTCTTATTAATATACACATTATTGTTTGGAAAAGAAAGAGAGAGAGAGAAAAAAAAAATGAACAATTAACCTTCGTTGTACATTATTATTATTATGCATAAAGTGGGTTGTTGCATGCGCTTTTCGCGTTAGTTGACCGTCTTGATTTCATCGCAATCCTCAATGCGGGTAAAAGACACTTAAAAGCAATAACTTCACGACGGATCGATCAAGAAAGCTTTTCCTGTTTTTAATAACAGCTGTATTCGAGGATTTGAATACTCTTCTGAAGGACGAAATAGTATCACGTAGAGGTGACTTCTCATTCACGTTTCACTCTTTTCTCATAATTATAACGACACAGCCTCTCTGAGAGACAATAGTCGGGTTTCATAAAAGAAAAGTTTTCAAATGAATCACATTAAGAGTTTCGGAGTGCCTTACACTCGCTGCTTCGAGTTGGGCTTCGCAAGAATACACGAAAATTGACCTACCTTGTTATCTTTCTTCGTGTTTGGAGCTATGTACAGCGATTCTGTACGTTTCGGTTGGCCAACCGGAGAAGGAACTATATCCTGGCCGAGACTCCTCTTCCGCAGAATGAAATCTTCGAATGGAGGATGGTTGGTAGTAACGGTTGAAGGAACCCGACTGAGAGGAATATTTAAACCAGTGTTCGTTACCGAACCATTGCCAGTGCTCGAGACAGGCGTTGGCGGCCGGAATACGGAACTGCTTCGACTGGATTCGGTCGGCAATTGTTGTTCGGTCGGAGGTTTCGTTCGGTCGACTGAGGGTTGTCTGGAACTCCCGCTTAATCGGCTCGCAGCTCTTGTATACCTATCGACACTGCTATCTCTGCTTGGTGGTCGTGCGTAATGATCGAAATGGTCGTTCATCGCCTGTTAAAAGAGTCAGAATTTATGTATACATGTAGCATAAATGATTATAAAAAATCGTAGATCGCGGGGAAAGCAATAGAGGGCGGAGAGATATCATTTTGTAGCTGTGTAACATAAGAATTTGGGAAATTGAGAAACTAAGGCGCTAGAGGTATTCTCGCTCAATGTAAACAGATGTGGGATCCGAAAAATCAAGTGGTGGTGGGTCCATAAGGAACATACACCACCACACCACCACTACCACTAGATTTTTCGGGCTCCGCATCTGTTTACATCGAGTGAGAATATCTCTAGCGCCTTAGAGAAACCACTGATAAGTTGCTTTAACCGCACCTTAATCCTTCACTCATCTCTAGCTAGCTTCTCCTCTTTCGTGACTGCCTTCCTCGGTGATAACGTTTTTGAACTATCTCGTATCTATTTTCCCATTGTTTCTCCAGGCTCCCAATCACATTTTACTTGCTTTGGCTTGATCTGTATTTTTATTAACTGGTCACGTGCTTTATTTAAAATTTTAAACTTCTAAATGTTGTCTTCCTTCTCCTATTTTTGTCCCTTCTCTTTTTCCTTGACATTTCACCTCTACCTCTCACTCTTATTTTGCGCTAATCTTCTCGACTTTTAAATATATTCTCATGTCCTTCATCCCCTCTTTTCCGTTTATTCTCCTTTCAACCAGAACTCACTTATCTCAATTTTTTTCACTGGGACCCCATCAGTGCCTATGTTAATGTTTTGTATTTCAATATAGAGAAAATTGATCTTCCCTGCCTTTTTCGTCTTTTTCGCATACAGTCTTCCAATATATCCCGTAGACTCCAATAAAACAAACCGACGTGAGATGTAATCGGGCTCCATCTTGTATAGGATGAAGTCTACAGCTGGTGGCTGCAACCGTACTTTGATGACGTCATTTCACGCAGAAAACGCAGAACATCTCACATGCAATTTCAGCCATCAGCTAGAGACTTAATCCTAGGAGTCCGATCATATCTCCCCTTATTAGGGCCGGGCAGCGCCAATGTCGTGCACAACCCAACAGACTTCAGAAAGACACTATAATGGGTGTTATAACTGGAATTTATCTTGTTTAGGATCCAGTCTGCTGCTTATGGCTACATTTGCATAATTATTCTGTACTTTGATGACGTCGCGTCGTTTCAAACAGAAAACGTATCCAAGTGCAGCCATCAGCTAGTAATCCTAGGAGTTCGATTATATCTCCCCTTATTGGGCCTGGACAGCAGGACAATTGATGTGCGATGCAGGTGACACAAATCTTGTTCTTTTCGTTCCTTAATTATTTTGAGATGACTCAATAGAAAAATCACCCTGATCCCTTTTTTGATTTTGCCGATCGTAACGAACCTAGCGGATAACCAACCCAGAGAGTGTCTCAATTCTAGTATCTTTTGAAAGTTTATTTATGGTATTCAAATTCTCTTTTATTATATTTTTGAACGTTTTTTTTTTTGGTTCAGACACAAAGAGCAGTAGTCTGACGTCATCAAGCCTTCCTTCCTGAACACTTTTGGTTTCAAAAAAGCGGTAAATGTCCCTATGAATGCGACATTGCGATTTCACATGTCAAAAATGCGTCTACAATATTATTTCTGATTCGTTGTCTTCTTTTTTATCGCCAATGTAACCAAGTTTTTCCAGCAGAGACTCAATATTATCTTCAAATAGTCATCGGAGGCTTCTGTTTCTTCTCACCTAATTCCAGAAAAGACCAACACCATTATTTTCCTCTACTTCTAGGATTTCAAAATCAAACATCAGTTTCAGTTTGAGATACGAAGCTTCATCGAGCCAAGTACCTAATTTTGTCAATCTCTACTCTATTAAATCTCTCAACCTGCTCTCCTCTTCTCTTGGGCTATAGTTTAATGTGATTCGCCCAAACTTCACACTCAACGTTGATTTTTGTAGGTTCGTTCTAGAGGCAAATTTTTTTTCCATCATCCAAGCAGTACCTTCGGCTTCCAATATTTCACAGCATTACTTCCCACCCGTAAGCGCTCCCACCGTTCTTTCCGATAAACTACAGCGTCCTGTCCTAGAAGTGTATCTTGTAATTGAACCCCTGATTGACAGTCGCTTCGTCCTCTCTTCCTTTGATTCACATTGACACTCCGAAATATGGAAGCTCAATCTCCTTCCAATATGACTGGAGAACCCGACTGTACCTCATGTTTATTGAAGACCAAATCAGGGAACTTTTTTTAATCTCTTGCTTCTCTCACTCTATCCTCCTCCCTTTACTTTTCAAATACTCTCACTTGACGAACCCTTTTCCGCTTCTCCAACCCACCCTGGATTTGTCTGTTTATCCTTATCATCCTTCCCTTTCTTATCTCAATAAAGTTGTTTTCGTTTAAATTTCAGGTTACATTTCAACTATCTGGAACATGACACCAGCAAAGACACTGCGACCTTTTTCCAAAAGATCTCCTATTGACAACCTAGCCCAGCATCGAACCTTGGGCACTATTGAAGTACTCTCATTCCTCGCGTTTAGGATACTATCTGGAATATTCAAATACAAACAAGAAAGGTAAACCTGTGTCCTCCTAGCTCGACTACGACCTGACTCACTCGTTCATACCCGTTTCCCAACTTATTTTCATCCTAAATTGAAACCCTCTCTGGACGATACCTGTCCTCCTGCTTCGTCCTATAGCCGCCTCAACGACTTCATCTGTATGCCTATGCCTTACCTGTTTATAGGAATACGGCGACTCGCCCGTAACAGGTCTTGAATTCCTCTGCAATCCACTCAAGTTCCGATGAAACGATTCATTCAAATCGGCTGTCGCATTGATTCTGTTCGCGTACGCGGCATTCTTATCGGATAGACTCTGATGCGTTGAATAATCCATCGAGGTACGGTAGCCGTTGATATTGTCGCGCGATAAATTAACGGGATTTGCGCTAGTTAGTTGACTAGAATTGGTAGGAATTTGGTTGGACGCGTATCTACCCGCCAGATGGAACTGATTAGGCAACGGATTCGATGGCAAATGCAGGGGAATCTGATCGGCTTGTCCACCCATCCGGGGCATCAAATGGGGCGACAACTGATCTATGGTTGCTCTGGACGGCCGAGAATTCATGTGCGCGTAAGCATTCGACTCGGGCTTGTTGGGCATGGAATAATGCGTCGGCGGTCTATAGCCCGGCTGCATTTGGGAATGAATTTGTTCAGTCTGATGATGCGCGGTCGGCGAACCCGCCGCCGGTTGTTGAAATGGTAACTGCGTGCGGCTAGGCGAATTGGAACGGATGTTCTCTTTTTGAGCGTAAATTGATTTAGGTTGGAATTGCGAGAGCGACTGCCGATGCTGGATAGGTTGCGGCGTTTGACCTCGCGGAGGCAGCGGAGGATTCTGGTTTGTTGTCGTATGACTAGGCGAGTTCAAATTTTGATTGGAATCGACAACGGGTTGCGTGTGCGGGTCCGCTATTCTATCGCCCGTATGCATTTTAAATTTGGAGAGATCGCGTAGTTGAATTTTATCTAAATCTGAAAAATACGGATGAAAATGATGATATGTAACGTGGAAAGGATACAAAAAGTCCCGATTGAATGTTGTTGACTTACTAGGCTGTGTGAATTCTGGCGCAAACTGCTTCGCGGTCTCTCGAGCCAATTCGAAATCTTCGCGAGCTTGATCAGCGCACTCGTCGGCCATTTCCGCTTTTCCTCTAGCCGTCGCCATCCTGTAATATTTGAACGAGTAGACATAAAATCAATTCTTCAACTACCTACGATTTTTGAGTCTTACGCTGGGTACCTTGAAATGGCGATGTCTGCCTTTTGTAGAGCAATCTTAGAGGCTCGTTGGGCGGCGTTCACAGCAGCATCTATCCTTTCCCTGAATTTTGCTGAGCGTATCAGAAATATATGTTTTTTTTTCTGCGACGTGATGAGCACGTTATTTTTGTATTTTCCTTCTTCTCGACTACCATCGCGCTGTATCGTCACTCCGTAACCGTATTTTTTATTGTTGAACCATTCCCCCTCGTATCGTAGACCATCTGTTCGTTCGCTGATTCCAAAACCGGCTCGTTTATCGTTCTTCCATTCACCGGTATAGGTTTCGGTTACGCTCGCGTCCATATGCTCGTCCTAGATTGAATCGATAAAATTGAGAAAAATTTAAATCACGTACGTCTGTATGAAAAATGATTTCGAAACCAACTCCCTTATCTTTGGAATCGAGAGGATTTGGAGAATGAATTTTATTTTTTGTGTTACACTTTACCTCGACAACGAAGCTCGCGTTTGAGTCGGTGTGAAAAGAGCCACCCGTATTCGGTCCACCTGACTGAGATGACTCTGTACTCATCCACGAAGTACTGGATGCGGTGCTACGAATACTGCCTCCAGACGTTACACGTTTTTCCAGATCACCAGTGCTACGTTGTTTGCGCATCAATCCCTGAAAGATAAAAAATATGTCATGATCCAAGAACCATCGGCATACCGCACTACGTTAAATTTAACTGCTTCCGCTCTGTCGAAGGATGAGCAAAAAGAAAGCTACGAAGATCGGAGGTCTCCAAACTCACAGTCTCACTTGGAAATTCATCATCCCCGGACAGGGCGTGGTTACCTTGCTCCAATCCTCAGGGTGGACCTGCCTCAATACGGACAGGCCAAAACTCCCCTACACGATTGCCACCAAGCAAGGCGCAGTAAACAAATGCTACTAACTCATACGACCGGCTAGCTCGCGGTAGTAGAGCATGTCCAGTTCAGGGACGTGAAATCACCAGGATGGACATGTGCACAGAAAAATTTAGGCTAGACAGAATTAGATTTCTCAGTAATCTTAGGACGAATAATCGAATAAAATTCCGACACATTGACGAGAGGTATCATTTGGAGGCAAAGGAGATAAGAAATATCACCACACTCCCGAAGAGAAAAAAACGATCAAATTTCCCCCTCCCCCCCCTTCCCTTACATCTGAGTGAGTGTCAAGGCATCACGCTTCGAAATACGAAGACTGCATCCCGTCTAACAATTCATTTCCGTTCTCGGTTCCCTCCTATAATTTACTCCATCATTACAATAAGACTGAATTTCATCCGGAATCTCTAATCGGTTTCATATTGCTCCGGACGTGCTCGTTTCAGATTAGAGATAACGACTCCCAACTCGGTGTAACTGAGTAATTCGTAAATAATTTTCCCAAGTCACATACCAAAGTCGAAATTTTTCCAAGTCTATACCCCTACATACAAGTAGCTCGATGTTCGGAATTTCTCAAGGCCCCAATTCTAAAACCAAAAAAAAAAACGGGAAGAAGATAGAAATTTCTCTCCGTGGCCTAATTAGATGAGGTTAGATTAGTTTTCACTGGACAGCAAATGCCAAATTTTTCAACACACCCCCCCCTCCCCTCTCTACTTCATAGAACACGTTCCTTCAACCGTTCAGCTACAGGGGGTGGAGGCTACTCGGAAAAATGTACAGGACCCTGTCACCTATACTTCGGGAAAATTTGGATTTTTGATCTTAGTCATCAGGGTATTTGTAGGGATTTTGACTTTTAATTTAGCATATAGTGCGAAGTAGCCTGGTAAATAGATACTCAGCTGCGGAGCCTCTATAAATATACAAATTAGGCTAGAATTTCAATCCTCTGATGACGTCATAAGATGAAAGGAGCAGTGGCCTATTGTAGAAACTAGGAAAAATGTTGAGTTTTGAGCCAGTATATACAATCTAGTAATTTACACATTATGAAGACATTTTCGCGATCTCTGATTGAGGGCTGGAGTCCCTATTTTTTAGCGGGCACTCGCTATCTGTTCTTTTTTTTTGGGGGGGGGAGAAAAGGAATCCTCAAAAAATGTCCACCCCCACATCCAATTTTGATGACGTCACCAACTTGTGACGTAAAGGTTCTGTTTTGTAGAAAACGTCTACTCCGACTATGATGACGTCATAAACTTTTGAGGTCATCAACCTAAGTTAGGTTGGAAGAATCTGTCTAGGCTAGATTACAAGAAAACTGCGTTTGCCGAAAGATGTACCCTGTTCCACCTCTTAAAATAGTTTTGTAGACTCAACATGCGTTTTTCCAAGGAGGGAAAGAAAAGAAAGATGAAGTAGTTCAAGAGCTTGGAGAAAATGTGTTTCCTTTATCCAAAAGAAGGCGTTAGAACTTTCCCGGAGGCAGCGGAGCTAACGGGTTCTCCGCTGCCATGGCTTCCATTTTTTTTTCTTTTTAACAGGGAACCTGTTTTATCGGGGGGGGGGGGTGTCGGAAGTAACGTCGGCCGGCATAGCCTGGGGCTAGAAAATTTTCTAGGTCCCCCACTAATCACATATCGCTCGGTGGTCGATGTACATAGCCTGAAAGATAACCTCTAGATGCTTCATACACTAATCGACATATCCCCTTCAACGGGCCAGATATGCAACGCTTCAAAGACCATAAGACTCGGAACGTCCTTCTAAGATATTCTGAGGTAAGAATTTTAACAGAGAACCTGTTTTATCAGGAGGTCTTTCGGAAAAAACGTTCGCGGTCCGCCGTCCAGCTGGCCGGCAATCTCAAGGTTGTTTAGAGGTCGACCTCTTATCATATTTAGCTCGGAGGTCGAAAATTTTTCAACCCCTATCTTCAAAGTCCGAACCTCTGACGTCATTTTCAGATCTACGATCCCCATAAAACAAGTTCCCTGCCACCCCTCGTTTAGTTTCGTTAAAGAAACCGTAAGTTTTTCTCCAAGTCCCTTCCTATCTCAAAATTTGATGACGTCATAGATCCGGTACGTCAACATTTTTCAGACCCCATGTGCCCCATAAAACAGGTTCCCTACCACTCCTCGTCTAACTCCGTTAAAGAACCTTGAGTTTCTTACGAACTTTTCAACTACTTCAAAAGTTATCAGTTCGGGGTGGGTTGCTAAGGAGAGTTTGTGAAAATTGAGGTAGAAAATATGGAAGGATTGAAGATCACAGTAGAGGGTAAAATTACATGGAGTGCAAATCGTAGAAAGATATAGTAATCATATCGGAGTTATTGAAACGGAAGATGTGAAGAAACAGAGTGAGGAAGGCGGATTTTTTCAAGAGCAGGACTCAAAAAGAGGCGTTGAACAAATATATTATAGTACTGGCAGTATTGGAGAGAATGGACCAATAGGAACAACGAGTGATGAGATGTGTGTGACCGATTCTGAAGCTCGTGAGAATGATTTCTTTATGTCGGTTAGTTCGACTAGAGGAAGTCCAAAGGACCGACCTGTCTTTGATTGCTACCGAGTTTACCAGACGTCATGCCAGGAGTCGAGTATTAGGGATCGGTAATCTCTTCTGAGGTCATAAGCAAGATTAAGTACAAGTCATACATTTTGTGGGAGAGAAGAGAATCTTTGGCGGCAAGGTCGACCGCGTCATTTTCGAGAAGTTCATGTGACTCGGAATCCAAAGGTAGGAGACTGGTGTTGAGGTGGATAAAGGTGTTTGAATAAGTACTGAATGCGTTAAATTGAAATATTAATTGAAGGAGGGTCCTGCGTAGCCAGGAGAGAAAAAAGTGAATCGCAGTCAACAGTGGAAATTGGAGCTACTTGGCATTGAGTTCGGTGATGAAAATAGAGGCAGAATTTCTCAATCAGTAGCCGGTTATGACGCCTAGGATCGAATATACTTATTTTTCAACTTTGGGTCCACATCTCTCTGAACGAGGACGTTCGTTCTATACCTGTCAAAAGAATCGATGCAAGAGTAAAGTCAGATTAACGGAAGTTCATTAAGAACTTTAGGGTCATTCACCTTTGGCCGTATCGTTGTATTAGAGGCATCTATCTGCATCGCCTCCATTCGGATGACACGGAAAATTCATTCCCTCCAAATGTTTCTCGAAAAAACTTGAGTAGAATCCATTAAAGATGGGAAAATATTTCTTCAAGGAAGTATTGAAAGATTATCGAAAGTAAAGCTCACAAAATTTATCATCAGTATTCCAATTTATAAAAATATGGCTTTTGCAAGTAGAATGTTATTACGATGATTATCAGCGTAGACCAGGAGAGAAATTTTTTTCGGGGAGAAGGGAGACTGTTTGAAGACAGTAACTAAGGTACGGGTAGCATGACACCCCCCCCCCTCCCATATCTACATCCGTGACTGTGATCCTTAATTTTCTTTGATTCCTGTGTATCCATTTATATCTGCATATCTCTCAATTACTGTCACCATTATCTCACGATCAGGTGTGGATCCACGGTGGGGAGGGAAGGGGGAAAATTCCCTCCCCCCCCAAAAAAAAACAAAAACAAAAAACAACAAAAAATCTGTACTTAGTATCGAAGAAAATCACGTAAAAAATTGTTCGGTTCGAAGCAGAGAATGAATAATTTAAGCTGTCGTGCTTATCATTCTGATTAACGCCACTTTTTAGACTTTTTTTCGCGATGTATTCGTCCTTATAGCGGAAAACCAAAGTATAAATAGTTAAGAGATCTCTTCTTCATCAGGTCGAGGTGATCGCTACGCATTCCTGATCGTATTCCTCTACAAAAGTAAATATTTTATTGATGGTTTTATCTTGGTAGAGATCAAACTCGGGATGACTAATCTGACCTGTCATTGTAATGTAGGATTAGAACGTTTCTACACAGATGTGGCAGTTTATTACAAATTTTAGCTCTCAATTATTATTGCGCGCCGTTTCACTCGGTAGATGCCCACTATCGCCCGGGTAAATTAGAAAGATAATATAATAATTAGAAGAATAGTATAATAATAACATAATAATGAAGAATAAGTTACTCGGATGGAATAGAAAAATAATATAATAACCGGAGGAAAAGTAATAATAATATAATAATGAAAAATGAGTTTATCTAACAAGGTTAAATGCTTATAACGAATCTAGTATTTTCGGTATACGTAGAATAAAACGAAAAGAAGCTTGGCTCAACTCCAAGCTCAATAAAAAACGAAAAAAAAAAAAATGGTTTTGCGCTAACTTGGGTCACAAACTATTCAACAAACGAGTTACCTAACGAAAATCAGCCGCTTTACTCAGTTCAAATAAAGAATGGTTGTGCTGCTATGAATAGACGCAGCTAAATATCGAACAACATTACAGTGCTCTTATATGAGTTAATATCTTTACCTTGTGAATGGTATCATTTCATAATTCTTCACTCGAGCGTTTAATTTCCCCATTATCATCATAATATTACAGAATCACTCGAAAGCTCTTCACCGCATCATCGGAGTTGTCGATAAAATTGGGCACATTCGTTTAGTTCGAGTCATTGACTGTAATTTCTAAGGCGTCTCCACTCGAGGGAGAGGAATGGATTTCGCAAAAAAGGAAAACTTGTTAATTTATTGTGATATTTTCGTCGTCGTATATTTTTGTCACGTGGTTTCATTGAGTCAGAAAATAGGCCTGTCTATAAGGAATAACGTTCAATGAACCATAAAATATTGTACATGAGTTTTATTTTCAGTCTCTAATATACGCACATAATCCTTCACACTACGAACAAGTGCGGTTGTAATGTATATTTCAGCGTATGCCCTAACATTATAACGAGATTGTCTGCACTTTTTATGTCACATCGAGAGAGAGAAAGAGAACAAAAGAACGACGTATGACGTAAGTAGATCTTTGAAGTTTTCTAACAAAACAAATGCTTATCCAGAAAGCTGTATGAATGAACATTGTTTGGCCCACAAGTTTAAAAATTGCGATGAGGAAACAAAAAAAAAAAAAAAGTTAATTTAAAAATAGGTCTCTCCAAGAATAGGTAGATTACAATATTAATACTTCATGTTTACCGGACTTAGATTTTTCGGTATAATTCAGACGTGGTGGTGGGACTTGAAAAATGTTGCATTCGCCCGTTTATGAGGATTATTTAATTGACACGCCAGCGGAAATTTATTAAGTGATGTCTTCTCGCGTGTTAAATGTTACGAGAATTCGAAGATGACGCCGTCACCTAGAAACGTTTTGAAAATAACGGCGACACTCCGTTTTCGGGTTATTTCCTACTTATTTATACGGTTCATCTTAGCGCAGCATTTTATGGAACACACACATAAGCTGCGGAACTTTTTGATCACTCGTAGGTACTTTTCATAATATCTCTTTCGAGCTTCTTTGGGCAGTTATTATTTTCTATAATTTTGCTTGCCTTGAATTTTAGACCTCTGAGAACGAGAAAAACTTTGCAACTTACTTCGCTCACTCCTCGAACCGAGGTCTATACGAGGTAAACCAAACGCCTGTTTTTATGGGAGGATTTTTTGATCTTGATAATGGGAAAGTCAAAACTCATTTCGATAGTATTACTACAGTATATAGCTCAAAAGTCGAAATGGTTTATTAATTTGGATTAAAAGGTGAACACTTTGTGAAACTGATTTATTGACAGGAAATGATTCAGAAAGATCGTTAATATCATCATTGCCACTATGTGGGACAGAATGCAATTCTAGACGGCCAAAAATAATCCCTTCTGAAAATTAATACAAAATCTGAGGCTGAATGTGAAAAAATAATGAAAAAATTCCCTGAGCTTGTTGTAGCCTAAAACAGGAGCGGGGACAACCAAAAATATATTATATATTTTTTTTTCTTTATTTCAACGAGCATTTTAGTTGCAGCGGCTATTTTATCGGTGGCATAGTTTGTTACATGTTAGTAATAATAAAGGTTGAGCTAATATCGGTGGTAATAATTACAAAAAATGTAAAAATAAAATAGTAGTAATTAATAATCACAAAAGTAGGTTCTTCCAAGAAAAAAAAAAAAAGAAACCTTGTTTTTGTTTAAATATAGTTGTAGAATTGAGTAGCGCGTAGGTCTATTGAAGTTGAATATTTATTGTCTTGCAGTTATTATTTATTAATTTGTTTTTTGCGAGCTCTTTGACTACTCAACGGGTCATTAGCTCGGGGAGGGATGTTCGGATTAAAGGCTCTAGCCGGGTAAGGAGGGGAAAATAGCATTGGTCGGAAAATGTTTCAAATGTCCGTCAAAATATTGTCCCCAATGAAAAAACTCGAAATCCAAAAAATTGGACTCATCCGCTCACCCACATAGGCTGCAGAGTGATTTTTAGGCCTAAAATCCAAATGGCTATATCTCAGCCAATAATGATCGCACAGCAATGAAACTTGAGGACATTTTAGTACATATATGTGAACGTTCATCCATGGTATTTTTTTCAAAAAAAAACATTCATATTTTCCCTAGTTTCTAGCTATTACAAAACTTCAAACTCGAATAAGAAACCAAATCGGGGAGGAGGCACCTGGGGAAAATCATTAATTTGAAGCGCCATACCCTCTACTACAACATACATGAGTACCATAGTCCCCGGTGAGGTGCAACATTCCCAAAAAAATCAATATTTAATGAATTTCTGTGATTTTTCCATGAATAGCGGGGTGAACTATGACTGCTACCGCAATAGACCGCGAGAAATCAATGGTCAATGTTCGAGGTGAAAAATACGCACTCCTCCATGAGATGAAATGGGAATGTTGATAGACCAAAAATATATTTTTAGTATTTCGTTTATCGATTTGGTCAATTCTTATGTAAACACGTCCACCGATTAGGTGGAGTACGTTAGATTGAGAAAAATAGTTGAAAAATTCTCCAGTAGCTGGAACGTTCTGGAAACGACAAAAATTAGAGAAAATCCACTTTTTCACCCTGGAGGACCGTGAGTTTTGGTATTTCATTCATCAATTCGTTCAATTCCTAAGTAAACATGTACGCCAAGTTTGAAAAAAATACTCAAAAAATTCTCCAGTCGCTAGAACGCTCTGGAAATAGTAAGGAACCGATACACACCCACCCCTAAGATTCATTTCCTTTACTTTAAAGTGTTGAATGTTTATTTTTGTTCCCCTGAAGTCCTAGAGGTACAAACTGTGTTACTGGGAGCCGTGCACTTCCATGAAGTGCAGGAATCTCCTCTCGAGTTGAGGTGACAATGCTTCAAATATTGGAATTCATGAGCATCACAATACAAAGGAGATGATTGTCTTCTTGTATCTCGGAAAAGGATTCCTCCACATCATGGGAGAGCACGGCTATCAGTAACACAATTTGTACCGCTGCGACTCGAGGGGGGAAAAGTAACACATGAATCATTGTGGCGGGTGTGTATCTTTGATTTTTTAATATTTTCAGAGCGTCCCAACGACTGGAGAATTTTTTAAAATTTTTTTAAAACTCGGCGTAAGTGTTCTTAGAAGAATCGACCATACCAATGCGCGTCTGGAGAATTTATTGAATATTTTTTTCGAAATAGGGATGTTTTACTCAAAAATTGACCTTATTGATAAATAGAATTTAAAAATCACGATTCTCCAAGTTCAAATAGCAGATATTCAATTTTTCATTTTCAGACTATTCTAGCGACTGAAGAATTTCTGGACTATTTTTTTCAAACTCGGCGGAGGTATTAACATAAGATTTGACCTTTTTGATGAACGACATACCAAAAATCAGTGCTCTCCATGTTGAAAAGGTTGATTTTCTGGATTTGGTACTATTTCTAGATCGTTCCAGCGACTGGAGAATTTATTGACTATTTTTTTCCAACTCGGCGGATGTATTTACATAAGAATTGACCTTGTTGATAAACAGAATATGAAAAATCACGGTTTCCATGTTGGAAAAGTGGATTACCTGGAGATTTTACTATTTCCAGGGCATCCCAGAAACTGAAGAATTTTTTGACTATTTTTTTCAAACTCCGCGGACATGTTTACATAAGAATTGAACGAATTGTGGAATGAAATACCAAAACTCACGATTCTCCAGGGTGAAAAAGTGGATTTCCTCGATTTATTGTCATTTCCAGATCATCACAGCGGCTGGCGAATTTTTTAACTATTTTTTTCAAACTTGGCGTACATGTTTACTTGGGAATTGAACGAATTGATGAATGAAATACCAAAATTCACGGTCCTCCAGGGTGAAAAAGTGGATTTTCTCTAATTTTTGTCATTTCCAGAACGTTCCAGCGACTGGAGAATTTTATGACCATTTTTTTCAAACTCGGCGAACATGTTTACGTGAGAACTGACCTATTTGATGAATGAAATACTAAAACTCACGGTCCTCCAGGGTGAAAAAGTGGATTTTCTCATTTTCTCATTTCTGTTCTATTTTCAGACTGTTCCAGCTACTGGAGAATTTTTCAACTATTTTTCTCAATCTAACGTACTCCACCTAATCGGTGGACGTGTTTACATAAGAATTGACCAAATCGATAAACGAAATACTAAAAATATATTTTTGGTCTATCAACATTCCCATTTCATCTCATGGAGGAGTGCGTATTTCTCACCTCGAACATTGACCATTGATTTCTCGCGGTCTATTGCGGTAGCAGTCATAGTTCACCCCGCTATTCATGGAAAAATCACAGAAATTCATTAAACATTGATTTTTTTGGGAATGTTGCACCTCACCGAGGACTATGGTACTCATGTATGTTGTAGTAGGAGGTATGGCGCTTCAAATGAATTATTTTCTACAGGTGCCCCCCCCCGATTTTTTTTTATTCGAGTTTGAAGTTTTGTTATAGCTAGAAACTAGGGAAAATATGAATGTTTTTTTTTGAAAAAAATACCATGGATGAACGTTCACATATATGTACTAAAATGTCCTCAAGTTTCATTGCTGTGCGATCATTATTGGCTGAGATATAGCCATTTGGATTTTAGGCCTAAAAATCACTCTGCAGCCCATGTGGGTGAGCGGATGGGTCCAATTTTTTGGATTTCGAGTTTTCTCATTAGGGACAACATTTTGACGGACATTTGAAAAATTTTCTGACCAAGGCCATTTTCCCCCCTTACCCGGCTATAGAGCCTTTTTAAAAAAAGGTGGGTCGGAGGAAGTTTAAAGTGTTAGGGATGGTTTCTAAGTTGTTGGAAAGAGCAGAAGGGGTTTGAGAGGAGATAGAAAATGAATGTCCGATGTTTACGAGAAAAGGGCAGGTGAAAGAATGTGGGACGGATATATTTTTAGTTTCGCAGTATTGGCATGAGGGAGGGGCAGAAGAAAGGAGTGGGTTAGGCAAATGTGTCCAATTCGTAGCCGAGTTACAACTATTTATTCGCGGCGTGAGAAACGGATTGAAGAGGACCAGGGGGTCGGGTATTTTTTAATTGAGTGGGGTTGAGAAGACCAGAGATTGTGCCACGATGTGCTGATTTGTGAACGGTAGAATGATTTTAAGTCATAGGCCGGAGAAGGGGAGCGATCAGTGATTGAGGGAAGAAGCAAGGCTTGCTTAGCAGCCATGTCCACTGCGTCGTGCTCGGGTAGACCGACATGACCAGGGATCTAGAGGAAAGCAATTGAAGACAGGGAAGATGTTAAGGTGTGCAGGTCTATTAGAATGCGCTGTACGATATGATTGGAAGAGTAAGGGTTTTACATGGCTTAGAGAGAGGAGAGGGAATTTACAGGGTTGAGGAAGAAGAGTGAGGTAAGTAAGGCAGGTACAGATGGCAGATAGTTCAGTAGAATATATGGGGCTCGAGTTCTTCATATGAAAAAGTGAAACTTCACCATTGATGAAAAAGGCGTAGCCAGTTTTAGGGCCCAATTTAGAACCATCAATAAAGCACAGGTCGTGGGAAGGGAAGTCGTTATTACACAGATTACATTGGCCGATTTTGGTAGGTTGACTAGGTTGAGGTGAATAAGAGGTGATGCGGATGTCCATGGGGGGGGGGGGGGGGGGGGGTGGATGAGAATATGGAAAGAAGAAGAAGCTGAAATTCGAGATGGTGGTCAGGATGAGATTCTAATGAGAGGAGTAGAGAATTTTGGGGGAGGAGAGAGGGTTGGTAGGTAGGAAGATGAGGAAACTGGTCTGTAGAGACGAGGAAATTGGCTGTGATCGATAATGAGCAGGAATGCTTGCCTCAGCGCATAGGCTGAGCGCGGGGCTAGTCCGTAAGGCATCGAGAGCTTAACGTAGTGCTGTAGATTGAATTGTATGGATTTTAGGGAGGTTTTATTAGCCTGTCTGTAGATAGGGGACCCGTAGTCCAGTTGAGAACGAATTAGTGAGTTGTATAGTTGAAGGAGGAGCTTGCGACTGCAACCAGTACGAGTGTGGGATAGATATTGAATGAATTTAGACATTTGGCTTTTAGAAGTTCAATGTGGCTTTCGCGCGGAGTTTTTTGTACGTGATGAAGTATAGCGTTGTGGATTTCTTCCGACCACCAAGGAATTTGTCCTGGTTTGTATATTCGTGTGGTGCGGGGAATGGAGACTTCAGCGGATTGAATAATGAAAGTTTTGAATGGATGAGGGGGAGGGGGAGTATACTCTGAAGTAGGTGAATGCTGAAACCAAATTAAAATCCAGAGCTATGTATCGTGGTTCTGAAGGCGCGAGGTTCTGACCTGGTCTAAAGACGTGGAAAATGTTCGATGGTTACCAAAAATGTGACTTTGACCTTTTTTGGAAACTTGAAAATATTTCAACCTCCGAGCAAACGTATACATCCTTGAATTCGAATATTGAAATCGAAATTGAAACATTCTTTATAAAACTGGTTCCTCAATTCATGTGCTTAATGAACGAGACCATGCGAACATAGAACTAAAAGTTTTTCATTTCTTCATTACCTAATATGTACCACAGCATTTTTAAAGAAAAAAGATTTACAAGATTTTTCGAATGTGAGCCCGCTCTCCCTTCGTTCCTTGATTAACATTGTTCGTGGAAGTACCCTTCTACAAGTAGAGAGTTGATTCCCAATCCTCATGTAGCTTAGATGATTAGACAAAATGGACCAAAAAACTATAAAAAAATGAGCTCTCATTTCTGTTTAATGAAATCAGTTCTCATTTTGTTATTACGTAAAAGGGTGAAGTTTTTTTCGTACTGCGAGAGATTCGATAACGAAGTATTTCTCCATGTACCTTGGGTACATTGAATTTAATTTCCCTCCGTATCGCAGCTTGGCGAATTGCAGTGTACCCACAATTGTTAGAAAGAACACACGATTATGTACGTTGATCGTTTGTAAAAGTACGAGCAGATTAACGTCAAAAAGTTGAAAATGAAACGGAGAAAAATCGATAAATTGTCGCACGAAATAACGTTTCTTGACGGGAAGTTTTAAGTTTTCTAAAAATACTTCGTACATTGTATTTGTTTTCACATCTGCTCGGACGGAGGAGCAGCATAATACACTAATGAATGAGTGTACGGACTGCATAGCGCGCACGTAATAGACCGTGCGAAAAACTTTTTTCCTTCCTTTCTTTTTTTTCTTTTTTGATATTTTTCCTCGCGTTGCAGCGACCGGACGGAAATGTTGACGACGATGACTCGCGACAAGTAAATTAGAAATTACTACGCGATCGTTCCGAGATGCGGTATTTCACTTTTTTTTTCTCACAAATTCGTAACTTTTTTAAATTCTCGAAGTGACGTCACAGGCAATACGATTAACCAACGGTTATATTTAAACCGCGCTGACTAACCTACAATCTCTTATAGTATATTTTTGTACACACTTACCGAAAGTATAGATTTTTTAAAAGATTTTTCCACCAACGATCTTCTCCTTTGCGGCGGTTCGTCGCTTCTCGACTTCAGTACAAACCCTCCCCTGGAATCGTCGATCCGACGATCTCGTTCGGCAGCCGCTGCTGCCGCATCGTTTCCACTAGGAACTGCTGGACCGGGACTTTCGATACTGCGTATGGACGTCAACGACGCTCTTACTGTTTGCTGCTTTGGACGATAATGAGAGGCTAAGCCGAATGGAGCGCTCGCCCTAACTCCGTAACCGTGTCTCATGCCTCGCAACCATTGCCCTTGGTACGTGCCTGAAAAAAGAATAAAAAATGCGAATCGTTATTGGTGATAATTAAAAATTGAATTGTCATAATGACATTTACATAGACTGAAGACAGTTGAATTGTTTCAGTTGATGTTTGGAATGGTGTTAGCATGAGTGTGGAATCGATCAAAGTATCTGTCGCTAGCTCTAGATGCAATCTGGAGAACTGTCTTGATGCATAAGCAGACTTTTTTTCTTCGTGGTGACGAACTAACAAGAAAACAATTTATTAAAACCCGTTTTAATAAATTGTTTTCTTGTCTTGATGCAGTTAGTGGTTCATGATGTACCACGGAGCCCCTTGTGATTTTGCGGAGTATAATGTTCCCGAATCTCTGTATGATTTGGGTGTTGCTATTCGGTGCTGAGCCGCACGGAGGAAATACCTGACATCTAGATTGGCTGTGGCACCATGACGTAAAGCAACCTTTTGTTTGCGAGCGAAAGATGGTTCTTGGCGCGGATCATCCAGTGTATCTTGTGGAATCTTAACTTAAGTTGTTGTCTCTTTTTCTGGATGTGAGTTCTCTAATTTAACTTCTTATTCAGCGAGCTTTCTCATCCAGCTGGACAGGTTCATTATTGATGGTTATTAGGTCATATCCACAAGCACGGAGTGAAAAATCCACTCGCACTATCTTCCCTACGTATTGTGGCGTTCTGCAATGGAGCCGCAAGCACCAAGCTTGCACATGCCGCTAAACTTTTAATAATAGCAGACGCCGCAAGGAAGCGCACGTATTGCTTAACTATGCGCGTGAACAGCCTGGAACATGCTCGATTGATTGTAAGGACTCTTGCATAACCTATTTGCCGTTCTAGAAGAAATCTCGAGAATTCCGGAATTAAGGGTGAGACTATAAATAGCCGGCAGCAACCCGATAGAGCGATTCAGTTGCAATCTTAAAGCGATAGTTAACGTGTTCTCATTCTTTAACGCGATTGTGTTACAGTTTAACAGTGTTTAGAAGGGTTGTACTTACGGTACCAGTAATAAAGCTCGGTTTTCGTAATTGTTCTTTATTATTGGCGTCGAGAGATATTTGGTGACTGGTAGAACGTCACAACTGGTGTCAGAAGTGGGATTGCGTAAGCCTACTCTGTGTGAAACCTTGTGGTAATTCAAGATGGCAAAAAAGAAGTTTCATGAACTTACTCGGAATCAACTCCGTGAGGAACTCCGGAATCGTCGTCTCTCTATTAGCGGAACCAAATATGAATTAGTCGATCGTCTGGAAAAAGCATTCAAAGACTCGGGATTGGATATGGCCGATTTTGAATTTGAGGTTGACGAGGATATTGGAAACCTTGAGACTGGTACGCCAACAAAGCAGTCTCCAGCTATAGATTTGAGTGCAATGCTACAAGTGTTGACAGATACAATGGCTAAAAATTCAGAAGATCTGAAGACTGGGTTTACTGTGATGGACCAGAAAATTGAACAGAAACTCGACCAAAACAAGATAGAAATCTTTGATGGGCTAAGGGAGATTGTCAATATTGAGATTAAACGCCAGATCGAACCAATCCAACATCAGGTTGAGGGAATCCAACATCAGGTCGAGGAATTTGGGCAACAATGGAAAATTATAGAGGAACGACTCCAGAGACTGGAAGGAAATCCAACAGTAAGCATGGTTGTGGATCCGCCAGGCGTTGCTTTTTTTAGTTCTGGGTCAAATAAAGGAAATGTACCAATTGTAGAACTGTCATCAAAGACCAAAGTCAAGATACCAACGTTTGATGGTGAAATCTCTTGGGAACTATACAAATCACAGTTTGAAATTGCAGCTCAACTCAATGGATGGGATGACAAAGCCAAGGCTGGTAATTTGATTGTCAGCTTGAGAGGAGCTGCACTACAGCTGTTGTCCAACATTGCTGAGGATGACAAGAAGAATTACCAAAAGTTGGTTGAGGTCCTTGAACAACGTTTCGGTCAAGCTCACTTGGCTCCCATCAGAAGAAGAGAACTGAAATACCGTCGACAGAACCGTGGAGAAAGTCTTCAAGCATTTTCAAGCAAAATCCTAAAATTAACTCAACAAGCTTACCCAGAAGCTACTGTATCAGCCTTTGAATAAACTGCGCTTGAGGCATTCATTGATGGAATATTTGACTGGGAGATTCAGAGTCAAGTTCGCATAGCACGTTGCAAAACCTTGAAAGAAGCATTATCCTTTGCCCTGGAAGTAGCTGCAAGAAAGGCGTCTTGTAGACGAGGTTCCTCAGTTTTGAAGCAAACAAAGGTCAGACCAACTGGAGACAAACGTCGATGCTACCACTGTGATGAAGAGGGTCACATCAAGCTCAATTGCCCTAAGTGGAGATCACTGCAAGGCGGAAAACTCCAACCTGGAGTTGCCAGGGGCCAACCAACTCTAGGACCAAGCAGAAGGGCCCAAGAAATAAGAATTTCCAAAATGCGTACTTCAAGTGAGAACGTTTATGTATTGGGGTGGAATGATAGTATTGGACGCAATATAGACATGTGCATAGACTGCGCTGTTACTGGTTCAATTATCAAGACACAATTGGTCAAGGACATCCCAGGCTTATCCTTCAATTGGAGAGAAAAGTACCGCCTCAGGACTGCCATGGGTGAACAAGCTTGGACCAAGGGCACTGTCGATCTATCTATCAAGGTTTCCTCAATGGTAATAACTGGAAAATTCATCCTTGCTGATATCGAAGATGACTGTATTCTGGGCCTGGATTTAATGCGAAAGTATGGGTTGATTATTGATCTGAAGCATGACCTTTTAAGAAGTCCCTGTGGAGATATACCACTTTATGAATTGGAAGCCAAGAATTGTCTCCTCCAGACCAAAGTTGAAGAAGAACTAAGCACTGTAGTCAATGAAGTGAAGAAAGAAGTCTCAGTCAAATCTATACAACTAGGTTCCAATGTGGATATGAGAAATTCTCAACAACAGGATAAAGATATTTCAGCCATCTTAGCCTGGAAGGAGAAAGGTGAACGACCAATCTGGCAGGATATCAGCTCACAGTCAGTAAATTTAAAGATCTTATGGTCACAATGGGACTCGCTTCAAGTAGAAAATGGAATTGTTTACCGGATCTGGGAAACAACAGATGGCAGATCATACCGGCGCCAACTACTGATACCTGAAGCACTTGTACCAGATGTCTTAAAGAGTGTTCATGATGACGCACCTGGTAGTCATCTTGGAATAACAAAAACATTGGCCAAGATTCGGGAATGGTTTTACTGGCCAGCCTGTAGAAGTGATGTAGAGGATTGGATTCAATGTTGCAGAGCATGTAATGCCAGTAAGGGGCCTAATACTAGGGGCCGAGCTAAGATGCAAATCTACAATGTGGGATACCCTTTTGAACGGATTGCGGTAGATATCTCAGGACCATTTCAAGAAAATGACCAAGGTAATCGTTATATTCTAGTGATGGGAGATTATTTCAGCAAATGGATGGATGCTTACCCACTGCCAAATTATGAAGCCGTCACTGTTGCAACAGCGCTGGTGGAAAACTGGATCTCGAGGTTTGAAGTACCATGTCATCTATCGCATCCAACAGGACAGAAAGTTTAAAGTGGTCCACCGGAATAGACTAGCCGTATGGAGTCCGGCGTTTGAACGGGACGTTCAAAACTGAGGAAAGGAAAGTGTGGCGTTCTGCAATGAAGCCGCAAGCACCAAGCTTGCACATGCCGCTAAACTTTTAATAATAGCAGACGCCGCAAGGAAGCGCACTTATTGCTTAACTAGTTCCTCGAATGCGCGTGAACAGCCTGGAACATGCTCGATTGATTGTAAGGACTCTTGTATAACCTGTTTGCCGTTCTAGAAGAAATCTCTAGAATTCCGGAATTAAGGGTAGACTATAAATAGCCGGCAGCAATCCGATAGAGCGATTCAGTTGCAATCTTAAAGCGATAGTTAACGTGTTCTCGTTCTTTAACGCGATTGTGTTACAGTTTAATAGTGTTTAGAAGTGTTGTACTTGCGGTACCAGTAATAAAGCTCGGTTTTCGTAATTGTTCGGCGTCAAGAGATATTTGGTGACTGGTAGAACGTCACAGTACATCTTAATTTTCCATCTGATGGCCCAGCCTAGTCGACTATTTTGATGGCGGTTGCTTGTAGTCTGCTGGTTGTTGTGGTGTAATTTTTGTGCAGTGAAAGTACTGTAGTATCAAGTGTGGCATTACTTTGTACCGGAATGTTAGTGGTGTACACTTCGACTTTCCATACTATGGACTGGAAACGTGTGGTTGAGAAATGGTATACGATATGAAGGAACCACGTTTAGGCAATTACATGTGCTCCGTGGCCGGAACCAAATGACTACTGCCTTTTCCCCGCCGCTTACCGGCCATTCTTCTTTGTGTGATATTCGCAATGCTCTATGGGTAGTCAAAGTAGCCTACCTCAGTTCCTTAATCTAATGGACAAAAACTCTACAACTGTTTTTATGAAGTGCTGCATATAATAGTCAAAGGGTGTACGGGAGGTACAAAAGGGAATCAAGCACGCTGCCCTGTGGTACTCTTTCTGTGATTGGTTTGGTCATGAAGTTGGCTTCTCCATGGTGGATATACAATGCTCTATTACTGAGATAGGATGTTAGGATCAGCACGTGCTGTGTCGAGAAGTGTTGACTAATCTTGTGCAAGAGCCCTAGTATCCAGACTCTGTCGAAAACTTGACTAACATTTAAAAAGACGAGAGGACAAAACTTTTTCTCCTCAAGGGCCCGCC
The DNA here is from genome assembly GCA_035079385.1 of Aspidiotus rigidus. Lineage (NCBI taxonomy): Eukaryota > Metazoa > Arthropoda > Insecta > Hemiptera > Diaspididae > Aspidiotus > Aspidiotus rigidus. The sequence goes on from JAVHKY010000026.1 coordinate 1,978,361, forward strand.
TTATAGTTGCACCGACTCGGTGTATTTGTTTCACAGTAGAGTGCTTGGCTCTGAATTCAAATTTATGGTTTTGGGAATCAGTTGTCCATCTTCGACAGTTTTCATGAGGCGCAAGGTGTGCAGTTTCTTTGATATTACTAGGAGAAGTGATATGGATGATCGAAGGTAAAAGTGGACAAGGTAGACGATTAGGGCTTGAAAGAAGAGGTTGAGACATACTCTTCAAATCGTCCACTTTGGTTCTCCATTCCCTTATCAAGTAATTAACTTGAAATTTACAACACTCAAGAGAAAAGTACGAAGAATCTTTGAAACCACCTAATAGAGAAAATAAGTCCTCCTTTTTATGTACAGAAATGTATATCTATCAGTCATACGAACCTCAGAAAACTATGGTGACACACTAAGATCAGGAAGACAATCACTACGTCATTTAGATCAATTTTTTGAATTGAAGGATATAAATTAATGGTGAAACGATTGTCGTAATTATAAATTATTCATTTTTCCTACCAGCTTGCTCGCAGTTTCCGTAAATTATACGATATAATCGCGAAGATTTCACGAATGACCTTCGAAGCTTTTGATATCCCTTCATTAGCGATGATTTTTATCATTTTGAAGGCTTCAATTATAATGATTTTAATCCTTTATGGATCGCCCGCACGATACCACCCACAAGCAGACCCGATAAGCCCTTTAAATTTAATAATTTAACGAAGCGATCGTAATTGCCTCGTATAGTGCTTTTAAATCAAGTTTACGAGTTGTGTATTCACGTGAGGGATACGTGTAGTAGAAAAAAAAAAAAAATTCCGAGAAATAAAAAAAAAGGGGGTAAAAAAGCACAGCAACTGACAACAGAGCAAAGCGCACGCGATGTTTGACTATCTTTTAAATTATTCAAATCGCGAGTACACTGTGCATTAACATACGGAAAAGCTTGTACAGGTTGAGTAGGCGATCTTTAGGACAACACCTAATCAATACATTTTTCCTGCTTCTATGTACAAAACGAAAGTTAAATTTGTGACTGATGAACAACTTCACTTTATTGAGAATGCATTTCAACTCTAATTGAGACTCGAGATCTAATTTTGTTATCTGTTCGGGTGAGACGAATTCGATTTTTGCATTCTTTTGAATGCAATACCTAATGATTTTACCGATCAAATCAATAACCTTGTTTCATTCAACATAACGTCTCCTTGTGCCAATATTCTCAATTTGTACATTGCTCAGAAAGTTATCAACGAAATTTTGATAGATATTGATATTCCCACGAACGCGTTCAGAAAATTTCTCTGACTGATAGAGGTTGATGTAAATCAGTCCAACGGTAACGTTTATCCTTCTGATGGTTTTCTTACATTGCTTCTACTCTGATTCGAACGTAATACTCTTGAAGGGAATTCTTTCTCTCTCAACGTTCACCGATTAATTGCTTAAAAAGAAGTCTAAAGAGTAGAATTATTCTCGTCAAAGTAGTATCGAAATTCGAATATAGTCTTATTTCAATTTTTATTACCAAAATTCTTAGCAATCTTTTCCACTTGCGTAGAAAGGTGGAAGGTCAGATTGAAGTATGATAGATGGTACGGATGTTCACAAGGGAGGAATCAAACCCGCGACCTCTCGTTTCCACGAAAAGTGCGACAAACCCTAAAATTAGATTGTCATATTTCGCCTTCAAACAGGCGTTCCACCTGATCTTGTAAAGACTTGCAAACTCACACGAAAGCCTAGAGAAAAGAGTTGCGAATTCCGGGAGGGGCAATTGTTCAAGATGGTAATTGGTGCACATGTCCTCAAAAGAATCATGGCGAAGAGGATGCTGAATGATGATCTAATCTTAGGGCCTGGGAGATACCCGCTTGGAATGGAAGATTTTTCGTTATACTTCCTCTTCCTTACTTATCTAGATAGGAGTTTTGCTCTTTTTTATGCTTTTCTTTGGTTTATCGCTATGGAGTTTTAGATAAAGAATTACACGATGACGTTTTCTTCCACTTATTTTTATTTAACAACCGACGTTTCGACGGTCTAGCATTCATAAGTGGAAGAAAAAGCATTATGTAATTCTTCATCTTCAAATACTTCCACACTTGAAATTAATTAATTCGAAGTTTTCGTAAAGATCTATAGAATCTACATTAGTAAGATAACATATGACTCAACCACGAGGGTTTGAAATTATGTCTATTGGTGATTCACGTTTTCAGTATGTTTTTTATTTTTCTGGTTTGAATTCCCCCTCCCCCTTCCTCGATTAGTGGCTGCAGGATCACACGTCCGTAAGACCGCGACTTTGAAATCTACGAAATTCCTCGATTTGTGGTCCTATGTAGTCGCTATCTATCTTGGTCGCAAATCCGTACGGCTGCGACTTCAAATCCAAACCTCATCGAACTAAATATAAAGAAAGAAGTTCGACTTCAAGAACCCTGACTGCACATTCCTGATCGGATTAGATCTACATTAGTGACAACCATAAAACACGACTTCATCTAGTGAGGGCAATAATGTTGACCTAAGGGATCCTGACTTTGTGCTTTGATCTGGATTGACCTATGTATGGAGGGAGGAGAGGGATAGTGAGTTCAATATGGAACGTCATCGAGGGAATTTGAAAGATTGCTATCATTCATGGTGAGAGACGTGTAAACCCAGCCACTGAGTTTGACCCAAATTAGAAACTCGGGTGTTACTCGTAGTTGCTTGCCGAATCTCCAGCCTAGCCTCTAAATTCGACGTACTTTAGAACACAATTATCCTTCGATACAATGTTCAACTTCAGCATCGCGGCACTCACGTTCTACGAATTCCACCTCTTCTACAAAAACGTTGCGGACCCCGCTTTCGAAGAAGATCCGCGACCATGTTGCGTGAATTGAGAAATTTGAACGACGAAATCGAAAGACGCGATCATTTTATTGAACATCACCAAAGCCCGGATTTTTCTGCACTGAAAATGTAAAATTTTCGGCACTATTTTGTATTTGAAAAATTGAAATTTTCAGTGCTTTTACATAATATTCTCGACCAAAATTATTCGATTTTTAACCGAAATTACGCAACGAATTTTGGAGATCAAATATGTCAACACCAAATCCTTATAATTTTTCGATCAGAGTTACGAGTATTTAATTTTGTACTAAAATTTATAATCTTTTTAACAAAAATATAAAACTTCAATATCATTCGATTTTATTCAGATCAATTTTGCGTTCGAAGTTCTGTAATTTGAGACGATATTCAAAGAACTGCTCATTTTCGGTCTTGAACTCCGTTTTTGGCGACATAAAATTTGTCTCTCAGGCTCTACTACGCCTGAAACAAACTTCTACCTGCTTTTCAAGCTATCAAAATTATTTAACAAATGCCAAGGAGTCCAGGGTTTGAATATCACCAATTAATTGTAGTACTCGTATTCGAATAAAAGAGAGTAAAAGTTTTTTTCATCAAAGGAAATGGCAGTCATGATCATATTATGATTCTACTTGTATTCAATCTTCTTTTCATCTCTAGAGAAATGCTCTTCGGGTTAGGATAAAGAAAGTTCAAGGTAAAGCGTTGGTATACAGTTTGACGTGGTTTCTTGTAGAAACCAACTACCGGTATACGTAAATACATCCTACGATGTTTGTTTGATTTGTTACAGACTAACTTCAAAAAATACAAAGCACGAGATGAAAAACGAAGTAGGTATACGAGTAATTAGGAAATCTTGTTTCGGGCTAATATGAAATGAAAATGAATAACCCTACCCGCGAAAAGTTTATTCTTTCATCTTTAATTAGATACTCTCGGAAGGAAATTCGATCGTCAAAGTAAACATCTTCCACGTAGTTTTCTCTTATATTCTTTCTTTATGAAGAAGATTCTTTCTTCATCTTCGTCTTTCGTACGCCACACAACCGCAAAATCGAGAAAACCCGCGTAGGCATCACCAATCTAGTTAATTTTCTCCACAATTTCAAATTTTGTATAACATATTAATGCTCCCGAAAAATTTTTCGTACTAATTAAAAAGCCTGGACCTAATTAACCTAGTAGAATATAGTTCGAGAGTCTACATTTTTCTCGAATCTCGAGCTATATATGATAGGAGAGGGACTTGGAAAAATTTTGACTCTCGAGCTATATATATAAGATAGAAGGAGGACTTGAAAAAATTCCTATCATATATGGCTAGAGAGTCGAAAGTTTTCCAAGTCCCTCTCCTATCATATGGACTCTATTTAGCCAAACCCAACCAAGCGACATGATAACGATCTGGGGAAAAGGAGAATCTCCGCTTTTAGTAGAGGAGCATTTCTCTAGATTGTTATCATGTCGCTTGGTTGGGTTTGGCTAAATAGGGTCCATATATGGCTCGAGAGTTGAAATTTTTCTAGGTTCCCCTCCTATCATATTTAGCTCGGGAGTTGAAATTTTTTTCAAGTCCCCCTCCTATCATATATGGCTCGAGAGTCGAAATTTTTCCAAGTCCCTCTCCTATCATATGTAACTCGAGAGTCGAAATTTTTCCAAGTTTTTTGTTGGACGGCGGACGGCGCACGGCAAATTTCTCAAAAAACCCCCCATAAAACAGGTTCCCTGTTAAAATGCTTCTGATCTATAATGATCCGTGATACATATTGGAGGAAAACTGCCGAACGACTTTCTGCTTTCTCCATGTGATTAAGATGGCTATACTGTACTGTGAATTTTATTTTTATTTTATTTTATAGTTTATTTTATAGTGGTGCCACCAACAGTCCGCGGACCAATTATAATAGCTGAAAAATAAAATGGATTGAAAAAAATCGATTAATTAAAATATTGTAGATAAATCGATTACCTCAAATTAAATATATTAATTTACTACGAATTAATGGAATAACAGCAATAAAATTAGTAATAACTATTCTTGCTCAATAAGATATTTGTCTTCAAACAAGAGAATAACCTAAAAAAGAAATTATTATTAATAAAATTATTACTAATAATCCAAAATGTCATGTTTTGAAATTTATAAAATTTTTATAAATTAATCTACGTAATATATGTAAAAAAATTAAAATAACAATTATTGATGTTAAATTTCTATGAAAAAAACGAAATATTCATCCATAATTTAAATTATAGAAAATTATACACGAATTAATAAATATATCAATTGAATATGAAAAATAATTTATTGAAATAAAAAATCCAATAAAAATTTTGAATAAAATAATTAATATAATTAATGATCCAATATTTCATATAATATTTAAATTTGTAAATATTTTCATTAAAAATATTTTCATGAAATTTTTAAAATTTAATTTTTGAGTTAAAGTTTATGTTTAATATATATACTATAGCGGTTGGCAGCGCGCCTCCGGCGCGCCTGACCGCCAGTTGTGTGTTGAGTAGATATCAGTGTTTTGTAAATATTTCGATTTTAACGGTAAGAGCTGAGTTGACAGGTAAGGGCTGTATTGCAGCAAAAAACGGACTAATTCATGAACCGCCGCAATGATTAAGGAAATAGATAGACAGTAGGTAAAAAGCCTGCCATATCCCCGAAGCATTACATCAGTCTGTGTAGAGGCATGAGACGAACTCAGTCGTTTCCTATATGAGAAACCGGATGTAATTTTCTTAATTCTTTCTCGAACCCAGTACCTTTTCTTAGGTAGTTTCAAACTCTGACGACGATATTTACCTAATGTATAGTTACTCGTCACAAAAGAAGAGCAAATTTTCAAGAAATTATTTTACATAAACGTCTCCTTTCAAAATCGAAAATTGGATACGTAAAACTCGAATAGTCTCTGTAGATTCATCCAGAGCAACCGGCTTAAATGCTCTCTCTCTGTAAACACAATGATCTTAAATACGCATCAGTCAAAATACCAATAGTTCCAAAATTTCCTCCTAAAAATCTGGAATTGGGCTCATTCGAAAGGAAATTAGAGGGGCAACAATTTTTGTTCTCTTCAATTTTTCATAAAAATGAGTAAAACTCGAGTTATCACCATAACTTAATTTTTATAACTGCGCCGCTCAACGCGTTTGAACGGTAACGTTGGAACAACGCGTTCGATGGTAAGCTACACCACCACGTTTTTTTATATTGAAAAAAGTCATTGTTTTCGCCCTTTTTTGAAATTACTCAGCACCTCCCCGTCAAATTTTTATTTTTATGAGTCTATGTGCTGCTCTGGGATGAGGACAATATATCCTGAAAGTTTGAAAGCGATCGGCCCAGTAGTTCTCGAGTTATAAACGGACAGGAGGACAGACGGACAAACTTTCTGCTTTATATATTAGATTAATATTAATAATAAAATTAATATGATAATAAATTTTTTTATGTTTAAGTTTAAATAATAAATTAATAAAAATTATTATTTCTAATAAATAAAATATTTCATTTTTTTTATTTTAATATAAAATGAATAATTTATTATTAAAATTGTAATAATAAAAATTATTCTTGAAATTTGAATTAATACAATTATTATTAAAATAATTGAATTTTTAAATAAAAAAATCATAAATAATGTTATTAAAATAATTATTATACTTACGGAAATAATTATTAAATTGGAAAAATTTATTATAATAATAAATAAAATAATTAATAAGTTTATCTTTATAATTCATAATTATTAAATGATGTACAAATCATTATTTTTTAATTAATTAAAAATTTTAGTAATATGTTTTTTTATTAAAATAATTTTAATTATTAAAATTAAATTAGTTATTGATTTAAATTTATTTATATTTAATTATTTATATATTAATAGAATATTTTATTTTGATTAATTTAATTTATTACTTTTAATTATAGTATTAATGATCAGAGTTCTAATTATTTATTATAATAATTATATTGTTATAAAATTAAGTATTTTAGTAATATTATTTAATCGATTAAAAGATGTTTTAATTTTAATAATAATTTTTTATTATTTCATTTATTCTAAAAATAATTTAATATTTAATTTTAATATTAATATTAATTATTTATTTATATTTTGTTTTTTTATTAAAAAATCTCAACTTCCTTTAAATTTATGATTAGCAAAAGCAATAATTGCCCCTTTACCTATTTCTTCATTAGTGCATTCATCTACATTAGTCACTGTTGGAGTATATTTTATTTTTCCTTATTTAAATTATTTAAATTTGGAATGAGTTGAATATTATTTAATGATTAGAATTTTTTATTATAGAATTCTAATATTATTTATTTTTGATATAAAAAAATTAATAGCTTTATCAACAATAAATAATTTAAGATGAATAATTTTTTAATATTAGTTAATTTATAATTATAATATATAGTTATATTATTATTCATGCTATGCTTAAATCAATAATGTCTGTGTTGTTTTCTGAGGCTACTGATGAGAGGGAAGTCGGGTCTTCGAGAGAAGAAGTGGAGGGAGCTGGTTCAAAAGCTGAAAAAAAAATGGCTCGCAGACCAGAATTTTTTGACTTGTCTAAGTCTTGACAGATACTCCCGTGAGCAAAAAGCAAAGTAGAAATATTACTCACGAGAGAAAAGAAAGTTGCAAAAATCATATTTCTGCGGTTTTTGCAACTTTCTTTACTCTCGTAATTTCTGCTTTCTTTTTACTCCCGGGAGTATCTGTCATTATGAATAGCTGTAATTTGGAGAATCGAATTAATTCCATGTATAAATCTATTGGGTATCAGTAAGAAATCTGCATAACGAGACGTCACCCTTTATGACGTCATCAATGACCTTGACCTACTTTGAGGATTTGGTGAGAAGAATTCCTGAAGAAAGATCACCAAAGGCCATCATGAAATACACGCCAATTTCAAAACGACTACCGGGGAGACCGAGAAAACGAATAACCGATACCTCAGGATCATCAGATTCAGAAGGCTCAACTCCGCAGACAGGCCACTAGGCCTACCGCGCCGAAGGAGACGACGACGACAAAAATTTCGACCTTTAGCCTTCACTACACTAGATTTAAACTAGGCTACTATAGTATGTTTAGCCTTCATTAATTATATAGGCCTAATGTGCAGTAAACTAGACTAAGAAGGGGGCAAACGAGCGGAGCGAGTGAACCCTCGAAAGCTAGGTAGCTCAAAGTAATGTGTATTAGAGTTATACTAGGTCATAATATTGATTCTACGGTAAGTTCAGCCTTCATTACCAAGCATACATGTAAAAATAAAATTTAGCATAATGCATAAATTTCATACATTAGAACCTAGTATAAGTTGGAGGGGTGCCGTGATCCACCTGATCCAATGATGAAATGCCCCTCAAACTTTCATTTCTTACAGCTTAATTTATTTTTACTTTGTATTCCTATGCAAACGCTCAAAGACATATACATGATTCGATGTTTTCCCATGAGGTATAGAGAAATTTACTTAAACTTTTTTTTACGTACAGGAAGACGTTGAAGCTGAAATGGATGTATGTGTGTGTCATGTATTCCTTTTCACCCAGTTTTCCTTAGGGAGAATGATGAGAAGGCGAGGACTAGTTTTATGGTCAATTGAAAGTTTTTTAGTAGTTCAAAATATGAGGTACCGGTTTACAAGCACCGGCTGATGAATTCGCGGCGTCTATATAGGCCGGAATCCAATAGAGGGGCACAAAATTAGACTTTACAAGAAGGAAAGAGTGAGGCGAGGAGAATAAAATTTTGACAGTTTCCACTAAAACTGAATCAGTCAGTCTGATAAGTAGAGTTATCGAAAAAACTATCACTCGCTTGGAGACTCAACAAAATTTATTAAAACGAAATTAAGCAGCATATAGCTATATAAAAGAAATAGTTCCAAGGTTGAGATAACTGTTCAATCCATTTGACTGTGACTCAAGAACTATTGCAACTCTCCTACTTCGATAACTCCTCGTGAACTTGTCCAAACCAGAAATTTCAGTAAAGTTGTCTGGACACCTTTCTGTGACTTCATGACGCGTTTGCGATATAGCCTCCTGTATGTGGCCATTGTGCCCTTCTTCCACAAGCTGAAATACAGCGATATTTTGTGCAGCGCCGCGAACTTCTGGTTCAGAGGTAAAGGGTTCAAACATCGTTACTGACAGGGCGGGAAATCCGTATTTTCAACTTTCCTACTCGTATTAATTCTTCTCTGTGCCCATATTTGGTCACCTTCTGAGGACTCAACTTTCCACTTAAGAAAAAGTGCATTATCGCTCTGATATATATCAGGTACACGCGGACCACCAATAGTGTTATATAGGCGTTCCTCTCAATCCCTTCTATATTTCTAGCACTCATGTTGTGAAGCGATTTGAGCCACAAATAGAACTGCAACTTCTAGTAGATATGAGAACCATCATTTCGTCCGAGTCAAATGAAGACACAGAAATATCGCGATCAAAGTACTCGTATTCTATCTTATTTTCTTCTTTACTAGATCGTGCATTCAACACCATCAGTATCTCCTATAACAATGTCTAGACTAACACGACGCGAGTACATGCAATAAAAAACGCATTATGTACGACGAAAAATATTTCATTTTATTTCGAATTGACCCTTGTCACTGATTTCACGATTTCACGCTGTATTTCCTTTGGACAGTATCCAAATTTCGCTGATTCAAACTGGAAATATTATTACGATTACCGGAACAAATTTATGAGTAAATTGATTTCTTTCTTCCGTTCGCGACTGAATCGCTCATATTTATACTATATTACTAAAATATGTAAGCGTTTACTATTGAGAAATTTTTAAACAATTGTAACACAAAAATTTATCTTAGAATTGTATGATTCATCTCGGACAGAAATTTGCCTGCGAGCTAATGGTGGATAATAACTTGAGCTTTAAAGCAGAATATTTGCGATGTTGATTGTTATAAGTGGTAAGTTATCTTAATGAATGATTGAATTAAAAAAATGAAAAAGGAAAGTATCCATTAATAAGACGATATTTCGCTCGGTAAAAGAGAGCGATTATCTACAGAAGAAATTATTAAGTATGGACGACGAAAGCACGTCAAAAATTCTGAAAATTTCACGACAGATCACAAGCATCACTTTCAACTAAACAGGCGGCATTTTTAGACGTCATGAAAGAAAAAATTATGTTTTTTTTTCGACCATTTTTTTCTACTTCTTCAGCGCCTCATAGAATGCACAATGATAGCGAATTTTATAGAAGATATTAACGGAGAAGATTGACCCCTACTCCAGGAGATAAAATTTAACAAATTTTTGAGTTCAGAGGTTTAAGGAATCGTTGTATGAGTGATTTCCAGGGTCATAAAGCCTATCTACAATTTAGTGACTAAGTAGGAAGGGAAGCAAGAAGGGAGGGAAAAAAAAGAAGAGAACGCAATATTTTTTTAGAAGAGAGGCTTGGGAAAAATTTAAACTTCGTATAATTTAAAGATTTGGAAATGCTACAAAGGGAGAGGACTTTGCCCAGAGAGTTACTACGTCGTTTCTTGTACAATAGTCATTCGTTTCGAATCAATTTTTTCTGGTACACATGCCATTACCGCATGCCTATATTATTTCACAATTCTTTCAACAACATTTTTTTGATTTATCGCGTTAGTTCTGTTATTGTCCTCGTTTTTTTTTGTTGTTTGAATTACATTTGAATAAACTTTCTGGAAAAATAGTGAACACAAGATTTCGGTATAGTTACCAATGAGAAAAATTTGAATAAATTTGAGAAAGATGGCTCGGAGAATGTTTTAAGTATGAAAAGTCCGTACATTGAATAGATTTTTCAACGTTATAGACTATACAGTTGTTTCAAATTTTTTCGCCCTAAATCAATACTTAGTTACGATACCTATACAAATATCATGCTCCTCTCATACACATATAAAAGACCAGATTATAGGATTTCTAACGACGCTTGGGGATTTTTTCCTCAATAAATTTGATTATAAAATCTTTTCTCGCTCCAAAAAACATTGATTGAAAAAATAAAAGAAAAAAACTGAGTCCAAAGGATATTATGAATGCATTGTATCCTTTATTAAACTAATTTTAGTTCTTAGAAGTAGGGAGCTCCAACCGACTATTCAGGCATCACTGTAAGAATTTTTTTTGAGAACTTTTTTCAAATTCTCCGATGGATTTATTATGAATCAACGAGAATGTCATCGAATTTTCATCTCAGCGACTTCTGAAACCTCATCTGACAATTTAAAAAATTTATAAAAACCTAAAAATTTCAATGAGAGCAACTCAATGTACTTTTTTATTATACGAGCTTTTCAAGTACTCACAAGGTTGTCTACTGTGGAGAATTTGTGAAAATTGAGGCGAATTACAGTTTACAGTAGAGGGTAAAATTGAAAGGAGCGGGGATAGTTAAAAGAGTGAGTGACGTTATCGGAACAATTACAAAAGTCAGATGGAAGACGCGAAGAAACGTGCTGAACAAAATATTAGTATTAGAGAATAGACCAAGAAGAAAATATAGGAACGGGAGAAACGTATGTGATCGACGATGAAACTGGTAAGAAAGATTTCTTCAGGTTGGTTAGTTTGATTAGAGCAAGTTTAGGGCCAATTAGCACTAAATCGACGATTAGCACTTCGGTAAAACTGGCCCTTAGAAGACGACCTGTTTTTGGTCGCTACCGAGTTTTCCAGAAGTGATGCCAAGAGTTGTCAGAGATCGGTAATCCTTTCTGAGGTCATACGCAGGAGTGAATACAGGTCAAGAATTTTTGGGAAAGGGGGGAATCTTCGGCGGCAAAGTCAACTGCGTCATCATCCAGAGGAAGAAGACTGGTGTTGATGTGAATGATGCATTTGTATAGGAATAAATGAATGCATTAAACTTGGAGATCAGTTAAAAGAGGGTCCTGCATAACCAGGAGAGATAGAAATTAATTAGTTAACGTTAGAAATTTGAGCTGAGTGGCGAGCAGAGTGAGATTAGAAAGACAAGAGTATATGACGTTCAATTCGGCGGGAAAAATGGAGAGAAAATTCCTCAATTGGAGATTGGTTATGACGACGTGGATTGAGCATGCGTCTCCAGTTATATAGGTCCAGAGCTGTTGGGTCAGAAATTCGGTAGAGATATTATTTCTGCAGGGTTGGAACAGTAGCTAAATTAAGTCGAACATCTAAGGGAGAGGTAGGCCATGAAGGAGTGGATGATATGGTAGGGATAAATGTTTTAATTTGAGATGTTTACATAGTTGAGGTTCGAAAGGAAAGAGGAGAGAATTATCTCGGCAGAGTGCGGATGCAAGGACAAGACTGTGGATGCAAGGAAAAAAAACAGAAAGGGTTAGGAAGTAGTATTTGAGAGGAAGTACTCCTGCTTCAGCTCAGAGGCTGACAGTAGGACTACGACGTAGTGCACCGAGAGCCGATCTCAGTCCTGATGATTGAATTGTATCTAATAATTTCAGGCAAGATTAACTAGATTGACTGTACTTTAAAGCACTGTAGTCTAGTTGAGAACAAGTAGGTTTTTTGTATAATTGGAGAAGTTGACAATTACAGCCACGGTGGAGGTGAGCAAGGTATTTGAGGATATTGATGGAATTAATACATTTGCCTTTTAGTAGCTTGATACTATGCGTTCAAGAAGTTCTGTGGTCAAAAGTAATGCCGGGACATTTAAAGGAAGTATGGAGATTGATTTTGCAATTTTGAAGGATTAAAAGATATAGGGGGTGGAAATCTTTTTTGGAATATTCCCAGGATTATTCTAATTTCCCAGGAACAAAAACCATACGTGGAGGCCCGTGAAGAAATTCTCTCAACCTGCAGTAGCCTCTCGGATCTATGCAAATTTGAAGATTGTAGGGAGATGCTCTACTCGTCGGTGAAGAGTCGTTGAGTAAAAGGAAAGTTGATACGTTTAGCTTATGTCGTTGATTGCAAGCAGAAAGAGGGGAATATTCCTTCTTTCTATTTGAGGGATGCCTCTCTGGATTAGATGATGGGAAGAATATTGATTTTGAATTTGCACTGATACAAACCTATCATAAAGGAAACTCCGGGGAAGGGTGGGGAAAAAATTCAAAATGCAATTCTATGAATTTGGGAAACATTTAGTGCGAATTTTCGTGCGAAGATTTCACTTCTCGACTGACCAGGGTTTATCTTTAGGTATCTTTTTGCCAACAAGTACTGACGAACCACGCGTCGGTAGAAGCCAAAATTGGTAAACTCGTGTTTAAATTTATTTACCTCGAGCACAGTTTGAAGATACACCTTGTCGTACGGTGAACACTTGAAGAATAATTGACACTTTGATGAAACAAAATTACACTCACATCTATATGTCGCTTCTTGGAACTTTTTGGGGAATTTGGAGTCATGAACTTGAAATTTTCTATATAAAGAGATATTATGAATTGAAATAAATTTTTACAAAGAAACGAACATTAAAGGCAAAAACCATCCGTAGAAAATTTCATACATTTCTGTATTTCCCTGGAGGTCAAATGTTTGATTTGAGATTTTGAGCGTTGAGAACTCGTATAAAACCTTGTAATGATGATTTAATAATCGTTACATGTTTTTTAAATTAAGCAAAAAATATGGGCCGACAATTACGGAAAAATTCTCATTTTTCCAATCGTAGTATCGAGACGTTCAAAGGGATTTCTGTGGATATATCTGCATTCTTTTCAAATAATTGAGATAAATTGCAATTTTGCTAACCCTCTTGGTGGGGGTACTTCCAGGAATTTTTCGTCCGCGAGTACGAGCGAGGTTGATGACGTCACGGAGAGGGGAGGGGGACTTCCTCCGAGCTGTATATGATAGGAGGAAGACTTGAAGAAATTTCGACCCTTTAGCCATTATGATAGGAAGGGGACTTAGAAAAAACGACGGCTTCCTTAACGAAGTTAAGCGAGGAACGCAGGGAACCTGTTTTATGAGTCAAATGGGATTTGGTATTGAAAATTCAAGGAAGCCCAGACCTAGATAAAGCAAGTATAAAGAAGGCCTAGACCTACTATAAGCCTAGTATAATTTAGTTTGAGAGTCTAAATGTTTCTCGAATCTCCAGCTATGTATGATAGCTCGAGAGTTAGAAATTTATAGCTCGAGAGTCAAAATTTTTCCAAGTCCCCCTCCTATCATAGCTCCAGAGTGGAAATTTTTTCAAGTCCCTCTCTTATCATATATAGCTCGAGAATGGAAATTTTTCCAAGTCCCCCTCCTATCATAGCTCGAGAGTCGACATTTCTTTAAGTCCCTCTCTTATCAATAGCTCGAGAGTCAAAATTTTTCCAAGTCCCCCTCTTATCATATAATATATAGCTCGAGAATCGAAATTTTTCCAAGGTTTTTGCCGGACGGCGCACGGCAAATTTCTCAAAAAGACCCTCATAAAACAGGTTCCATGTTGAAATTCCTACCTCCGAGCTATATATGATAGAAGGGGGACTTGGAAAAATTTCGACCCTCCAGCCATATATCATAGGAAGGGGATTTAGAAAAATTCCTACTTTCGAGCTATATATGATAGAAGGCGGACTTAGAAAAATTCCTACTTCCGAGCTATATATGATAAAAGGGGGACTTAGAAAAATTCCTACCTCCGAGCTATATATGTTAGGAAGGGGACTTAGAGAAAAATGTCAACTTTCGAGCTATATATTATAGGAGGGGGACTTGGAAAAATTTCGACCCTCTAGCCATATATGATAGGACAATTGGATTTTCTACATTCTTGAAAAGAGACCGTTTCCCCACCTCGTTTCATTTGCACATTCTTCCTTTTTCCCCTTGCACCCATCATTCGTAAAAATCTGTCAAGTTTGTCGTCTCATTTCTTTCTTTTAATTCATTGTAAAATGTATAAATAATTATTAGTAATTATTGGAATGCGTAATAATTTATTACGCATTCCAATAATAATTGGATAGATAGAGAAAAAAATACATTCTTATAAACGACCATCACCGAATTACGCATATTTTTACATACGACGTTCAATTTGGAAATGCGTTCGGTGCGTAGGGAGTTGGTACCTTAGGGAAAACTCGCACACCGGAGGTAAAACTTAATTTTATATTTCATGACAATATTTCAGAGTTACGACAAAGAGAGAGGTAAAGAGAGATTTGACAAGGAGTGAGTCAGAAATCATTAATTCGTTCATAACTCCACCAATTTTTTTACGATTGCACGCGTAACTTGTCCCAATATTCAAAGTATTTACCACCGGAATTCCTGGTATAAATGCTAAAACATAAACTCTGTTTATCCGAAATTCGTATAGCTTGTTCATCGAGAGAAATATTTCAGTTTTATCACTCCGAATCATGAGTCATGAAATAGATATTTTGTAAAATGAATTCCCTACATTGTACATTCAGAAAACTTGATTGATACTCTCAATAATTTTTCTTCTATCGTACGCTATTCTATGACGATCGATCTGGTGTTTTATCCGAAATTAGAGCGATACCTCGTACACGCCGAAGGGGAAACACATATTGTCAAACGGTGTCAAATGTCGATGTACATTCAAACTTGGTCGATCGAGAGGAACGCAGCGCTGTCCCGCTTCACTGATAAAAAAGCAAAAAACCCATACTTTTGTATCATCCGACTTGACAAGAATTTTAAAAATCGTCTTCATTCTCGGAGAGTCAATCGAATTTTTTTTTAACCGTAGGTTTTAAAAGACCGGCGAAGAATTGGAACATTTCCCTATTGTTGGTTGGGAGATGCCAATTTCAACATAAAAGGTTTCTCCTCGTCAGTATTATTCGAATTATGTGCACGGACAATAATGTTTTCCTTTATCAATATTACTCGGATTTTTTTTTTTCATCGTACATTTTGCCGTCGATAGGTCACATCAGCGACGTCAAAGATTTCCCTCTCGTTAAGCAAATTTATAAAGTTAATTCTCGCAAAAACAACCTCCCCTCCTTCTCGTCTATATTACTAATCAACGAAATATAATAAGATGGGACTTGAATGGGCGCGCAACAAGAGAGGAAAATGACGAATAAAAAGCTAATCGAAGAATGGAAACGCCTACTAATAAATTTTTCATATCGTTAAAAATCGTTTTTTATCGAATTTTTTTTCGAGTCAGCGAATTCGATAACGATAGAATTTTTCGTACTCGTGCGTCCTTAGCGATGACTTCATTTGTCCTCCTTACTCGTGATAGGCTTTTGATAATGATTCGGAGTTTAGACTTTGAAGGAAAGAGAAGAGGAGCGAGTAGCAATTTTTTCCTTTGGAGAAGAAAGTGTACTCGAGTAAATAATTCACGACTGTTTGTGGTGTGGTCTTTATATTTGAACAACGTCATTTTGAGCTATAAAGGTTTGGTAATTACACTTTATGTCATATGATCGGTTGAAAGATGTAAAAGGGCCTATTAATTACGACTAGATAATTTATGCGTATTTTAATTGTGTATATTGATGGCGTACAAACGTGTCCAAATAGAGAATTACTAAACTAGAACTTTCGTTCTTCCAAAAAAAAAAAATTAAAATTCTGCAAAGGGTCGCTCTACAGACGGAGTTGAGTAATATAATGCAAAATATCCAAAATTACTGATCCACCTCATCGACGTTATCATAAGTCGTAGTCCAGAGAAGTCACAAAGAGTACGATGTATAATTTCCCCCCTCCCCATCCCCCGTCAAGAGAAATCTCTACCCCGTGGGTGATTCAGAAATTCGCGAGTACACCGCGCGTAGTAATAATAATTAATAATAAATAAATAAATAAATAAATAAATAAATAATTATTTAATTATTTAATTGGAGATTGAAGCTTTCTCTGGTAATACTGAGCTCTCTATGAAACGTTCGAAGCTCGACGTTTTTATATATATAATCTCTTTTCTAAAGAAAGGGAGAGTGTTGAATGCTTATACGAAAAAAAGACACGAGAGAGTTGAATCAAAAAACCAACTAGTGGAAGGGGTATACTCACAAGAGAGCAGGTAAGCCTATTCCGCTGATTGGTTCTGTGAATTCTGAGGGTTTTTTCTCGTAACATGTGCAGGTTTTTGAAATAGGGCGGAACTTTCTTGGAGGGACGAAACTTAGATTCAAATAGGACGAATGAGTTGCCATCCTCCCTCATGTTCGTCAACTTGAAGGAATATACACGCAGCAGTTCTGACTGACCTGCAATGCAAGGGATGATAGAAACAATAAAGTTAACCTGTTACTTGGTAAGCGTCACCCTGAAATGTATACGTGCGTTCTTAGATGAATTCTTGATAGAGCAGGCTAACGTCAAAGAAAGAAGTGAGACAAGTCCGAAGAAGAAATAGATAAAAGTACCTCTCCCCGGGTTCGATCTATCATACTTGAAACTAAATGATGAATGGGTAAACGAGAATTTAATCCAGTAAAATGTTCTGGCAGAGTAAAATAAAATTTCATGTCTGTGGACGAGGAGCACCATCAAACTAATCGAGCATCATTCCAACGACGAAAATCTATTATTCAAAATATATCACAAAGCAACATAATTTAAAAAACGATTTTAGTCCTCACTCATCATTGTGATGTAAATTCTCATACGAGCAATAAATACCCTAATTATTATAAAAGTTTGTACCGTTTTAGAGTTTTATTGAAATTAAATTGATGACGTCATTATCAAGTCCTGTTCTCGAGTTCCTCTTCATATATAAGTATAGCTCGAAACCGAAGGTCGAAAATTTTTCAATTCTTCGAAAATTTCTCCGAAAATGATGACGTCATCAAAGTCGAGCGCGTTCTCGGAAATTTTGTGAGAATGTCTCCCAACAAAAGAGATAGCGGCAGGAAACACAAAACGAGAGATTTCATCAATTATAGCTGATATTTACGATTCACTGGAGCTTCTATACCCCGTCTAGTTTCTTATGTCACAATAATTATGCAGCAAATTTGGAAAACTTTATCTTAGGATGAGCAGATATCCGATCAGCTATCCTCATCTTGGAGTAAACTTACTCGAGAATAATGATATCTTCAAGAAGTTTAAATTTCTGTGTTTTACTTTAATACTCTACGGATACGTACGTACAAAATAGAGTTACACGGATTTTGCGACGCTATCGGCTTATGGTCGAGCTGCGCTTTACATTCGTGGATTAGCATCAAATGTTGTCACAGATGAGCAGCTGTGTGGCACCTTTGAAGCAACAAACGCTACCTCGACTTGAGCTATGTGAAGCATTATTACTTTCAGAACTAGCCCATAAAGTCGTATCAATGTTGCAAGTTTGATAAGAAGTTTCACTGGTCATCAGGTCATGGCGTGTTCTACAATTGGAGTGTCTTTAATTAAAACCCCTTCCTATAAACGTGAAACCATTCTAGCTAATCGAGTCCAAAAAGTACAAAATTATTCCGAAAATGTAACTTGGTTGGGAGGGATTATTTCCCTTCGAAGTTCAATCCAGCAAATGTCTTATCAAAAGGTCTAATGTTAAGAGAGCTAAAGCCTTTGGTAGATGGACAAAGTTGGTTAACAGTAAATATTGGGCCAAAATCAATGCAGACCAAAACTTCCAAGTAGGGTTCAAAATTAATAAAAGTGTTGTAGCGATTTATTCACATGACATTGGGAAATCTCCAAGTTGCAGAGAATAACAGCATATCTTTTGAGATTTTGGTGTAATATTCGTCATCCTAGAAATAAAATCTCGGGATCAACATGAGCTTAGAGAGTTGAACTTCGCTACCAAAAGTTGCAAAAGCTCTGGCTTTGCGACAGAAATCATGCATTATTCTCTTTCAGAGTCCAGTCAATTGCAAATTTAAATCTATTCCTCGATAAAAAAGACATTCCACGATTTGGAGAACGTCTAAAAAATACAGGAATCTCCTTTGAGAAAAAGAATTCCATCGTTTTAGACCCTCATCATCCTCTTACTGAGCTGCTTGTTATATATAAACATATAAATCACACGCATGCTGGACTTCGACACCTAAAATTTGTATTTCAAAGAAATTATTGGATTCTACAAGACAACATTTTACAGTACAAAAAGTCACAGCGAAGGATGCAGGTCTCAAAGAACTGAACGCCGAAATTTTTTTCAAGTCCCCAAGTTAGGTACAAAAAACTGCGAGAAAATTTTTTGCGACAGTTTTTCGAAGAATAGTCTCAATCTAAAATGTTAAAAGCTGAGGTAGATTAAGAGCTTAAAGATAACTCGCTTTCCTCAACCAAAAAAAAAGGTGTTATAAAGTATAGCGTAATTTGAAGTTAAAAACGTACATAATTTTAGACTAGCTTTTTCTCAGAGCGTAGTGGAGCTTGCGGGTTCACCGCTGTTCTTTCAAAACTCCTTCTTTCCCTAGATATTAAGAGCAGGGTTAAGAGCAAACAAATCTCCAAATTCTAGTCCTTTTGAAGAGTTCCAACCTTCAGAACCTTCCAAAACTTTATACCCATTCTACACAACAGACTCTGCTTGAAAATTTTCTAGGTCTCCTTCGCTGCTTTAAAAGCTATCCAAAGTCTATACTTTTTTAGAAACTTGTGACTTGAAAACTCTACTTTTTCACGAAAACTAGGCTTCAAAATCTACCTATTGAATTCCACGCTCCCCATAAACTTCAGTAATTTTACCCGTGTCCCGGCAAATTGTTCCCAAAGTATGCACAACCCTCTATGAATAAGGAGAAGGATAGAGTCAGGGTAATTGTAGACCTTGAATGTGAGATTCAAGCAGGTAAGAAAACTTCAGTTTGCAATTATAAATTTCTCGCTTTTAACACCATAATTGCGGAGCACCGTTATTCATCTCTAGGGAAAAAGTTGTTGAGATTGGTCTTGTGAAACTGAGAGCAGGAGAGAGCGACTTAATCGTAATAGTGGGACGACTGCAATATGAAGATGGAAGACGTCTTAGGAATTTATGAAGCTGTTCAGGTTCATTCTCGCATCTGTCAAAAATTTGATCATTTCGACTCCTAAGATTAAAAAGGTCAATCCTGATTATCAAAAAAAAGATCGAAGAAACAAGGGCAAGCTTCTAGTCTGATTTGAAATCCCTGAAAAAAAGATGTTTTTCTTTAGTAATGAGGAGGTTCTCAGTTTAAGAGTAGTCTCGATGACTATGTAGTTTATACGCAAAAGGTCCCAGGTTCAAACCTCGTTCTTTCATAATCCTTCGCTATCCTAATTTATTACATCTTTGAACATGTCCAGGTCGTGGTCAGGTGTTAATTATCGGAACTCATAATGAGTGAGTGAGGTGTAAGTAGAGCACTGATATTGAAAAAGGGTTTTCCAATTGTACAAATCTACTTTATTAGTTGCTTTTACAAGAGTACTTTCGGGTGTTATCCCATCATCAGTTGTGTCGCAACTGCAGAACAAGGCCTTAACCATGAGTTTTTATAGTATAACACTGTGATCTTATTGGCTATAACAATGCTGTGTTGTGATTGGTTCACTTTTTAGAAACTTATTCTTGTAATAATATGACATTGTGTTCTTATTGGCTAAAACATACTGCTTCGTGATTGGTTCAATCTTTTATCCTAAATGCTGCGTTTCTATTGACTACCTGGATTCCTGCCGTCTGATTGGTTGGGTCTGTTCTTCTTCTCTCGTCCAATCACCAGGCCGAATAATTTTTCGCTGTCAAATGTGATTACATTGTTCAAGAGGCAGGCTTTCTCCCTCTTGGCTTTTGCAATCTCCATTTGTTCCCAGAGTTTTCTTCTCTTTGTGCGATTTTCTACGTGTATGACTTCAAATATTCCCTCTCCATCGTGGTTTTCCTCGTTACAGTGTTTCCCAAACAGTAAAAAACTCAAGGGGCTAGTAAAACTCCACAAAGCGAACCGTCCGATGAGACCCCTGGTCAACAGCATTCAATCACCATGCTATATGATAGCAAAGATCGTAGCCACATTCCTGAAAGAAAACTACCAGTTTGCACCCAGACGAAGTATCAGAAACAACGGAGAGCTGATTGAGCAACTGGACAAGTTGGAAAGCAGGAGTAACGACAAGCTGATATCCTTTGATGTGACTAATATGTTTGGTACCATACCAAAGGAGGAACTTCTCACCCTGCTCAAAAACAACAGATACCATGGGAACGCCGATGGGCCGAAGTACGCCAACATGGTGGAAGAGATCTTGAGCCAGAACTACTGCCGCTTCAATAACAGGTTCTACAGTCAGGAAAGGGGACTTGCGATGGGATCACCGCTGTCACCAATACTGGCGGAGATATTCATGAATGACATGGAAAACAAGATATTGAAGGGCGGCAAGTTCAGAAACTCTATCAAACACTGGGCGAGATATGTAGATGATATCCTAATTGTGTGGTCAGGCACTGATAGGCAGGTGGATCTATTCCTTTCAGAAATGAACGCGATGAATGAGAGCATCAAATTCACAGTGGAAAAAGGCAATGAGACCATCAACTATTTGGACCTTACACTCACAATAGAGAACAATAGGATAGAATACAAAATCTACAGGAAGCCGACGCATACTGACACCATCATCCCAAATGTCTCCTACCACCACCCTAGGCACAAGTTAGCGACAATCCGGAACTACTGCTATCGGGCAATTTCTATCCTCAAGAACAACGAAGAGAAGAGGAAAGAGATCGAGATAGTAAAGCAGATCGCAGAAGCCAATGGCTACCGCAGAAGTGTGGTGGATGGAGTATTCGAGAAAATGGAAACGAAGAAAGGAACCCATGAGAGCATAGTGAGAAAGTACTCCGGATCGATACCATATATAGGAAAGTACACAAACAAGGTGATAAAGGCGTTCAATGGCTACGATGTAAATGTTGGTATCCGGAATAACCAACCCATGGTTAAGAAAATCAGCAATGACCAGACGGAACAAAAGGACAAGGAAAGCTTGAGCGGAGTGTACAAGCTCAGTTGTGAACAGTGTGAGGGGATCTACATCGGTGAGACTGGGAGAAAGTTTGAGATCAGGAAGAAGGAGCACAAAACGTCGAGGGAGAAAGAAGATGGCAAGTCACTGTTTGGGAAACACTGTAACGAGGAAAACCACGATGGAGAGGGAATATTTGAAGTCATACACGTAGAAAATCGCACAAAGAGAAGAAAACTCTGGGAACAAATGAAGATTGCAAAAGCAAAGAGGGAGAAAGCCTGCCTCTTGAACAATGTACTCACATTTGACAGCGAAAAATTATTCGGCCTGGTGATTGGACGAGAGAAGAAGAACAGACCCAACCAATCAGACGGCAGGAATCCAGGTAGTCAATAGAAACGCAGCATTTAGGATAAAAGATTGAACCAATCACGAAGCAGTATGTTTTAGCCAATAAGAACACAATGTCATATTATTACAAGAATAAGTTTCTAAAAAGTGAACCAATCACAACACAGCATTGTTATAGCCAATAAGATCACAGTGTTATACTATAAAAACTCATGGTTAAGGCCTTGTTCTGCAGTTGCGACACAACTGATGATGGGATAACACCCGAAAGTACTCTTGTAAAAGCAACTAATAAAGTAGATTTGTACAATTGGAAAACCCTTTTTCAATACAGGTGTTAATTGCTGATGACCTGCCGGTTTCTAACAAAGTGACATTCTTCAGACTTTCTCGGCATTAAAATCATAATTAACAGGGCTAGGGAACCTGTTTTACTGGGGAGGGGGGGGGGGGGGGGGTCGGGAAAAACGTTTGCCTTCCGCTGGCCAGAGAGGCTCGGAACTCAAACATTTTCCAAGTCCCCTTCCTATCATATTTAGCTCGGTGGTCGGTGTATATAGCCTGAAATATAGCACCTTCGAGTTACTGGATATACAGTGCTTCATACAGCAATTAACGTAGTCCCTTCAATGAGACAGATATGCAACGCTTCAAACACCTCAAGACTCAGAACGTCCTTCTCAGATATACTAAGTCCCCCTCCTACCATATATAGCTTGGAAGTCAGAATTTTTCCAATTCATAGAGTTCCAAAGTCCGTGTATGTGAGGTCACAATTTTATGACGTCATAGATCTGGTACGTAAATATTTTTCAGAACACACTGTAAATACTGTATATATTTTTCGGTGAGTAGATGTTCGGCTGCTTAAACTGTAGCATGTATTCGAAACGTACTGAGATTATTAGGTGTTCATCTGTCACGTTAGTGTGAAGAGAACATCTATAAAAATTCGCGAGATTTCTTGTTCTTGAAAAGAAAGGAAGGAAAGGTTTTAAGACAAACACATGTGCCTAGGTTTAGACGAGCTGACTGCGCTTTCGACGTTTACCATTGTAATTGAGCAATGATTGTGTCGTTCTACAGTCAACAATAACGTATGGAGAAAAAAATCCTGTATCGGATTATAAGAAATAGACTGGCGCGGATAGCCGGGTCTAAGGTTGCGCGGTTGACAGAGTAGGTTTCAAACTACGCTGTTTATTAGTAAATCAGTTCGGTGGAATTGTAGTCGTTTGTCGACGTATTAAGCGTCGATATATCTCTCTTATGTCGAAGTTTTGTTTGATTGGGGGTATCGGTAGTTATTGTGGGTGTGTTTGGATTCGTATCGTGGATAGCTATTGATATTGTATTGGTGAGTGGTTCACTGAATATATTTGTAATTTACATTCGTCTGCTATGAGATAGGGATACTTCAATATAAGATTATCTTAGTGTTATGTCTTGCGGCATGCACACGAAAAGAAATCAGTAGAGGCGGATGGCAAATAGGATTTGTAGTTAACACTGAGTGCGGCTCAAGGTGGCCTACTGCTGTATTGTTTGCTGACGTCTGGTGTCCTAGGTGACGACGGTGGGAAGGCTTATCGTCGGTTCAGGGTGGTCCTGGAGTGGCCGTTAAGGATGGGACCTGGATAGTTAGCCAAGACCCGAGGTAGCCGATGGACCGAGCTGACCTAAAGGTAGAATAGGTAATGCGAGTCTTGTCAGTGGTCAGAGAAACCCTCCAGTGCAAGGCCGAGCAGGGGCTGCGACTCTTGAGGTCAAAAGGCCATAAGGTGGACTTCATGGCAGGAACAGGGCGTCATCACACAGTCTCTTGTAATGGGGCTTGTGCGGTGATTGACATCGGCTAGTCAGGTTAAGTGGTAGCGGCTGAGTTAGGTGCCAGGGGCCTTGTCGCACAAATCCGAGGCTGGAGTTGGCTACCCCAGATAAAGTGGTAGTGGACTTGGTTTTGCCCCACTAAAATGGACACTGCGGGGCAATCGTAGGAATTGCTGAACCTTTAGCCATCAGGCTGCTATTGGGCGGTTGATGGGGACTCGACATTATATAGTTAGTAAGGGGGAAGTGATCAGAAAGTTCTACCAGTGTGACAACTGGGGCAAGGCCCTGTGTCAGTGTCAAGAGGAGAGAATAGGTGAAGGTCTGGTCAATTCCCCGCAATGTTTGAAGGAACAGTCTATGGCAAATGACGTGCATGACCGCAAGTTAGGTAGGTCGCATAGGTGTAAGTTGCAGGTGTGCTCAAACGAGTTTTAAAAACCTTTTACAGGAAATTCAATGGAAAGGCGGAGTTGGCTTAGCAGCGACATTTATCAAGATCAGACTGAAGTAAGTGGCTCTTTGGTGTATGTTTAGTTGTATTCTTGATGAGGCAGGCGCTCCGGCATTCTATTAGGGTTACACCACGTACCCCATAAAACAGGTTCCCTGCCATTCCTCGTTTTGTTCCGTTAGAGAAATCATCTTCCGATAATCTTTTTTTCGAAGTAAACGCCATTTTCGTTTCCCCGCCGACGTCCTTTTTCTTTCCTGATCTTTTCGGTTAGGTCGATCAAAAGTTCGTAGTTTTTTGTAAATACCAACATGCTATAAACGGTCTGTGGTATAATTTCATCAAAAATTGAAAATGCTTTTCAGTCATTTTTTTCTATACAATACACTATAATTTCGTTTCTGTCTTTGTTTCGCGCGAATACCGCAACGTGAAGTTGAAAAAGTTTGACAATCGAATTTTGTTTCAGTACAGCAACACTCGTGGTCCCGATTCCCATCTGAGTAAACGTGTTAGCGCGAACGAGAGGCATTATACTGTCGAAAAATTTATCGAGCGTTATTCGGAAACGACGTTTAGAAATTTAAATGGAGGCAGCAGGGAGATGCTTTTCTACGCCTATGAACAGTGCTAGTTTAAGGGCCAAAATGCGCGTAAATTTTATTCGAAACTTCGAAAGAAAGCCAACCGTAGCTTCCTGACAGCCAAATAGCGATTTCTGTGAACACGATACGAATACGTGGTATATTTCCCCAAAAATGATGGAACTATGTATAAAAATTGAAAATTTCAAAATTCTAAACCTCGATATGTGGGCGAGGCTTTTTCACAGATGAAGTATTGATAAAATTGTTAGCGGAGAGAGTTTCTAAACCTATTTTTAATGCGAGAATGGAAGAAAACTGAAATCAATTTTAGTGTTTACCTGTTTTTCTGGTGTTTCTGAGAACGTCTCATGGAGTCGTTTCTAAGCGGAAATACGAGTAATTATTCTCATAGTGCTATATAATGTCATAGCCTCTAGAGAGTTGTTTGTCGTATACTTTGAACGAATTTACTGGGGCGTATTTACAGTAAATAGTTTTAGAATTTATTCGAGATCCATCTACCTCATTAACCTGTTTTTAGCCTGGAGCTTGAGGTCACTTCTGAGCAGAATATTATATTTGTCTCTTCTTGAATTACTGTTTCGAACTGTGGTTAAACCCATATATGTAAGATTCCGTCAAGCCGCAATCTCGGTAACTGCGCTACTCGCAGAGAGGTTTGGCAGGCGTTGGTATATTAGGTAGTAGGACGGTTGATGTTATCATCTTCCAAGCTACGACATGTCGTTGGCACACAATCGGAACTGTGAACTTTTTGTTGATTCAGTGTTTATCACTGCAATCTCAGAAGTATTGTTGTATTTCGTGAGCTGTCCCACAGTACAGTCTTACAAATCAACAAAAAGCAGTTTCCGAAATATGACGGAACATCGAGCATGGATTAATGCCCTGCTGGTTATAAGAGGCAAATTGACCCGCCAGTGATAAGAGGCGCCCGCCGGTTTTAAGGGAAAACTTTTTACCCGCCGGTTTTCAGGGGATCTAGCCAGATCTTGGTAGTCGATGACTCCCTTTCTGAAATGGGGGGATGTAAGATTCCGTCAAGCCGCAATATCGGTAACTGCGCTACTCGCAGAGAGGTTTGGCAGGCGTTGGTATATTAGGTAGTAGGACGGTTGATGTTATCATCTTCCAAGCTACGACATGTCGTTGGCACACAATCGGAACTGTGAACTTTTTGTTGATTCAGTGTTTATCACTGCAATCTCAGAAGTATTATTGTATTTCGTGAGCTGTACCACAGTACAGTCTTACATATATATTGACTCATGTCATGATTTCAGCGACCTACCTTCATTTCTACACCCATTTTACAACAGGACCGCCAAGAGCGACGAGGTAAATTTTTTCTTCAAGCTTCAGGGGCATAGGCCAAAGGGATTGGTATATGAATCCTCTCTCCTTGGAGGGTCGTGACACTCACACGTTATCAGTGAAAAAAGGTTAAGCCTCGGCACCCAATCCTTGTCGTTGATCTTATCTTCTCCATCTCTGGCTATGCTTCTACCCAGTTCGGGATTTTCAGTAGTCCTAGATTTATGAAAATAAAAATAAACGAGTTCTCAACCCAATAAAAAGATCTGTTTTTCTTTAGAGCTAATGAGTTTCTTTCTATTATCGATTTGTCTCTCAACGACCCTGCTGTACTATATTTGAGAATCTTGTCAGGGAGAAGAACTCACTCCTCGGAAGCCAGAATCGCGGAACGCTGCCAAAGAGCTCCAAGGGGGCTCCTAGTGGGTCTGGAAGCTCTGGTAAAGGAGTAGATACGCGCGTGCACATGGTAGAAGGCTATCTGAATTCTAGGTTGAGCTCCGAGTGCTCCCTTGGTCATTAAGGCACACCTCTATGGTGTCCCTATAGACAGACATTACACAGTGAGTGGACTAAAGAAGAAAATGGAGTCAGGTCACTCTTAGTTCGAGTTTTCTGGCTACTGAAGCAATTTTGAAAAGGGTGACCCCGGTACCAGAGGGGTGGTTTTTTGGGGACTTCTTGAGTTCACTGAAACGCTCTTGTTCACAGCGGTCATTATTTGTATTGATCTACGGACTGTTGGTAGCCCTTTAATGATAGAAATTCTTTAAAAACAAAAAAAGAAATAAAAGAAAGATTTTAAAAATAATTCATACTTAATGAGTCGCCAATTTTGAAACTTACAGATAACTCGATGATTCCAATACTTAATCAACTCCTGAATGTGTCATGATCGAGATTTTGAAGTGACCTACTTTGCTAATCAAACTTTCGAAACAATTTTTTTTTGGAAGGGGATGGGCAGCAGTGTTTAGTCGACAGCTGCAAATGTGATCCATCATGGAAATCTATCTGCATCTGGTAACAGTTCTCTATTTAGAAAAAACTTGTCGAGTTATTAATGAGTTATCTTTATTTCCAGGTCAGAATAATATTTCTAACGACTAAGATGATTTTTTTATGAATCTTTTCTTTTTCTTTTTTCTACACATCTACCAGGCGCTGTACAACACACTCAGAGTTTAGATTCATACGAGTATCAATTCGGTTCACTCGTGGTGAGGATATGGTCCGTGAAGCGAATCGATGATTTACAGCATTTTAAGACCGCGTAGTACCGCTGAAATCTTCCAAAATGCTAAGAACCGGAAAATTTTACCCTACCATTCCATTGAGACGCGTGCTCTTCAGTTAGCACAAGCTATAGCTCCGGTATACGACAGAGTAAGATGTTCATTCCTACGCGATTTTAAATTAACGCTTGGCAAAGCCGAACTTTGCGTCTAGCTGGTATATCGGTGGAGCGGATAGAAATTCGCTGGCGCATCGACATCGTCGTGCTTGGCTACTTAAATCTGTGTTATATGTTTTCAATATTCAAGTTCTTATTACGATTTTCAGTTCCTCAACTGCTAAATGTCGAGAATTTTTTTTAGCTGACTTGACTTCAACATCGATATAATCATTGCGCGACTTTCAATTGACAATTCTAGGTCACAATTTCGGCAAATCATAATGACCTCGAGGCTGACTAGAGATTACATCCCGCTTCGGATGTTGAGATAGATGAGAAGAATGTAGATGTGAAGGATTTCGAGAATACCTTCTTTAGGTCTGATCGTTTCCCCATAAATCTTAGCGCTGGCTTTCGAGAGACTCCTGTTATCGTAAAACCTCTCCTCGCGAAAATTACGTTATTCAGAATAATACATCTCAACTCCTACGCGTCGAAACTTCTGTAGCTCGGACTGCATACACAAACTTTCATACGTGTGTACCAATTTCCCTCGTTTTTCTGTACACCGGTGAACAAGAAGGAGAATGCGCGTCACAGCGAATCTATAAGTCGAGAAAAAAGTTAGGGAGGTTTCGACGAAAAGTGAAACTGATGTTCCTATTAGAGAACTGTACAGATTTCGAATCCGAAGACAACTACGTTACCGAATAAACGACATTATACCGTTAGAGATGATCCTTAACAATTTTAAACGCTATCACTCGGTGTATATTATCATTAGCGTAAGCTAAGTTGAGTGGCTTGCGAGTCGTGTTTCATCAAACGCCATGATGAGAAACTTTCACAGTGAATTGATTGACCATAGTATAGCAAGGAATTGGACGCCACTGCCTATATTAACAGAAACGAAGTACCGACCAAGCAAAAATGATCATATTTCGCGGGTAATTATCCGGAAAAACACTCGACGTCCGGAAAATGGTGGTTCCAAGAGGTAATTGACTAAGTTGAAAACAACGTGGGAAAATATCGACGTATGTGAAATTGTCGTTCAAAAGAGGACAGGGCTCTGATTGAGTTTCCACGACTCCGAAAATTTTATAAGGTAACTATACGAAAAAAATATGCGAGTGATAGAGAGAAACTTAAATAATTGAACTCGGGAACAGTAATGGAAAAATTTTAATCGGTCATCCACATTGAAATCAATATTTAAAATCGATTATTGAAATGAGAAAATTTATCATAAAAAAGGTTTCGAGCTCGCCTAAAATAGGTAATTGATGGGAAGGAAAACCGAACCCCGAGAGCAGCGAACGAAGTAAGGTCTTGAAAAAACTCATTAATTTCTCTTATTCCATTTAGAGTTTTACGAATTTTCAACGTAGATTGGAACTTACCGCCATCTGCGTACGTCTCGGAACCGTAACCATCTTGTAAGCCGTTTGCCCAAGTGCCTTCGTACTTCGCGCTGGAAGTAGTAGATTGTCGAACACCGTATCGTCCTTTGAATCCTTGAGTCCATTCTCCGCGGTATATCCAACGACCGCGGGTCTCCACTCCCAACCCGTGCCTTTTACCATTCTGCCATTGACCTTCATAGGAACTTCCACTGAAAACAAAAAGGAAAATATGTATTGAAGAATTAAGATTGAAAATGGGTTAGAGCAGGCATGTCAAACATGGTCGAGTGCGGCCCGTGTCCAACTTCTAGAATCTGGTTGAAAAAAATTAAACTCTAAAATCTAGAATTCAACTTTTTTCCCTACCATTTTTCGGTGTCATTATATTTTATGCAGCGCTCATTGTTCCACTTGTGCGAGTGAGAAATTTTTTATATTCTTTAGGTTTAATCTGTGGCCCGCAAGCAAGCTGAAGACTGCAATGCGGCCAGTACGATTAATATGAGTTTGATACACCTGGGTTAGAGCTTGGTCGTGGCCATTAGTACAAATATTTCGAATTTTTGGAATAAAGGTGAACTATCGAAAGTATTTTTGACGGTGCGCTTTTCGATATCTCTCTTCATTATGGCGCAATACTTAGGTTAAGTTACCGCGGTTTGTTGTGAGGCGTAACGTATGTTATCGAGTTACAAAATTTCAAATAGTATATTGTTCTCAACGTCGAAAATACTTCTAGAAATACTTTTTTTTTTTTTTTCTACACCGTTTATTAAAAAAATAAGAAGAAATAAGGGCTTCGACACTGATAGTTCATCCTCATTCCAAAAGTTTGAAATTTGCTTATAATTATCACACGTCTCGAAATTATGAGGAATCCCTCCAACTTTATGTTTGTAGTTTGGGTTTGAAAATTTTACGACCCATTCAACTACACGTTGGGTTATTAGCTCGGAAAGAAGTGTTGGAGATTTGTAATGAACGCTAAAGGTTAAAATTTTTTCAAGTCCTTGAAGTAAATTAAGGTTATCGATGACGTCATGGAGCGTCTCGCGTGACAAAGATTCTCGACTAACCGATTGACCAGCCTATTTACTGGATGTTAGGCTTGGCACAATGAAAGCTGAACCACCATTCACATAGCAGCTAGTAGAGGCCTAGTGTACCGTATGTCAGACCTTTTAAGTCTGTTCAGTAGGTCAAGGTCATTGATGACGTCATAAATCGTCTCACGTTTTACAGATTTCCGGTTGACCCCCAGCCCAATGACATATACGTAAATGGGAGACGGACAATTCTTCAGTGAAGCAGTATTGCCACGAGGGAGCAGCGGAGAGCCCAAAAAGGAGAAAGGAGCGAGTTCAACGCTTCGCAGTCGTGCTATGACTTTTTCTTCATGGTTTGAGGAACGAATCAAAAAGGACCATGGGATCGGGGATTTTTCAATCGCGGTTGAGACCAAAGGTTGTGTCACGATATGAGATTATTGGCGAACAACAATAAGATTTTAGGGCATAAGCAGGAGTTAGAATGGGAGGGAGGAGAGTGTGGCTTGCTTGGAAGGTAAGGTCACTACGTCGTCTTATGGAAGGCCGGTATGACCAGGAAACCAGAGAAAGGCAATTGAAGAAAGAGAAGACGTTGACGTTTGGAGAATTT
Organism: Aspidiotus rigidus; assembly: GCA_035079385.1. Taxonomy (NCBI): domain Eukaryota; kingdom Metazoa; phylum Arthropoda; class Insecta; order Hemiptera; family Diaspididae; genus Aspidiotus; species Aspidiotus rigidus. The sequence continues at coordinate 2,009,193 of JAVHKY010000026.1, forward strand.
TAAGTTGCGCTGAATGATAAAAGATGAAAACTTTATTAGGGTGTTATCACCAAGACAATAAGCCAAGTAAGGAAAGTGTCTATATTAGTTCTTTGCTGATTACTTGTACTATTATTATTCACGTCTAGTATACTGTACGTCAAGTTGACTTTAGCTTTTGGATCCTTAGTCTAGAACACGCGAATATAGATCACAGTATAAGCCAGGCTGAATCGCTTTGAGTGTACTATATATTAAGCTGAATAGCTCTAAGGGCTCATTTGCTCCGCTCGTTCGTCCCCTTCTCAGCCTCGTATACTGTATGTTTTATGTGATTTGATTATGAGTCACTTAATAGAACATATTAATGTTATCTCGTATACTATAAGTTAGGCTAACTAGCTCGACTTCGTTCTGTATCCTTAGCGAACTAGCTCTAAGGGACTCACTCGCTTTCGAATAGTAAGTAAAATTTCACAGAACAGCTTCTCAATGGATAGTCCAGTATATAGTATGTTTCGCCCCCTTTCTTAGCCTCCTCCAAGTTCAGTATACTGTCCATGTACAGGTCCAGTATAAGCTTAGTATAATACTATTGTACAAGAAGAGGTCAGAGCCGTAGGAATGTACGGATGCAAATTCAGGAATTAGGTAGGGGAGAGGCTAGTTTTGTATTAGGGCTTTGGATTGACGGGAATTATCCCAATAGCCTGGTACAAGTCTAGTGTACTTTATAGGTCTAGTATAAGTCTACTTCTAGTATAAAGCTAGTATACAAGGTCCGAACCACACGAACGTACAGACGCAAATCCAAGAATTAGGTAGGAAAGAGGTTGACGAAAACTCTTACAAGTCCCGAGGTTATGGTTGTGCGGACTTACGGACATACAGACGCAAATTGTGGGGAAGAGGTCAGAGCAAAGACATAAAATATGTTAAAATCATTCCTCTCCGGCACTGTAATAATAAAAGTTTTCTGGCGTCAACAGATAATAAAGATCATGTTCTATTTGTTTGTGATCCCTTCAAATCCAGCCCCCTTCTCAATCTGAAAAGCCCTACTTTTGCCTGGTATGTCAAAGGCATCCAGTGTATTACGCTCATGGTTCATAGACGGGCTCCTTCACTCCGCTGGTTCGTGTTCTCCTTTTAGTTCAGTAGAGCCTAATTTAATTCTAGATCTCCATTTATATAACTTGGGTTTACTTTGCAGTATACTTGGCTCATGACTCCACTGACGGGCTCATTTCTGTTTAGCCTATTGTAGCCTAGTATGTCTCTGAACCATAACTGATAGCACCTTAGGCCTACCTCAACCTAGTAATATTAAAGGCAACGGTATATTAGGCTCATGGCTCCCTTGACGGGCTCACATGCCCCGCTCATTCGCCTTCTTTTGTATTGCAGATCAGACCAAGTCAAGCTTTGCTATTCTTAATGGGGGGGGGGGGGGGGGGGTAATCCAGCATGTCGAGCTTAGTATATTGTAGTATATTGCATGTTGGCCCAGTATACTAAATGTCAAAACTAGTATTGAGGAGTAACGAGGGAGAGGGGGTATTCACAGAAAAAATTGTGAAGTCATAAAAATTTCAGCCCCAAGTCTTACATGATAGGTGGGGAACTTGGGAAAGTTACAGCTTCTGAGCTATATATGATCGGGGGAGGGGGAACTTGGAAAAATTTCAGCCCCCAAGCTTTATACAATAAGAGACTACTCGGAAAAATTTCGAGTCTCGAGCTGTATATGACAGGAAAGAATCTTTCAGAATTTTTTTTTTCGAAATTTTATTGCATAGAAAATATTCTCATTGGATTTCAATAATTATTTCTGTCTCATTCCACACAACTATCGCAGAAAAATTTGTTCGGAAAATATACGAATAAGACATTCGATATTCGAATGTATAAACCTGAAAAAAATTTCCAAATAGCTTTCACATATAAAGACTGAAATGTCAAATAAATATCAATCTGTTTCCGACGTTTCGTGTCAAGAGCACAAAGACGAAAAGGAAAATCTTCCGGGAGATTATAGTTTGCCATACGCGGTACAAGGATATCGATGAAGGTCAATTTTATCTCGCATTGCGCAGCTTGATATTCAGTACCTACCAAAATATGTACCTAGCGCGTTTAGTTTCATCATACTTCATACCACCTGTAAGAGTGTAGGATTTTATTCTGCATGAGTAACCGCGTAGGCAGTAAGAGCTGACTTTTTTTCATGAAATACAAAATATTTTTACATATTTTTGTACAGCGCGTGAATTGAAAAAGATGGATCACATTGTGAAAGCCATTCTTGATCGAGAAATAAGACAAATATTTACAGGTTTTCGATAGATATTTCGTTAATGATCGTATACGTTAAATTTCGTCCTAAGAAAATTCTGGAAAACGAAATTTCATTCATGCAAGGACACTATTTAGTGTGAAATTCCTTCACAGTTTTTATTTATATTAAACACGACGTTCCGAACTAGTATAGTCATATTCCTCGTCGTTCGCACGGCTTAATTATGAGTAATAGAGCATGTTGACGTTTCCTTTGGATTGGGAAAAATTTTAGATTATAAATTTTGCAGAGGCAGGATTGTGGGGAACTTTCGGGTTTTGTCACCTGAAGAGTCGAAAAGATTCCGGCTCTCTTTTTCATTCAGAAAAATATTACCCTTTCGTTCTATTCAAATTCTTAGACACATAAGGCTTTCCCGCGCAGTTTTTATTTACATGAATCACGACGTTTCGAACTCGTCGAGTTCTTCAGGTGAATACTGATAACAAAACAAGTAAATAAAGATATTTTTTATTTTTTATTTTTTATTTTTACGAGCACTAGAGCTACACGAGGGCTATTGGCTCGGCGTTACAAAAGTTATGAAAGTAATATCATAAATAACACATAAGAAAAGGAGGTTTCAAGGAAGTTGGTAGAGTAAGGAAAAGTGAGGAAGGATAAAGGATGGAATATAATGTCGAGTGTAACTGTTTCAGGTAATGGTGTGTAAAAGTTTACAATGTGTGTATGTAGAAGGTTGTAGAGGTATAGTCGATGTATGTGTTCAGATGTGAGCGTAAAAGTCAGTTTGTCTTAGGTAATGTAGGATATTCGAAATGATGTCCTGGTTGTTTTTGAGTGCTTGGGTGAGTGAAGAGGGGGTATTTGAAGAAGAGCGAAGGGGTAAAAGTCTGGGGCATGCAAAAAAGTGTTCCACTGTTAATTTGTCTTTTTGACAGTAGGGACATGAGGGAGGGGTTAGGATGTAGGGATTGATGAGGTGGGTGTGAGTAATTTTTGTGTGACCAATTCTGAGACGAGAGAGAATTACTTCTTCTCTTCTTGTGTTTTGAATGGAGGATACCCAAGAAACCGGTTTTTTTTTGATACTGAGAAGTTTATTATTTGTTTGATTTTCCCAAAGAGTGTTCCATGATTGTGTGATGAGAGAACGATAGTAATTTTTGTAATCTAGGGTTGGTAGGGGTGAATTATCAGTTATTTGACTGAGGGAGGTAGCTTGTTTAGCGGCTTGATCAACTGCGTCGTGGTCGGGGAAATTGGTGTGTCCAGGGATCCATATGAAGATAATTTGAGTGTTGATTGTTTCCAAAGTGTGTAGTGTGAGAAAGATGCGTTAGATTATAGGGTTAGAGTTGTATGCGTCTGTAAGGGAGTGGAGTGAAGAAAGTGAGTCGGTGAGAATAATGAATTTACCGTTTGGGGGTAATTGAGAGAGGTGGGAAAGGCAGGAAAAAATGGCCATCAGTTCGGCTGTAAAAATAGAGGCTATATTTCGGATGCGATGAGAAGATGTTTCCCCGTCGATGGAGTATGCGTAAGCTGCTTTAGTAGGTGTTTTCGACCCATCGGTAAGGCAAAGTGAATGGTCAGGGTATTCTTGAAGTAGTTTGTTGATATGTTGGGTAAAACCAGGTTTGTCAGATTTTGGGATTTCTGTGAGATCTAGGCGTATTTTAGGTTGAGGGAAGGTCCAAGGGGGGAAGGTTGTGTATATGGGTTCTAGGGGATGTGCTACGAACGGTTTGTTGATCAGGTGATTGAATTGAAAGCGAATATGTTTGGTGGAGGACTGGTTGTGATTGTGGTGAAAGATTCGGTTAAAGATTGGGAGTTGTGGGAATTGTGCTACAGAGGATAAAAAGTTGGAGGTTAGGATGAGCCTTCGAAAGTGAAGGGCAGGATCTGGGGCTTCTGCACACAGGCTAAGTTTGGGGCTGGTGCGATAAGCTCCCAGGGCAATCCTGAGAGAAGATGTCTGGATGGGGTCGAGTAAGGCAAGGACGGTTTTTTTCGCTGTGTTGTAGATCGGGGAACCGTAATCTAATTTTGAGCGAATAAGACTTTTGTATAGAAGAAGGAGTAACTTTCTGTTGCAGCCTTTAGATGGATGAGATATGTATTAACAGGGAACCTGTTTTATGGGGGGCTATTTGAGAAATCTGCCGTGCGCCGTCCGCCGTCCGCCGTGCGCCGTCCAGCGAAAAACTTAGAAAAATTTCGACCCTCGAGCCATATATGATAGGAGAGGGACTTAGAAAAATTTCGACTCTCGAGCTATATATGATAGGAGGGGGACTTAGAAAAATTTCGACTCTCGAGCTATATATGATAGAAGGGGGACTTGGAAAAATATCGACTCTCGAGCCATATATGATAGGAGGGGGACTTAGAAAAATTTCGACTCTCGAGCTATAGATGATAGGAGGGGAACTTAGAAAAATTTCGACTCTCGAGCTATATATGATAGAAGGGGGACTTAGAAAAATTTCGACTCTCGAGCCATATATGATAGGAGAGGGACTTAGAAAAATTTCGACTCTCGAGCTATATATGATAGAAGGGGGACTTAGAAAAAATTTCGAATCTCGAGCTATAGATGATAGGAGGGGAACTTAGAAAAATTTCGACTCTCGAGCTATATATGATAGGAGGGGGACTTAGAAAAATTTCGACTCTCGAGCTATATATGATCTAGGCTTCCTTGAATTTTCAATACCAAATCTCATTCGAATCATAAAACAGGTTCCCTGCGTTCCTCGTTTAACTTCGTTAAGGAAGCCGTCATTTTTTTATTATGTTTAGAGCGCGTGTGCATTTGGCTTTGAGGGTTTTAATGTGGGGGGCCCAGGTAAGTTTTTGGTCAAAATGTAAGCCGAGAAGTTTGCCGTAGTTACGAGATGGGATTTGGAAGTTTTGTAAAATTAGAGGAGGTAAGGAGGGGATAGGATTTCTTTTTTTGAAAATAACTGAGTAGGTTTTCGAGGAAGAAAATCTAAATCCTCTTTTTGATGTCCATGTGGTGATTGAGTTAAGGGTATCCTGTAGGAGTCTGTGGGCTCTTTGCGGATTTGCTGAACGGATAGTGATGTTATAATCATCAGCGAAAAGACGCTGGGTGAGGGGGGGAGGGGGGTTACACATTTGGTGATATCATTTATTGCTATATTAGAAAAAGTAAAACACTGAAGACTTCTCCTTGAGGGACTCCATTTTGGACCGAAAGGGGAGGGAAGGTTATGTTATTGATTCTTACTAGGAGGGTTCTGTCGTTGAGAAAAGTTTGTAGGATGTTAGGGAGGTGAATAAAGAGATGAAGAAAGATATAATTATCAAAAATTAGATGTCCCGAGTCCCCCTCCTATCATATAAATCTAAGAACCTGAAGTTTTTACAAGTCCCCTCCTGTCATATACACCTCAACAGTGGAAATTTTAACAGCGAGCCTGTTTTATGGGGGTGTTTTTTGAGAAGTTTGCCGTGTGCCGTACGCCGTCCTGATGGTGGAGAATCCTACATTGAAGAAAAAAAAAAGATTTTGACAAAGTGCAACGCTGTTTTTAGAAATACTGTATAATGTGTATGAAAGTGCCGTACTCGCGTCGGAAGGACATATTTTTGTAATTTTATCAATTTCACTTTACTTTATTGTTTATTATTCTCATTAAAGGGGGAAAAAAATTATTTCATATAAATTTTTCATTACTTCGCGACCTACTTAGAACTACTTCACGACCCATACTTTGAAAACCGCTGCTCTAGCCATATATGATGGGAGGGGGACTTGAAAAAATGTTGACTGTCTAGCCATATATTTCTTCTCAGTCCCCCTCCTATCATATATAGCTCGGAGGACGAAATTTTTCCAAGTCCCCCTCTAATAATATAAAGTTCGTGGGCCAAAATTTTTCCAATTCCCCCTCCCCTCTCCGTGACGTCATCAACCTCGCTCGCGGGCGAAAATTTCCTGAAAGCATCCCCACCAAAAGAGATAGCGGATTCCCCGCTAAAAAAGATCAGGTGTTGTCTACTGTATCCCATGTTCCGGATGTCCCCAGGTGTACGTGGGAGAGACTTTTTAACTCCTACAGAAGAGGATCTACCAACACACCTACGATCAGAAAAAGCTCCATGATGAGGATGCTTTAGCTTGTCATGCTAAAAACAATAGCCATACTTTTAAATTTGAAAACAACTCTATCATCGCATACGAAAAAAAACTACAAAAAAGGGAAAATAAGGAAGGTGGTGTTGAAATTATAAAACGTAACTGTGCTAATTTTAAAGATGATCGGAAGGTTCTCACGCCCATATAAGCCCCGGTAATAACCGCGCTTGAGGGTCGTCGTTCATAGCTTAATCATGAGTAATAGAGAATAATATTGACGTTTCCTTTGGACTGGGAAAAATTTCAGATTATAAATTTTCAGAAAGGCAGGATTGTGGAGAAATTTCAACTTTTGTCACCTGAAGAGTGGAAAATATTCTGGCTCATTCTTTCATTCAGAAAAATATTACCTTTTCGATTCTATTCGAAGGTCCATGAATTTTCTTCGTAAGTATGAAAGAAATACACAAACACGTGACGCTGAAATTTGAACAATATATGACGGGAGAAGGGGAGATCGGAGGAGATGTGAAGATTTTAAAAGAAACGATCAAGAATTATGGATCCCCGAAGATGGTACTGACAGAAAAGAGAGCGAAAGGAAGACCCAGGAAAAGACTGACGGACACCTACGATTCAGCCGAGGGAAACACATCAACGTAGACAGGCCACCCTTAGCCTACACACGACGAGAACGACTTTTGATATCAGTCTCTAAGCCACTTCGTCCATTTTTATAGTCAAGGAGAGTTCAAAGTAAAGATGTGCATCCATTGAATGCAACTGATTTTTATCGACGGCTGAAAATCAATTTATTTACACACCATGTTCACGAGTACAACAAGGACAAACTTAAAATGGAATTTTATGAAGTACATATGTATTTTCGGAGTAATCGAAAAATTCATGATTCATATCAGACAAGTTCACAACTGGAAAGACGTCTACAAGAATTTTTCAAAATAAACGTTCGCTCAATATACGCTTAGCAAACATTTTGTTCTGATTCTTTTTTCTACGGCGAATTATTCATCAATATTGTCCAACCTCAAGAAGGGTGTGCTCGATGCATAAATCATGGGGTAAGAAAAGAAGATGTGAAGAAATAATAGTAATAATAATAATGAAATGAGTGTCAAAAGAATTCATCAGATATGTATATACGTTAAAAATAACGCGCTTTATGTCGACCATTACTATTGCCAATTCTTGTTCCCACGTCTGAACACAGCTTATCTACAACTCGGTTCAACATAATATATAAAATGAATGTTCTTTTGAAAATGAAACAAGTAGAAAAATCAAATTTTGAACTACACGCGAACGAAGGCAAAGACAACTGAGGGTAGATTAAATGTAGGAGACACTGTAGAGCTCAATTATAGTTGATAAAGCTGAGCTCTAGAATTGCGGCCTACCGGTATGCCGAGTAATTAATATTGTAGACTATTGGAATGCGGAATGTCGCGTCTGTGTCTGATTTTTAATAAAATTAGGTCGACGAAAAAATAATATAGGCCTGTCGTTCTGCAAAAAAATTTATCGGATAAAACGGTAGAGCTCGCGTCTCTTATCTTTTGAAAGAAGCGAACGCGTAAGAATCGAAGGACCATCAAGATGGGTGACCTCATTGAGGGCAGATGTTTACCTTGTAGTGGTTATTATTATTATTGAATGAAAAAAAAAGAAGACGACTCATCGGCTGTGTGTGACTTATTCGACCTTCAATTTTCAATTCAATCTTCAATATCAAAAGCAAATTACGAAATTAGTCTTGGAAAACAGCTTCCTCGTATTCCTCGTTCAACTTCGTTACAAAAACTCCACCAACTTTTCGCATTCACGTAGAGCTTGGTATGACTGCCTTTATCACCTTGATGGTGAATTCTTCCAAATAAATGGCACCAATTCGGAGTACTTTCTTCCCTTGCTCTGTTTCGGTATTAGGTTCTTTTTACTGCAAAATTCTTAGTGATGTAATTTTGTGAAGGGTCATTGACCTCTGCGTTCTAATGTTTGACTGTTCTTATCATTTATTTCCTTCACTTTTTTTCATTTTTCGAGACAGACGTACATATGTGTAGTGGCTCGGTATCGATACTTCTGCAACGGTGAAAAATGTTAATTAGTCATTTAAAATCAAAATCTCAGTTTAGAAAACCTCAACAGAGAGAGATATTTGTTCAATCTTCCCCCCTACATTACAATTTTCCTGCAAAAAGTAACACTCTGTCAGTTCTTGCTAACAAACGAATACATTTCCAATTCGAACAACCCATCAACAAACCCGTTTCAATCAACTCCTTGCAATTTGTATCTTCCACCTCTGTGAACTGACAATGAATCCTCCATTCGACCACGCAATCCCGATAAATACACCTAGATCCGTCAAATCAGGCATTCAATCTATATCTCGATCTCGCTATGTTCCTCTCGCATAGACGTAAATCTGTAAACCAGTCGCAGACGTGCTGAAGTTACCCATACTTTCAGGGTGGGTTCGTCGATAGCTCGATGACTCCCCGCCCTCTTCGAAGTCACAATTCACCGGTAGGACGACGAAATTTTTCTCAACCTTCCTCTTCAAGAAGAGGTTTCCTATCGGTACATGGAAATGCATGAAACGAGAAAATTCTTCGGAGCAAACCTTATAATTTTTTCAAGTCTTTACAGAAAGTCGAAAGCTAGTAGCCTTGATATACGTAATCGCAGATCACGAAGTATCTTCAATGAAGGGGTTCAATTTCTTTGATCCTTCGGTAGCAGTTCAGAGGTTTTCAAGTTCACGAACTCGGTCAAGGTCATTATGCTCGGACTTCTAATAAATATAAGTTGAGAGTCTGAAACCCAGCTTCTTTGCGGTCATTAGGCTCAACAACACGCAGCTCATTCTTCCGCCCCCGGGTTCCTATTATGATGTAACTCGAAAGTCAGCCATCCCCTAGCTTTTTTGAACCACTGAAGTCGTTCAAGGTCATGAGGCCAGGCCTCATCCTGGGAGCCGTCTCGCATAATCCACTTTTAGCCCAAGCCCCCAAAGTCAATCTAAGCCTCCAACATAGGATCTTTCGAATAGAACAGAACTCAACCACAATAGCCTTGCCTATATCTTCCCTCAGCGTTGATTTTTTAATCGCAGGTTAGAAATTTTCGAGTGATTCCCTCCCCGCTTCCCTTTCCCCTCATTTATATTCATGTCAAACGAATTGTGGTCACTAAAGGACTAAGAAAACTTTCGACTTTCGAGCATACGTACGCATTTTAAAATAGGGAGTGAATAAATCGCGTCGTAAAACAAGATCTCTGCTCGCTTCAATAGATTAACATGTTCTGAAGAGTTACGTTGGTATAAAGTCTGCGAAGAAAATGGTGTAGGTAACAATGAACTTTTGTGAAAGATCATTGTCATGATATTTTCTCTACGCAAAAATTCGCTGACAAATACTTTTCATCATTCTAAAAACACAAAAAACGAGGGGAATCTACTTTTCCACATTTACGAAGATTTGGACTATAGCTCTAAAATTGGGTATGCAAACACTTATTAAAATTCTACTCTTAGTTTAGATCTGTACGCTCTCAACACAAGTAATTCAACCCTTTTGTCGCTTCAATCCCATGTACATATTCATTTCAAACTTACACCCTTACTTCCCATTTTTAGCATTTTATATGTTTTTTATTCTTGAAAAATTGTCACGAAGTGTTTGACAATGGCGAACATTCAGTATACTAGCCTACTTTCATAATACTTGGCACTCGAAGAAAATTCATGGGTCCTTTAACGGAGTTGAACGAGGGGTGGCAGGGAACCTGTTTTCTGGGGTATAAGGGATCTGGAAAATGTAGATTGTGACGTCACAGGAAAGCTTATACAGCCTGAAGTGTTTCTAAGTCCCGAAAATGATGACGTGACAACTTGAGCGCGCTGCAATTTCAAGGTAGCCTTCGTTTTTGTAAGTCCCCCTCCTGTCATTTTTAGTTCAACAGTGGAAATTTTCCTAAATCCCCTTCCTTTCATTAGCTCGAGAGTCTGAGTCCTCCTCCTGTCATAAATAGCTGGAGAGTCGAAATTTTTTTCAACTCCCTCTCCTATCTTATATATAACTCGAGAATCAACAGATTGTGACGTCACAAGGTTCACCTATGACGTCATTAAACTGTGACGTCACAGGCCTCGGTCCCAACTATATATGATGGGTGGAGGACTTGAAAAAATTTCGTCCTTCGAGATATTTATTATAGTAGGAGGGGGACTTGGAAAATTTTCGAGCTTCGAGCTTTGCCGAGCGGCAGACTTTTTTTCCGAAAAACTCCCCGATAAAACAAGTTCCCTGTTAAAAGTTTTGGCCTCCACTTTCGTGAGTTTCTCTGTACTAGAACTTACATATTCAGTATATTGTACTAGGGTTATAATAGATCTGGCATACAAGATACTATCATCCTGTCGCCTGCACCATAAACTAGACTTTCTCTGAACTCAAGATTCGGGAAAATTTCGACCGCTACTTCTTCATGAGTTAGTGTGAGCCCGTCAGCCAGTTAGCCACAGAATGCTAGGTTTATTAGTTACTATGGCGTCATCTCAACCGAGATGGACGTATCACAAGTCGATAGCATAGGGAGAAACGATTCAATGTAGAATAATCGTTAAAATCGATATATTACTTCGAAAAGTAGGTAGCGAATGCTGTATTATGTATCTCTGGAGGAGACGGCGTCACTTTTTGTACCCATTTCCCCTTGATTAATTTCTATCCCTGACATGCGTCCCGATCTTACTGAGATTTCCGAACCATATCTTCATAATTTCTATCCCACCTTCTCTGCTACAAAGACGGGTCCAGATCGAAAATCTTAAATCCTATTACTGCTCCCTGATCCTCTCCTCCTGGCATGATTTTTGGTCCTCCTTTTCCTCCAGTAAACTCCGATCTATTGAGAAATCTCCAATTCCTTAGTCTACTACAAACCACTCATCCCAAGTCATTCCAACCCGTCTGAGAATAGGCCATACCTGTCTCATACTTTCAACGCCCCTCATTCTCTTTATGTTTATACTACAATGCCTACGATTTATTCCCGTTCAATACTTCTCCTATTACCCAGCTCTCGAAAACATCTAGCTGCATCATTCTATCTCTCTCCCTCCGAGCAATCATAAGAAAATCTTCGGTAAGATGAACTACCTATTCATCTAAGACCAACTAATTATTCATCCTTATTGTCGCCATCTGTCCACTCCGGGCTCAAAAAGTTGCTATCTCTTCCAATAAAACAACTTTCCCAAAGAAAAGAATGCAATAGGAAAATTTCTAGACACTGATTTGTGTCTACCAGGCGACCTTTGCGTAGCACATCAACGCGTTCAATTCTCGATTCGACGAAAACTTCTATTGTAAGCTCGAATTTCACTACTTGTAGCATTATACGAGAACACAATGTCAAAAATGTGTTGTCTGGAAGAAAATCTAGTTTTCACTTTAACCTCTAACTACCCTTTGAAATCCTTTCACTTTTTTCTCTTACTTATTTCGTGTAAAATACTTCAACCTTGCTTCGATTAAAAAAAAAAAAAAAAAAAAAAAAAAAAACTTCCCAAAACGACAATAATTTACATCTCTTCTATTTCGCTCCTTTCTTTCGACTGTTCCTCCTAACTTATTGCGGGGAAAATAAATGTTAATTCATTCACGCGCTCTTGGTTCGAAGTACGATAAAATACTGTGGTCGTAATGACATTACCAGAAAATAGGGTACCTCGAGAACGAATTTTCTGCGAGTGTGTACTCCTGAAACAGTGTATCATACTGTTTGAGTGGCGCTTCATCGATTAGCGGAAAGATGTTTCCTTCACATTGATATACCGCATTAAAATGGGAGAACAAGAACGTCTCACTTCCTCTGCATACCTACCGCACAAAGGACATATGTTTATGACAAAGCAGTAATTATGGGCTTTATATCACCCGAGATTGTACAACAAGGTCGCTGCAATACGTTATTATATACGTATTCGTAAATTGTAATGAGCCCTCACTCGAAAATTGCGCACTATGCGACAGGACATCACTATAAAGCTGAAGTACAAAAAAGTTCGGCTTAGCGTGACGAAATGATAGTATTTTATAGACACGAGATTCAACGTGAGTCGATATCTACGATCCCATTTCCCAAATTGAGCCATTCCGTGTGGAGAGAGGTGAAAATATGTCGAAAATTTTGGTACGAGCTTAACGTAACACAGATGAGAGAAATAAAGATTCAATGGTTGTAGCCTATTACCACATTTTATCTCCTTTTTTTTTTTTTTTTTTCTTTCTTTACTATCCTATCTACTTTAGAGAGGCATTAACTTGGCGTGTTCGTCGGGAGTTCTATCTAATTTCACTATTTAATTAGAAGTTAGTAAATTGAGTTACTTCGACGCGTGAGGTTGGGTACAAAAAACTAAGAGCTGTTACTTAAAATTTCAGGGTCGTAAAAAAATGTATATTTATTCGTATACTCACATAGGTAGGTATCCTATTGCACGTTAGTTACCGCGTTATGTGTAATTATAATTTTCGCAAGGAAACTCCCGAATGGCAGCGCGTTTTTCTCTCCTATAATGAACATACACGTGGCCTTTATTTTTTGCTTAGAGGTTACTAGAATGGCGTGAAATGTAATCTTCGTTTATGGAGTTGTCGGTACAACCGTATGAGGTGGTATCCTGTACTTACGAAAGTTGTCCGCACGTGCAAATAGGGCTATGTATACTAGCTTACTTCGATAAAAAAAATTGGTGTAGTCATATACTTTTATTTAGTGTGCGAGAAAGCGGGCTAAAACAGAAAATTAATGAACGAAGACTCTTGAGGAAGAAATATAGTAGTATGAAGGTTAAGAGGATAAGTTATGGCTGTATAGTCTAGTGGCTAACCAATTCTTTTTAATATAGTGGGGAATAAACGTTAAGAAAGCTCGAACTTTTCCATAGGTAACTTGATAGAACAAAATAATGGCGGTGGATACGCACCTCGTCATAGCTTCAGCTTCATGGAGTTAGTAATCGTAATTTTTCTTCCGATTAGTTCAAATGCAAAAAATTTATGAAAATCCAGTCTAAGGTAACTAGCTTTCGGGCACTCACTAGCGCACGTTCTTTTTTTGGGAGAAGGGGGGGGGGAAGATATCAACTCGGACTTGAACTCTCCGATTTCCAACAAACGGCTAGGATGCCAATAAAAATATTGAAAAGAGGAAACCCAGTCCCGAACTTGAGAATTTTCGATAACGGACAAAGGCATAACAAAGACATCAACCAGTTTAAACCTCCTTGTAACGTCACCATCATCATGCGTTGTATCTGCTTGTGACGTCATCACCACCCGTGACATCATCAGTTTGAATTTCATCCTCTCTGTTCACAGTCTAACTAGGTCTAGTTTAAAACTAGTATCTATGGCTTAATTAATCCTAGTTCAAAGCTAGTAATATTGTAAGCTCGAAATAGGACTGGAAAACTCGAAATCGGCTTTGCAAACTCGGCCTCGCAGTTTTCTACGAGTGAGTTGAGGTGCCGGCAAAGACATCAAAAAGGTCAAATAGTATTGTCGTACATGGTGCACCTACACTTAAAGCCGCTGAAAGTCTAAATTATCTCGACTACAAAGAGTGATGCAGCCCACGTCAACCCTGACAGAGGAACGGAGGTAGGAAGAATTTCTTCCAGACCCACAATTTATCAAAGATCAGAAAAACATATGAACACTTTTTGCAAAGTCTCGAGAAGGGTCATGCACATCTTAGACGAAATAATTATTGATTAATAAAAGACTATTTTGACAAAAATATGAGCGTTGCTGGTATCAGAATGGTGGAGCATCCTTTTTTTTTTTATTTTTTAAAAAAGTTTGAAAATTCAGCTACAGAGATTAGAAATGGGCGAGGAAGCGCGGGCAGGCGGTCAAAATTAAATTTTTGCTTTCTCGAACCTCTCCTTCTGAAAATAGTAAAAGGTTACCTTGTCGCGACGGTTCAATTTATAATTAGACGAAAATAAAATTCAAGTTCATTCACGGCTCTGTCGTTAGGTGAACTAGTTAGAGACCGAAGGGTTCCTCTTCCACTTATACCCACATCTTACAAGAGAATATTCAAATCATCACAAAATTGGATAATAATTAGTCCGTACCCTGGGAAAAGTACCTCAAATCTCTCTCGAAACAACCACTATTAATTATGTTATAGCTACTCGAAGAAAGTAGATTATTATATTGTTTAATGGTTCAATATTGAGGTACATGACACATACGTCGACTTGTTTTCTTTCCAAGTTTTAGTTGCGATCTAATGATGAGTCATACAGAAAAAATGAATGAATTATTTGTTACATACCTACATAAAAAGTCATTACTCCTGGTGTGCACACGGTGGGCAGTGGTCACCTTGATAGACTTTTTGGAGAAAGGCTATGTATATGAAGAGGGCTTTTCAAGCTGTACAAATGGATAAAACACTCGGAAAATTTCGTACTCGGAGCTGTAGTAGTGCGCCTAATGATTTTGACCTACTTTTTGAGGTTTTAGGGCCTCGGAATCTTCACCCTATATAGTGACTGCAAAAGACACCACGAATCAAGCTCTCAATCATCTTCTTGTGATCCTTCTAAACGATTCCTCCACATTAATGACAACACCGTAGCCATTTTGGAACAAGAAACATGATTTCTATAATGTTTTGTAAAAAAGAATTAATTTTTAGCACTACATCAACATTTCTTGTGGCCTGCTTTCTTTCAAAGTGTTTCCTTTAATAAGTCTCATTGTGTTCGAAAATTTTGCAGAGTTTCAATACTCTACTTCGGTACTACGAAAATTATGAACTATACCGTAAGCCTGCAGAAACGTGTTATTGATTGTCGTTTATCGGTTTAAAAAACTGTATCTAAAACTGTAATATTACCATCGCGTTTTATGTTACAAAATGTTCGCACACATACTCACGCTATACTTGACCAATCCACCGCACTGTATTCCTTAATAGCAATCGATTCCGAGTAGAGTGACTCATTAGACTAATTTAAAATAAACATTCGAATAGGATTCTGCATAACTTTGATGGTTGTTAAACGTGCGCGGAAAGTTCTCGCGACGAGAAAATTTCCTCGAAATTCGCGCCCGTTATTTCTTCAAATAACGATCGCTATAAACAATACGCGGGCGAATGATATAATCGTCTTAACTTGTTGCAAGGGGCATAATTTAGTTGATCCCATAGGTAAGTGAGTGGTTAGCATGAATTGCCTTTTTTTTCCCCTCGAAGGAGGGTGCGATTGAAATCGTTTCTGTCTATGAAACTATAACGTGGAGAAAAACTTTTCTACGCAAATATAATTATACTTTTGATTTCTTCGGAAAGTTCATCTACTTCATTTTCTGGTATAAAATATATTTCCGACAGGACATCCGTGCGTCCAATTAGTGTTTTAGAACTTTTCATCGTCTCGTAAAAGTATATAAATAGGCACCATTTCGAACTGCCATTAAATTTTTTCCAAACTTGTCGACTAAAACGACGAGCGCGTCGTATTTTATAGATCGCCTGTCGCAATTACAACTGCCATTAAATTCGATACACAATGTACGTATAATATTATCATCTGCTTCAAAGGACCATCCTGAGGCCGGTCTAGGTCAAATTTTCTCAGCGTGTAGGAAGCAAAATACTGCCGAGTACAAACGAATTCATGTTTACGTTTGCGTAATAATTAAGTTTTGGAAACTACCAATTGCGCTCGTAGTGTATGATAAGGTTTTTCTTTTGTTTTCAAACTATATACTACTCATTCGGAACCCTCGTTAAACTTATCAAATATTTACTTTTGATGGATGTTTCACCTTCGAAATACAATTTTCTATACACATTTTGATATGCACTACTACGTTCCGCGAATAAATAGATGGAAAATAATAAAAGTGTTCTCAAAAAGTTGACTTGCAGGGTACTCAAGAAGAACTCTTCCTTGTACACTTTTTGGTTCAACAACCGCGTATTCTGGAATACTATTATTGTTCTGGATGGAGGACAGAGTCGGTGAGGCGACGAAAGCGAAAAGTGATGTTTCGAAAATACATCGATTCTCTAGCTTTCATGAACACGAAACTTTGCGCAAGTATTTTTCCATAAAATTTTTTACTTTCCGAGCGTTCTTTCGCAAACACCTATGTAAATTTGTGCAGCATTTCATCCTCATCGCAAGAAAGCATTCTTACAAAACAACAAAAATTTAACCTTTGAGTTGGAGGATCCTCCGCAGGTCTTTACGAACCTAAAGTGATAGGTAGGATAGTCTAACAAGTTTTGCAGAACTTCCCTAGAGCAGAAAGTCGGACAATCTTACTCGTATTTTGTATATTTAAAAGCGTTAGATCGAATTTGAGTAACTATAATGTCGAAAAAAATGGCTTCGTAATGAACTTAGACGATGGTACCTGCAGCAAGTTGACCAAAGACATATAGGGCTCCTTCCAGTATTGTTCCTTCATGAGGTCGATCTACAATGTACAATCCAACGCAACCAGATTACGGACTCGGAAAGCACATAAAATAAGAGTATTTGGAGGAGAAGGCAGATCCTCTAAGGCTCTCATGCCATTTCTGGGGTA
The DNA here is from genome assembly GCA_035079385.1 of Aspidiotus rigidus. NCBI lineage: Eukaryota > Metazoa > Arthropoda > Insecta > Hemiptera > Diaspididae > Aspidiotus > Aspidiotus rigidus. The sequence continues at coordinate 2,026,234 of JAVHKY010000026.1, forward strand.
GTCTTCCACCTTCCTCTGCTCAATGTCCTGCAAGTTAAACTTTCTCCTCTTGAGGAGGATCTGCTTCGGAAAGGCTTGAAATCAGCCTCCCATCCCACCTCCAGATGGGGTACAAGCTCCACAAATTCAATCTCTGATCTTTCAATCAAAGTTACAGTTCCAGCTATTCGATCTTTGGTCTTTGCAATCAACTCCTGAATAACCATATTCTAGAGATTATTCCTCTTCAAACTGGTTGGTACTGACCAAAGCCGATAAAGGTAACTTTATCGTGATTTTGAACAAGGAGGAGTCCAGAGCCAAATTAATAATGATCATGTTTCACGTCTACTAGTTATAAAATCTTGGCCAAACTCGTAAATTTTTCTCACAGAGGCGACTAACGTAGGCGTGGTACACTGTAAGTTAAGCTATCCAGTCCACGGGGGCCTCATTCGCTCCCCTTGTTTGCCCCCATTTGGATATCAACAATAGTGACGTCTTTAGCTGCCCGTGACGTCAGCTCTTCTTTTCTCGGGAACACTCCGCTCTTAAGCGACGTTATGAACGCTGATGACGTCACAGGCAACCATCATGGATGGTTATGTCATCAGCTTAGACTCTCTCTCTTCCTTATTCTCTTCTTTTCTCAGGATCATTCACTTCGGGCTCCCAACAATGTCCATTAACTACGACATAGGCCTAAGAGTAATACTGCTCGAATCTCTTTTATACTAGGCCTCCGAATCACGGCTGATGACGTCATACTTGCGTATTTCAGAATTTGGGGTACTACTCCTTAGTCTTCATTATACTGGGCTATACTACTTACTAAACTGTACTAGGCCTACTATTAGCCTTCACGAAACCAGGCCTCTACAGTACAAGGATGAGGGGAGGTGGATTGAACTCGCAAATTTCAAAATCAGGCACGAAGTTACGGTTGATGACTTCATCGTTTATTATAAAGGAAGAGAAGGGATATAGTATACGGGATTATTAGGAGCGGAGGAACTCGCGTGGGTGGCGTGAACTTGCAAATTCTGGAATTAACGGGAAGGATTCAGAACGCGTAAAAGTCGCAGATTTTCAGAATCATATCCTGGGTTCCTTTCCGGGGGGCAACTCGCGAGAGTGGTGTGAACTTGTGAATATTGGAATCAGGGGTTAGGATTCAAGAAACTTTAGGAAAAATATGAAGCATGTCAAAAGCCCACATTTTCTTGACGGTATCGATTCTGAATTGAATTTTTCTAATTATGTTCACGATGTAAGATCACCTGTTAAAAAGAGAACATCTCTATCCCATCCTCAACCTGTGTCTCCATGGCTTCATGGCCTTCCTAAACTCCACAAGGACAATATGGGATACTTCACTTTTGACATGTTCCATGTCTTTTCTCTCGCCGCACCCCGATTTTGAAACTCGCGAGTACACCCCGCGTAATGATAATAAATAATTATATTAATTAATTAATAAATAATTAAATAAATAAATAATTAAATAATTAAATAATTAATTACGCTGCGTCCGTGCACATCTCTACCCCGCGGGTGATTCAGAAATTCGCGAGTACACCCCGCGTAATAATAATAATAATAAATAATTAATTAATTAATAATTAAATAATTAAATAAAATAAATAAATGATTAAATAAATAATATAATTAATAATTAGAAAATCTCTACCCCGTGGGTAATTCAGAAATTCGCGAGTACACCCGCGTAATAATAATGAATGATTCATTAATTAATAATTAAATAATTAAATAAATAAATAAATAATTAAATAATTAATATAATTAATAATTAGAAAATCTCTACCCCGTGGGTGATTCAGAAATTCGCGAGTACACCCCGCGTAATAATAATAAATAATTAATTAATTAATTAATAATTAAATAATTAAATAAATAAATAAATAAATAATATAATTAATAATTAGAAAATTTTCTAAGTCCCTCTTCCTATCATATATGGCTGGATAGTCGAAATTTTTTCAAGTCCCCTAGACTTGAATTGTCTCATACCATCCCAATACAACAGAGAGACAGGGGGCGAACGAGCGGAGCGAGTTCGCGCTACCTCATATTTCTCATAGAAGACTTGAATTTTCTCATACCATTCCAATACAACAGCGAGATCGCTCGTTCGCCCCACGAAAGTTGATACCTCAAAATATAGAACACCCACAATTACCTCAAAATATTTCTCATACAAGACTTATACGACGCCAAGATAGGTAAAGGGGTAAACGAATAATATCTCACGAACACTTGACCTAGTACAAGAATTAATAATAAATAAATAAATAAATAAATAAATAATATTAAATAATTAAATAATTAAATAAATAAAGGCTGGATAGTCGAAATTTTTCCAAGTCCCCTAGACTTGAATTGTCTCATACCATTCCAATACAACACCGAGACAGCGGGCGAACGAGCGGAGCGAGTTCGCGCTACCTCATCGTTCTCATAGAAGACTTATACGACGCCAAGATGGGTAAAGGGGTAAACGAATAATATCTCACGAACACTTGACCTAGTAAAAGCCTAGACTGAAATATTTCAAGATGACCGATAAAATATAAAAGACATGGAACATGATTTTCATTTATTTGGCTATGCCAGAAAATTTTTCTCCTACTTTCCGACTATCTTAGTTCATCGATCAATGAATGGTTCAAGGTCTCCTTCGATGTTATAAGTATGTTTCTGCGCACTCTCCTCGTTCCTGCTCTGAATTATTTTATTGAGGTTATTCTCAAAGATGCACCTATTGTTGTTGATTTCATGACCCACCTTCCCGAATTTCTATCAATCTCAACATCTCATCTATGAGTTTCCCAAGAATATCGGTGTCTCTATCGGCTCCCCTTGGATCTCTGCTCTCAGAGGTTTTTTTCAAACTTTTTGATAATGGAGTCTTCCAGACCGAATTCACCTACGCCCTAACATTGTTTACTGGCACCAATACGTGGACGATGTCTTATACCTTTGGAGTGGCTCCATTAATAACCTCCACTCTTTCCTCACAGTCGATACTTTACCATCGATTTACTAGTGAGAGGACTTCTATTAGTTTTCTCGAGCTTTTTATCTCCATGGTTGGTGGCGTACACAGTTTCGGATTTTTCGTAAAAATACCTGCAAGGATATCAATAACTATACCTCTATCTCCTGTCCCGTTTCCCATAAGCTCGTCGTCTTCAGTAGCTTCATCCACCGATTCGTTTCTGTCTCCCTTCCCCCTGAGGATTTTTCCGAAGAAGTCGATGTCATCAAACACTTTGCTCATTCTAATGGCCTAGAACTTGATGTAGATCGTGTGGTTTGGAAAAACCCATACTTCCAGAACTCTAGATTCCACCACTTCGCTCTTTCTACGAAGAAGGTGAAATGGGTCCTTTTTTTTATATTTTGGTAAGCTTTCCTTCGAAATCACTCGCCTATCCTCAAACCTTTCGGTTCTCGTCCTGCCCTTCATAACGCTTTTTCTGTCCGTTACCTATTTTGTAGACAGAAAGATCCTATCCTTATTCCTGAGAGAAGTGGGGTCTACAAGCTCCGATGTTCTGACTGCTCGGCCGTCTATACGAGTACGGAGGACGAGCCATCTCAAAAAAGACAATTCTGCCTCCCTTCGAAAAAGCTCCGCTTTTGCAGAACATTGCTCGAATTTTGATCATAAATTTGATTTAGACCAAGCCAACTTACTCCGTTGCCAGAATTCCTTTCGTCGAGAGTGGGCCTCGAACACATTGAGATTGTTCGTCACTCCAATAATAATGTATGTTTGTTGCTGCATGTGTTCTTCATCTTTTCCTCATTTATAGATAGAGTCACACCTTGCTCATTTTCGACCGTTACTGGATCGAAACATCGCGTCAATTTAGCAGCGTATCTGGAAAATTTTCGAGGGAGGTTTTGAACAAAATTTATGACATTTTAAAGCAAAATTTCCAGCCTTGGGGGAATTCCTGGAATTCCTCCTCCCCCTTGTAAATACGTTTTTGTTTTCTCTAACTCGAGGTCTTCTATGTCTCTAATAGTTCTAATCGAAAAAACAAACAGATCTGTTTGGAATAAGTGAAACGGGGAGAATAATCTCCGGGGAGACCCTCGCTCTCCAACTTCGAAATAAAACTAGTAAGAAGATGAATGTATACTAATTACGAATAACAATTTTACAGATCTGAAACCTCGTTTTCTTCTCTCTTTCTCTCTCTCTTATCAACAAATTGCACCATTATGAAGACACGCATAGCATTTTAAAAAATCGTTTCCTCGTTTCGTAGCCACGTCTCTCCAAAAAAGAAGCCGAAAGTTTTGAAAATCTTGGAAAAGCGATCGAATAAAAAATTCATTCACCTTTGATATTTCCCAGTATGCAATCCGCAGTTATTGACCTTGATTTAACAACGAAAGTTTTTATAATGACTATACGCATTACTGGTGCGCAATTTACGAATCCCTAAAATAGTAATGAGCTACATAGTATAGAAGAATCACGAATTATGGATTTAAAATTTTTAATTTTTTCTTCGTCAGTTTAACGAGCGAGAAATTTCATGTCCAAAAATAGTAGAGTGCGAAGATAAAAATATAATACTGGGGATTTCTCTAGCCAAACGTTGAAAGTAAATCCAGTATAATACATCCCAAGAATAAAAAGTATGCAATGCATTATGAACATTGTTTTTTTTTTTTTCGATAATGTGAGAAGTGACACGTTTCTCTTCTATATTCATGACGAAACTTTGGAAGTTATTCATAGAGATTAATTCGATTGTGGAAATATACGAGAGAAATAAATCTAAGAATTGACCCAGTAGAAATATTAGTTAGTAGTCTGGTCAATCTTTTCTAAAATTTCTGTCTTTGAGAGAATAATGACCAATTCCAAATAAAATTACATACAGTGAAAAGATCATTTTAACAATTTCACGAAAATTTTAACAAATTTATGGATATATTTATACCATTGAGAATAAATTGACTTGAGGTAAATCGATTACTTCGAAAATCGAAGCTTTGATGTAAGAATAATCTCCGTGATAAATGAGACACGCCATTGATAAGAAAAAAAAAAAGAAGCTTTCCATACTATACTCTGATAAATTTCGACGCCCCTCTATTTAATATTTCGTACGATTTTTATCTTCCATCAAAATACCTGGTTATATGCATGATTTTTAAATGACAAGAAAAGTGAATTCAGCCCCAGCCCTAGGCCCGGTAAAGTGGGGTGATCGTCTCTCGCAAAAGCAAATTTATAAAAGACTGTTCTTAACGTGTGGGCCAAAATTATGTCCTTACTCTTCATTACTATGGACAGGATGTTCCGAAGTACTTCACATTTAGCTTCAATATTACTTTTTTCACGTTCACCTCCCACAACTTCTCAAATTAATTCGACTTCATCGGCATGAGATGATAAGAAAGACATATTTTTAAGAGATAATAAGTCGGACAGCCAAAATTTTTAACAAAAATAACCCCCTTAAAACAGGTTTATTTGATTCCATTTCGAGAAATTGAAACACCCCAAACCTTTGCTTAACGCAAACACATGTGTCCATAACGAAAGAATCAAACACTTCTTGAGGAGAGAGGGAGGCGGAAGTGGGAATTTCTCTCATTCAAGAGGAGACGTGTAGCGAAAGGCCTCCTAAAACTTGAAAAATACAAATGCTGAGGTGTACAAACTGTTTTTAATACGAGAAAGGCTTCTCAAGGAGACGAGTTTGGAGTGAGCATCGGAGGAAAAGGAAAACAGACCTCGCTCTTCTGCCATTGCCCCAGACCTTGCAGTGGCAGCGAATGGAAGATAAAAGGGGAGACAGGGAAAACATAGAAGAGATAGAAAAAGCAAATTATGTGTGGAATCATTCTGATCATAATTTTCCTTACAACCGGTATATGTTGAAACAAAGTGTAGAAAGGGAATAAATTCTTCTACTTATTTACTAAAATTTAAATTGAACCGTATTTTCTCAATAATATTATATAGTGCGCATACGTATAAATAAAGCTCCTTCATTCGTATTCTGAAAGATTGAACGCTCGAGTTTACATTATTTCTTCGTTAGAAATCACGCGGCCTCTAATTCTTCGAGCACTCTCTTCAACTAACTCAAAACTTTTTCAATATTGATTATCTTCCTTGTCTCCGGTAATTTTTTTCACTCGAAACTAGCAACAAGTCGAAAACTTTTGAAAAGTATAACACTATAATCATTGCCACGCACACGTCGAAATAGGTCAATGAATCACTAGGTCGAAGGTCAAAGTATAGAGCGACATAAATGACGAATCCCCGAGTCAGATAGCAAAGAATTTAAATTTAAAGAAAAACTACCGACAGTCATTTCAAATTCTCCAATCAAAATCTTTTCTACCAATGAACGAGGGGGTTGAATAACTCCCCTACTTTACCAAGAAAGAAAGAAAGAAAGAAAGAAATTGAAGAGCAAAATTTAAGGATATTGAGTAGGAGTAAACGAGACCGCTGACTGCTTGTTCTGGGTTTGATCAATCATTTCAACGAGAGGTCACTTTGTCAAATGTAACGGCCACAAAAAGCACCTAAATTCCACGAAAGAGTTCCGGATTTTACGGAGTAGACTCGAAAAACTATCTAAGGAAGAACTCCACGAAAATTATCATATATATACGACATGAGTCGAGAATTTGCTCCCTCCAACTCTTAAAACACAACACCTCAGTGTCTTATTTAAAGAGAAATGCCTAAGATGGTGACGTTCTGTCGATCAGTGATGTACATTATTCTCTTTTTCATATATGAAGATGAAAAATAGACGGCATGCCGGAAACCTGTTTCATGGAGCGCTTTGGTTTTGATATTAAGAATAATTGAATTTAAAATTGGAGTCCCAAAAAGTTGAAACATAGGAGTTAGACTTGCCTCCCCCCCCCAATCATATATGATGTCAAATTTTTTCAAATCCTCCTTCCATCAAACATATAGCTCGAAGTCGAAATTATTCGAAGTGTAAATCCTTTATCATAGGCTAGGTCAGTTTTTGCTGGACGGCGAGACGCCAAAATTTCCAAAAAGATCCACCATGGAACAGGTTCCCTGTTAAAAAAGAAAAATAAGGAACTAGGTATTCGAGTAGTCCCTAATTTTCTTCAGAGGAGAAGAGGGGTTATAGAAATCAACTGCGGCGAGTCATGGAAAATGTACACGCATTTATATACATAATTTCGATCAGTACAGCTTCTACTCGTAAAACTTAAGATGTAGCAGTGTGTGTGTGTGTGTGTGAAGAAATGTAGCTCAGATAGTTCAAAAACTTCCTCTGGTCACCAGAGTTTCGTCTATAGGAACTGGAGGGTAAACGTTTTCTGAATTTTTAAGAACTCAGTTTATTGCTTTTATCACTCCCTCCTTACCCTTTCAAAAAATACATCGTCTTCGTTAAAATAGTAATATTTTTCCCCACGTCCTCTTTTACGATTCTTTTTCTAGATATGCCCATATTTGGGGGGACTATTCACGTATATAGTATTTGTGATTGAATGGAATCTCAAATTGAGATTCATTCTTTCAACCTAAAATTTTTCATCCTCAAGATACAAGTAGAGGGGTAATGTATGTTCTAGGACATTTCTGGATTTCTACGACAGTTCTGGATTTATAAGACAGTTCTGGATTTCTAAAACATTTCTGGATTTCTAGGGCAGTTCTGGATTTCTAAGACATTTCTGGATTTCTAAGACAGTTCTGGATTTCTGAGACATTTCTGAATTTCTAGGACAGTTATAAAATTTGATCAAACCGACTGGATGAAAGTATATATTGAAAAGAATACAGAACTAAGGAAAAAAGCTAAGAATGATTTTGAAAAGGATTTCTTTAAATGAATGAATAATTCTGTTTTTGGTAGAACCATGATGAATGTTAGAAAGCATGTTGATATAAAATTAATTTCAGAAGGTAATAAATATACTAAATATGTTTCAAAGCCTAATTTTCAGAAATCAACATTTTTTGGAAGAAATCTTGCAGCTGTACAAATGAAAAGAACAATGATTAAATTCAACCAACCAATTTATGTGGGAGTAGCTATCTTAGATATTTCAAAAACTTTTATGTATGATTTCTATTATAGGCTGAAAGAAAGATATAGAGATAGAATAAAATTATTATATGTATATACAGATACAGTTTCATTAATTATTTCTATAAAAACAGAAGACTTCTATGAAGATATGAAAGGTTTGATTGATGAATTTGATACATCAGATTATAAGAAAGATAATATTTATGGTTTACCACAAGTGAATAAAAAGGTATTAGGAAAATTTAAAGATGAGATGAATGGAAAAATTTTAGAGGAATTTATAGGACTTGCTTCTAAATTATATTCTAATAAAGTTTTTGCTACAAATAGTGAAATGAAGAAAGCTAAAGGAGTAAAGAAGAATATTATTAAAAATCAGATAACTCATAATGATTATAAGATGTGTCTAGAAAAGAAAATAACTAAGACTATTAAACAAAAGATGATAAGGAGTACAAAACATGATATTTATACTATTGAGCAGAACAAGAGAGGATTAACTGCATTTGATGATAAAAGATGTCTATTTAAAGATGAAACTGATACATTACCTTGGGGCCATTATAAGGTCAATGTAGAAAAAAATAATTTTATTCATCATTTAAAAAATCTCAATAAAAATGGAGTTATTGAAGAAAAAGTATAAGAATATAAGCAAATCTAGTCTACAGATATTTATGAACATAGAAAAATATGGATGTCTATGAAGTTCATTTTGAACAAAATTCTGAAGAGTAGGTACATGGAAGTTATAAGAGCAATCAAAAGTGCAGAAATCATGTTTTTAGGTGGTAGACCACTTTGGGATGATATTTGATTTTATGATCCACAACCTGAAGTTGATCTGGGATATGAATCAGGGAATGAATCAGATATAGAGATAATCAATGAACCAGATGACAACTCACTATCAGCTAGCACATCTTGTGAGAATCTTGATAGAGCCGCTCAAGCTTTGCTTGAGAATGTGAATAACTTGGGAAATAAATCTGATCAGGGAACAGAAAATAGATAAATGAATAAATAGTGATTATTTTTTTATACTAGAAATATAAATTATTTCAACATCACTTTCTATAAATTGTGATGGGAAGTATCACTTCTACAATCTTTTATTTCTTTTTCAATAATTCCAAATAAAATACTTGCATGGTGATTTAGTATAAATTTAGTGTATTTTCTTTCTCATCTTTTAACAAGTATATGACAATAAGTTCTAAATTTAGTCAACCTTTTTTTAAAATGATTACTGGAATTTTTCTATATACTTAAATATAATGATTGAATTTCCCAAAATGAAGATATATGAAGAAGAATATGAAGAATATTACAATAAATGGAGAGATAGGGCACGAGAGAGAATAAGAGAAAAAGATAGAAAGATAGATACACCTATTAATAACTGTGAAAAATCACCAATAAGAGAGGATGATTTTGAATCAGATATTGACTCAGAAGAGGATTAATTTTCTATATAGTTTATCTCAACATCAGATTCAAAATCATCACAAGGTAGGTTTAGATTTTTTATTTCTTTTTCAATAATTCTTGATAAAGCGCTCAAATGAGCGATAATATTCATCATGAATTTAGTATATTTTATTCTTTTATCTTCAGGTAAATTATGAATTTTATCGGATAAGGGATCCATCAATGTTTCATATTTTGGTCTTAATCTTGCAACTGGATCTTTAAAATATGGTATAATATTTTTGAAATCAAATTCATTTAATCCAACAAAAGAACCTTCATAGGCCTCCATTTATATTGAATAAATTTTTAAATAGAAAAGTTGCTTGAAAAAAGTTGGATGAGAACAATTAATTGAACAAGAAAATCTGGTCACGTTTTTCGGCAAAATAAAAGTGTTGAGCGTACTGAAAATTGGTATGTAAAAGTGAAGAATTTTTGGAGCCTTCAAAAGTAAAGAAAATTGAATGAAAAGTTCAGGAATCCATAACCGTCCTAGAACATGGAACTTGAGTAGTTTTGAATCGATTAAAATTGCTGAAATATGAGTGAAAAAGTAAAATATTTGACAGCTTGTAGCTCATAAATAGAAACTCGAGGATCGACGAAATGTGAAGAAAAATGAGTGAAAAAGTGAGGTATCCATAACTGTCCTAGAAATCCAGAACTGACTTAGAAATTCAGAAATGTCTTAGAAATCCAGAAATGTCTTAGAAATCCAGAACTGCCCTAGAAATCCAGAAATGTCTTAGAAATCCAGAACTGTCTTAGAAATCCAGAAATGTCTTGGAAATCCAGAACTGTCTCAGAAATCCAGAACTGTCCAAGAAATCTAGAACTGCCCTACAAATCTAGAACTGTCCTAGAAATCCAGAAATGTCTTTGAAATCCAGAAATGTCTTAGAAATCCAGAAATGTCCTAGAACGTACATTACCCCTCTACTGATACAAATCTAATGATATTGAGCCCGAAGTCCAGATGAGATGGGGAGAAAAATATATTTTTCGGCTACTTGTTTCCTGGGGTTCCGCGAGAAGAATGAAAATAACTCTTTTAGCGGGGAACACGCGCGCTATCTATCTTGTTTAGAGAGTTATCGGAACTCATAATGAGTGAGTGAGGTGTAAGTAGAGCACTAATATTGAAAAAGGGTTTTTCAATTCGCAACTGATGATGGGATAACACCCGAAAGTACTCTTGTATAAGCAATTAATAAAGTAGATTTGTACAATTGAAGAACCCTTTTTCAATATTGTTTAGAGAGGATGAAAGAAGGGTGTATCCTCAAAAAACGTCCACCAGAAAGACGAATGGGAGGCAGAGACAAAAAAAGGAAGTTGACCATGAAACTCTGCCTCATTCCGTGGCGTAACCAGGGTCAGAATACTTTTATATCAACAGGGTATGGATGCTTCAATGCATATTTTCACAAGTACAAAAAAAGAAATACGCCCAAGTGACCGTGAAAACACTCGAGCATACCGCGGAACATGTGTTTCCTGCAGGCCCACTATATGCCGTCGATCGACCCGGCAATAAACCAGCTGAAATAGCAAAGACCCTGTGTACATGGAAGAAGTAGTGAAAAATATCTGGGTCAAAGAAAGACAGGACCTACAACTGAAAATAAAGAGGACATCGAAGCCTAATATTGAAAACCTGCTCTCTCTGAAACGTAACTCCGCGGCGTAACCATTTGGATAACCGCTTCAGAAGCACTGGGTAGGCTAAAGTAAGAACACCGAGAAATACCAAGTCATGAAGACCAAACACTTGTGCACCAGACAGAATGCCAAGGAGGCCTAATACCAGAAAATGAGCTACAAATATACCGAACGGCACTGTACTCGCGCACACCTGCCAATGAGCCGAAAAGGAAGCGTCAGACTAACAGCAAGAAGAAGGCATAGTTAAAATACCCGAGATCCCTGCGCATTTCGACGCAGTCCTCTGTGTAGGAGATCGTCTTGTAAAAAATATTTATAGGTCATAAACTTGGGCGGGAAAGAAAAGGCATCTTCAGAAAATGTGCGCGTCCGTCTTGGATGGTGCCATCAACTTGTGACGATATTAATCCAAGTTAGGTTAGGTAAGAGAAGAGGGTATCCTCGCGTTCAGCTTTGATGACGTCATCAAGCTAAGCCAGGTTACGTTACCTTGCTTCTAAGCAGTAGTTTAGATACATCAAAATTTCGGGGGAGGGAAGGTTGAGACCTTTTTAGTCGCACAAAAATAGATTTCAAAAATTTCGGGAAGGCTTTAACCCCGAACCCACTCCATATCAACGTCACTGCTTAGAAGAATTTGTCCAGGTTAGATTGTAGGGATTTTTCTTGGCTGGATCACAAGAAAACTTGAGTTTGCCGAAAAATGTGACTCGTTTTACCCCTTAGAATATTGTTCTATAGGTTCAGCATACGTTTCCAAGAAAAGAAACAGAAGAAAGATGAAGTAGATCACAAGCTTGGAAAAAAGAAGTTTTGTTTAACCAAAAAAAAAAGTGTTATAAAGTGTAGTGCATTTTGAAATTTTGAAAACGAGTATAATTTTAGATTATGTAACTGTTTTCAGGGGTAGCGGAGCTTGCGAATTCCTCGATGCCATTGCAAAGGTTGCAATAGCGTCTAAATTTTCAAATTCATCTTCCTCCTCCAGTACAAACCCCTTTTCCTCTCAACCTCTGGAGAGGTACAGTACAAAGAAACCACAATTTTTCGTCAGGGCTTACAAATATTTTCCGATAAAGCAACTTGTTACACCTGTGCTTGAGGCAAATCCATTAGAATTTTCACTCATATGGATCAGTATTTTTTCGCAAAACTTGAAAAATACTCATTTTGAGCTAGTTTCATTTCTTAATTCGCGAGTAGGATACAAATCTGTAGTCAATTCGAGCTCTAAATCCAAGGTAAAAGGAAAAGGAAAAGTGTACTCGTCTTCTCAAGCTGAAATTTGGATAAGAAGTCAGGGTCTCGACGATAAAAGGAATTACGACCCCGGAAGAAACAAATCTTCCTAACGAAAATTGATAATAACCTTCTACAACGAAAGATAAAAAAAAAAACAGAATAAACTCGTGCTAATGTCCTCGCCCCGAACGAAATGAGTTCACAAACGTTAAAATCATCGTCGCGAAATTATTTCACCGTATCGAAATTTTAATCGAGAAAAACCTTCGAAAAGAAAGAGACCCTGAGAGTCGATGATAACGACACCAGCCGAATTGATGACTCAAAAAAGAAATTCGTACCCCGACGAATTTCGTATTCGTGAATCACCAGCGAAAAATTAAAATAGCTCCAACCGAGAACACGAGCTTCTTCTCGATCCTACATCAAATACGAGATGCTCACGGCTCATATCTTGCGCATTTTAAAATAATTCCTAACGCTGAGTACAACGTTGAGCTTACTCCAAACGTAAACAAAACATCCGGAACAGAAAATATTATTCTTCACCGTTTTCTTCGTTCGTGTAAGCGTAAAACTTTCAGTATGTTCTCTCATTTTTGATATGCCTTTCGGCTGTAGCTTAAAAATGAAAAAAAAAAAAAAGAAAAAAGGTTTTCAAAACAATAAGATGTATAACTGTGTCTGAGCAAAAAGAGATCGTATTTCGTGTACAAATTTTTGCGACGTATATAATATTGATTTTTGATATCGAGAAGAACCGCGTGTACGCTCTCGACGCTTACGTGCGTCTACCTTCAAGTTTTATGAATGGAACGTATCATCATTTGGAAAATTCTCTCCCGGTGTGATAAGGCAGGCGTACCGTATAGTTAATAAGAGTCGACGGGGAGTTATTTAAGCCAATAAAAGCGAATAGGACTTTCATGATCGAAATTGCGTATAAGCAGCAGCCTTGCCCTGAATGAATGATCTGAAGAATACACGACGTGTAACTATAGTTAATAAAAAGTTTTTTTGGACTTTGTAATCAGTCTTAAGATAGGGTACCTTTATTTTGTTTGTATTAAAATATTATTTGGAAAGCATTTTATGGGACTTATTCCAAATATAGGAAAGGTAAATCGGTTCCAACAGCACTCGTCAGGAAAAAACTTTTTCGATCGAAGACGAACAGAAATAAATAATCAATAGTGGGTATTTAGTTCACTTCCCCTAGTTAAGTTTCCTTGTTAGGTTTTGTAACGCCTGAAGTGAGAAATTCAGATTTTGAATGGACATTTTGTGACTCAGTTTTCTGTCGAAACAATATTGGACAGACAGTTTGATTCTTAACTTGGTTTGGAAGTTAAAATTATGCCAAATATACGCTGAAGAGGTACGAAATGCGATACAGTATTCATGGTCTGCACGTCGATTCGGTCATTAAAAGTCCATAATGAAAGCATCTAATAAACTGCAAGGCAACGACTTGACAAGCCTTATGATAGCAGACGAGAAATTCGCTCAAGGATCGAACAGTTCGGGAAATACCTTCTTCAACAGTGGCGGATTAAGGCTCGCGCCGCCTACACGCCAACCTCTAAACTCAGGCTAACCAGACGTTCTTGAAAAAGAGTGTAAAAAAATGTTTTTCCCTTTTTTCTTCGCAAAAAATGCCGAATTTTTGCCATTTGCCTACAGCCACGGCGTAGTTGTCGTGTAGGGGAATCCGCCTCTGTTCCTCAATAGGAAAAAACTTATTCAGGAGATCTGAGCTAAGTCTCGATCGTCGGCTACAAATGCGTCGCAATACTGACATAGGGTTGTGAGAGCTGGACGCTAGGACCTGATCTAGAAAAAAGAATGGAAGCGTTAGAGATCTATTTCTATCAAAGAATACAGCGCATCTCGTTTGGTGTAGTATAAGGGTATTCCATATGACGAACGCGAAAGCTCTGAAATACTTCTTCTATCAAGTACAGAAAATTACAGTATGCGGGAAATACGAACTACTACACATCATCATAGAGGGCAGAATTCTCGGGAAAACATCTGTGGGAAGAAGACAAAACTCGTGGCCCTAAGGATCTGCGACAGTGGCTCGGATGTTCATCTTTACGTAATGTCATTTCAAACATCCGAATTAATTGCTTTATAGATAGTCGCAACCTATGAGACGAGAAGGCGTCAAGAAGTAGAAGAAGGAATCCAGTCAATGCTGTAATGAATCTTGAAGTGGTGAAAAAGAGCTTCGTACAGTAAGGCGGAGGCTTTATCGTCGCAAAAAAGTAAATTTGATTTTAGCGGTGAACCCGCTATCCATTTTGTTAGGAGATTACATCCTCAGAAAACGTCCGCGTCCGCGAAGTTAGTAACCTAAGGTTAGGTTAGGTTAAGACTCCACCTAGCTTTTGGACTTCACAAGCACTCTCAGATCATGGCTGCCTCAGGTCATATCTGAAGCGAGTGAAGCCCAACGCACCCGAAGGATATGAACTCTGCCCAGCATGTGGACCCGGCTACCCGGAGACGGCCGAGCACGTGCTGACAGAGTGCATGCGCTTCACAGTCGGTCGACCAATGGACTGGGACAGACTCGAGGAGCACCACATACCATACCTCGAGGAGGTGATGCTGAAGCTGTGGAAGACGGAGAACCCACACTTCCGCATCATCAACCCAGAGATGGATGTAAGACCCTAAGGGCATTCACCAAAACCTCAAGACGCCATCGGGCCGCAGGATGTTCCTCAAGATGCCATCGGGCCGTAGCTGATTACCAACCAACCCAAGGACTCTGGACCTTAGATAAGTATCTAGCAATAGCTTGTACTCACCACAGCGCACCCTGCTGAAGCGCCTAACTACTGGGATGGTAGCTATGTCCTGTAACCATGGGCGATAAGTGGAGTATTAGTCACGCAACAGCAGGATCACTTCTTCTCATCTATTTCAGGATAAGAATAAGTTGTAAACGATCCATACCATAAATGTATACATGTTTTCATAACCACCCTCACACCGCAACCGGATGCCCTACTACTGGGGAAGGCGGTTATCTCCCTGTAACCATCGACCAAAAGTGGAGTACTGGGCAATCCGCTGCGGACCAACACTTTACTTCTACTATTTCAGCTTAGAGTAAGATGTTAATTAACCCACATATGCAAATGTACATGTCTCACAACCACCATCACACCGCAATCGGCTGTCCTGTTACTGGGGAAGGCGGTTATCTCCCTGTAACCATCGACCAAAAGTGGAGTTCTGGACAAGCCCTGCGGAGCTAACCTTTCTTCTATTCCAGACATAGAGTAAGATTATAAACATCACATAATTATCACAATCGTAATATGTATGTAACACTTGGAATTGTAATTATTATTAGGCCACCTCTACCCCATATGTTTAGGGAACAGTAGAGGAGACCCCCCCGGTATTGTACCTCCCAACCAACATTTTTCTCCTCTCAGCCGCCCTGAGATCACTGTCTAGATCAATTCAAGGCGACTGGGAGGATGATTAATAGCCGAAGTATGAGGGGGAAACCCGTCCAGTGCATAAGTCATCACGACAAGTCTCTGCGGGCAACCCTCAAGTATGGAAGCACTTACTATAAATTACACTTAAGATGATAAAACCCCTTGCAGAGAGCGATCTCGCTGCAAGGGCTAGGTTATAATATTGTCTTTACCGCGTAATATACTCGCCCCACCGAGGAAGTTCGGAATGGGGAACCCAAAAAAAAAAAAAAAAAAAAAAAAAAGGTTAGGTTAGGTCCCCCTCCGGGGGGCGCACTGGCGGGGACACAACTGTGTCCTGGAACTGGTGCGTCACCAAGTCTCACCACTGCCTTGCCGTGGCGAGGGGGCTTACGACTGGGAGAGGAAGCCATTGCTTTGGACAGCACGCGGTGGAAGCTGAAAAGCGGAAAGGCAAATAGTCGCTGTCACTCTCCAATATAGTCAACTAAAAGTGGTGTAGGCGAACTCCCCCCTCGAAGGATGTCAATCAGGGTCCTCCCCGCTGCTACGTGGGAAGCAAGCAGTAACTGACACATCCTTAAGTCCAGCTGCTACCATACTTGTATGGTGAGGGGAGTCACTCCCTCGGGAATGACAAAGCAGCGGGCTCGCACAGACTTCTCCCTGTATACGTCACCCTCATATTTTAGCATCACTGTTCACCACTCTATCCTATCCTTCTTCTCTTTTCGCTAGGTTAAGACATCTTTCCTATCTCTCTCACTCTTCTAGCTCATGGCTGTCGACTTACGACAGGGTAACTGCACCACAGCAGGGGGTCCAGTATCGGGATTCCTACCGATCTCTTTGACCCTTCTTCTCTGTTTTCCATCCATGCTCTCTTGCATGCGTAAACCACCCCTCGCAGTACTGCCGGTAACTGGGGTTACGTACTGCTGAGCCTTGTACCCACTGAAGGATAATCGCAGGCCTTCACGTCCAACGGGTGGGTTGGGTTACGTACTGCCCTGCCTAGCACATCTGGATATGGGTAGGTGGTCCAGCCTTCACGTCCTGGCTGCTGGCTGCACACTCATGCGAGATCCTGAACCTAGCCTAACATATACCTCCAATCCATATCTGACTAACGTTAGACTTCTATAAACCTCCTCCACTACAATTGTCCTCGGACAAGTAGAGGAGCCTCTGGACATTGTTCCTACTAATCCACACCTCTTCCCTGAAGATGACGCTGAAATGTGATGGGAAAACCCTGTACAGGTAATCCCAGATCATGGAAGCAACCCCTCTCTACTACCATCAGCGGAAGCAGAGAGGCCTCCGGAATACCATACCTATTCCCACCAAACCACACCTTCACTCGGCCTAATCAGCCGAGGAAGACTCCATCAACCACATCTGTCCTTTCAAGACAGATGCAGAAGTGCAATAGGGAAACCCATCTGCGGGTGACCCTTGACCATGGAAGCAAACCCCTCATCTTCCTCTACCTCCCACACCAGGGATGAGTAGACGGATTGGGAACATCATTCCCACCCTAGTAATAGTAGTAGTACTATCATTATTGTAATTATTATTATTATTACCTACTTTTAGGCCTTTACCCTTACCAGTTAGTTTATCTACACACTCGCCAACCATCAGTTGACGACCTCCAAACCACACCTTCTTCACCCCCGAAGAAGTCGCTGATGCGCGTCAGGATCTGCCCTGTCCGCAGAAGCGTACCCCTCTCTACTTCCTTTCAGGGAACTAGTCAAGTAGAGAGCCTCGGAACACTGTTTCCCACTAACCACACAGCCTCACAGGGAACGCCGAAGTGTGATGAGGGGAACCCGTCCAGTGCAAAAGCCAACTACGGTAAGTCTCTGCGGGCAAGCCCCTCTGATCACTGAAGCAAACACCACACAAACCACTCAAGACACTCATCGTCTTACAGATCAGACAAGTACTGCGTGCGTTACTTCCGATACGGTTATCTGCAATGCAGGCCTTCACGTCCAGTTCTGTGGGAGGAACCGGGTTACGTACTGTCCTGCTTGTCACCTCCTTAAGCATAAGTAACAAACGCAAGTACGGACTGCTATCGCGTCAAGTATTCTCCGGTGCCTGACTGGGTTACGTACCGTCCAATGCTGTCCCTTATTTATTGACATTAGCAGGCATTCACGTCCAATCAGGGGTAGTGACTGATTGGGTTACGTACTGTCCCGCCTCTGTCCCCCCCCCCTAGGCTGATGAATACGCGATATCTCTCCACGTCTCGATCAACTACCAACTCGCCTCTCGCGAGGAACCCAAACCCCCCCCAAAAAAAAGGTTAGGTTAGGTTACGGGACTTAGAAGAATTTCGAGTCTCGAGCTATATTTGATAGGAGGGGGACTTGGAAGAATTTCAAGTCTCGAGCTATATATAATAGGGGGGGGGGACTTGGAAGAATTTTGACTTTCGAGCTACCGTCCGCCGTCCAACCAAAAACTTGGAAAAATTTTGAGACTCGAGCTATATATGATACAAGGAGGACTTAGAAGAATTTCAAGTCTTGAGATATATATGATAGGAGGGGGTCTTGGAAGAATCGTGACTTTCGAGCTATATATGATAGGAGGGGGACTTGGAAGAATTTAAAGTCTCGAGCTATATATGACAGGAGGGGGACTTAGAAGAATTTCAAGTCTCGAGCTATGTATAATAGAGGGGGGGGGGGGGACTTGGAAGAATTTTGACTTTCGAGCTACCGTCCGCCGTCCAACCAAAAACTTGGAAAAATTACGGCTTCCTTAACGAAGTTAAACGAGGAACGCAGGGAACCTGTTTTATGATTCGAATGAGATTTGGTATTGAAAATTCAAGGAAGCCTAGATCATATATAGCTCGAGAGTCGAAATTTTTCCAAGTCCCCCTTCTATCATATATAGCTCGAGAGTCGAAATTTTTCTAAGTCCCTCTCCTATCATATATGGCTCCAGAGTCGAAATTTTTCTAAGTCCCCGTTCTATCATATATGGCTCGAGAGTCGAAATTTTTCTAAGTCCCCCTTCTATCATATATGGCTCGAGAGTCGAAATTTTTCTAAGTCCCTCTTCTATCATATATAGCTCGAGAGTCGAAATTTTTCTAAGTCCCCCTTCTATCATATATGGCTCGAGAGTCGAAATTTTTCTAAGTCCCTCTTCTATCATATATAGCTCGAGAGTCGAAATTTTTCTAAGTCCCCCTTCTATCATATATGGCTCGAGAGTCGAAATTTTTCTAAGTCCCTCTTCTATCATATATAGCTCGAGAGTCGAAATTTTTCTAAGTCCCCCTTCTATCATATATGGCTCGAGAGTCGAAATTTTTCTAAGTCCCTCTTCTATCATATGTAGCTCGAGAGTCGAAATTTTTCTAAGTCCCCCTTCTATCATATATGGCTCGAGAGTCGAAATTTTTCTAAGTTCCCCTCCTATCATATATAGCTCGAGAGTCGAAAGTCCCTCTCCTATCATATATGGCTCGAGAGTCGAAATTTTTCCAAGTCCCCCTTCTATCATATATGGCTCGAGAGTCGAAATTTTTCTAAGTCCCTCTTCTATCATATATAGCTCGAGAGTCGAAATTTTTCTAAGTCCCCCTTCTATCATATATAGCTCGAGAGTCGAAATTTTTCCAAGTCCCTCTTCTATCATATATAGCTCGAGAGTCGAAATTTTTCCAAGTCCCCCTCCTATCATCTATAGCTCGAGAGACGACATTTTTTCTAAGTCCCCCTCCTATCATATATAGCTCGAGAGTCAAAATTTTTCCAAGTCCCTCTCCTATCATATATGGCTCGAGAGTCGAAATTTTTCTAAGTTCCCCTCCTATCGTCTATAGCTCGAGAGTCGAAATTTTTTCTAAGTCCCCCTCCTATCATATATAGCTTGAGAGTCGAAATTTTTCTAAGTCCCTCTCCTATCATATATGGCTCGAGGGTCGAAATTTTTCTAAGTTTTTCGCTGGACGGCGGACGGCGCACGGCGGACGCCAGATTTCTCAAATAGCCCCCCATAAAACAGGTTCCCTGTTAAAATTTTGAGACTCGAGATATATATGATAGGAGGGGGACTTGGAAGAATTTCGAGCCTCGAACTATGTATGACAGGAGGGGGACTTGGAAGAATTGTGACTTCCGAGCTATAAATGATAGGAGGGAATGTAGAATGATAATTTCGATTTGAATTATATGACAAGATTATCAACTCAGTTCCACACCACCTGAGAGGTCGAGTTAAGGAATTGCGGGTTCCCCGCTGCCATTGCAACGTCTGCAATGGCTTCTAATTTTTTTTGCATGGTCCTTGATGAAGTCAATTCTCTTTTTATTGATACGATACATTGGGAGGGGGAGGAAAGCCCCTTTTCATCTCAACAGAAGCGTTGGAGAGAGACGAAACGATTTGAATCTTGAGAACTGGAAAGATGAAGTAAATGATGCACTTGGTCTAGTCTCATTAAGAGTTCATCCGAGTTCAGTTGAGGTCTTTTCTCCATGAGACTCAAAACTAAGTACCCCCTCACTTTTCAGAGGTCGGAGATTGAAACTTCTTCAAGTCCTTTCCAGTTTTGAGAGAAAACATTTTCATCTCTCTGGATGAGGTCACAATCTAGAAGCGGACGAGAAGAGAAACGGAAATTGAAGGAAAAAAAAGAGGAGAAAGGCAAACTTTTCCAATCCTTGAATTAAATCGATATCATTTCCTGAGTTTGTATGCCCCTTTTCTTTCCCTGGGGTTTTTCGCCAGGAACATGGTTAGTTTCGAATCTACATCATATAGATTAGGATGAGACCGGGCGTCACATATTTCAAGGAAAAATTGTGGAAAAATAACCCACAAGATTAGAAAAATGAGTAAAAATAGAGAAGAGAGTAAAATGGATAATAGCAATGTATCAGGATGAAGTAAACGTATCTCAAAAGGCGCTATGAGGGCACGTCGGAGGGGGGAAGAGCCTAGGGACTTGGGCCCGCATCTCTTACAGCGGGGAAGCAGTTATTCCTTTTTCAGAAGTACACTTTTTGGAAAATATCCACATTCAAATAGCCTTAACTTAGCTTTGGGCTCGAATTCATCTACAGGATGACTTGAAAAACTTTCGAGGTCTGATTCCTACGTTAAAAGCTGGATACAACCTCAAGCATACGTCTGGATGGAGAGGTAAAAAATGTTAGCTCAACTTTCTACAGGAGAGGGACAGCAAGTTCCTCACTGCTTCTATCCGAAAATCAGCCTTCCATAGAGCCTGTCCTGAAACTCGTGAATTCGGCCTTGGTATATAACCACACACTCTTACAAAAACTTATAAACAGGAAGTTGACTACGAAAAACGAAGAATTAGTGAAAGATCTGAAACAATTGGGGCTCTAAACTTTGTAGACTCGGCGATTAGGCATCGAAAACCCAACAATCATAAGGTATTGGATTTGGCGAGCAATCTATATTAAAGAAGTATAATTTAAGAACCTGCAATGCAATTCAAAGGCGACTTTCGGGTGTCTCTTGAGTCATCACGAGATTCTTTGAATTTCAAGACGGTACAAAAACTACAAATATCTCTGGAAGGAACTACACTTGTTTAAAACTAAAGGACGAAATGAGAATCAGTGCGATAGAAGAGAAAACGATGCATTGAAAAATGTAATCGTACGAAAAATGAAGTTCGCGATCAACAGACTATAAATTAGAGGAGAAATATTAGGATTCATTACTTTGGGCAGTCCACCGCGTCCTCTGCTCTTGAATCAAGATTGTTTTGAATTATCTTTCTTTCCAAAACTTGTGACTAAGTCCACCTCTGCCATTGAGTTGAGATTTTCCCAAATTCCCTTTCTCTATACAGCTTTAAACTTGAAATATTCCCTCCGGGACGTCCGCCTCTACTCTTCAATCAAAATTTTTCCAAGTTCCCTTGATGACGTCAGGTCAGCTATCACCCTCTGCTCTTCGTTAAATTGGATCGATCACATTTTCTAAGGATATATGTATAGTCTAAAAAAAAGCAATATAGTCGGTTCTTCCTTCTAAAAAGAATTCGAAAAATGCGACGAGGTCGAGATAAAAAAATTTTACAACTCTTGAAAGCAACAAGCTAGAATAACGATATCCCCAATTACATTTTTGTTAGAATATACCTACGAAAAGAAGGATAGACTTGAAACCATTACCTAGGAATTTTAAAAATTACAGACGCTGTGCAGGATTTAGCACACTTCAGCTCGCCTACAACGTTTATGAAGTACCTAAAAAATCCCAAAAACTAACCATTGAGGAAGTATTGCCGTTGGTACCTAGAGGATGAGTCTTTAAAGTTTTGACATCCATGCACTACAAACCCAAATTTGAAGAAGTGTAGAATTGGAAAATTCAGCCTTTCGGCGGATGCGTATAAGATATGAAGTGGTCAACTGTTCACTGAGGTCTTCTAATGTCACTCAATTCCAGACCTATACGACGTAGGCCTTCTATTGATTTGAAGCAAGATTTTTTCAATTTCAAAACGGCGGTCCGAGATATATCAAACTTCCACGTTTAATTAAGAGGAATTCACTCGAGATGGAACTTTGAGACAAAAAAAGATCAGTCATAAGAGAAGACGAATAATAATCATGCTATCGTAGGTATGTGCGGCTAAAACTTTGTAATGGGACTGAGTGGTGCATATCTTACTACATTTATAGTATTGAACGAAAAAGAGGAAAGAACCAAAAGAGAACATGAAACGAAATCGTTCGCAGCCCGGGATGTAATTAGTGGTTCTATTGAGTGGCATATGACATTACTTTGTACATTGGCTGCGAACTGTGACATGATAAATTATTTGAAAAAATTCTTAGCTTCAAACATTCTAATCAGTGATGAACACGAGATGACTTGTGTACGCTATAAAATTGAGAAAACTTTCAGCTTCTTAGCATCATCCATCCATTATAGGTTTGAAGCTTAAGAATTGTTCAAAGAGGGAGGAAGTAGAATACAAGATCCTTTATTGCCATTAATTTTAGTCTATTTTGGCACGCTGATTGAAGCCTAAGAATCATTTCCTTCCGGATTTTATTCGTATGCCAGTAACTACCAGAGAAGATCAATGAATCATAGGTACTGAGAGAATTTGGAAATTTTTTTGTCAGTGGTCAAAGAAAAGTACTGGGGCGCAAGATATCTCAACGATCACTACTTATACTAATGGTAAGAAAAACCAGGAATTCAAACTTTGAAGTTCCTCAATTTTAGACTTCCATGTTTGACACTAGTAAACTTCGTTACAATTTGACACTCGTAAACATTTTTTGTTTTTTACCTGGGCCACGTGTATACTCCAGAAACTTCGAAACCGTAATTCCATGATCCGCAATAAGCCCCCTGACCCTTGGGTCCGGTACAGACTCCGTGGCCGTGCGCTTTACCGTCTTCCCATCCGCCACAGTAGGTACCACCATCGTCGAAATCAAATCTACCTCCGTTCAAGTGAGTTGTCTTATTAGTGGTGATGGCGGTACCTGTAGCGGCAGTGGACGCCGGAGAAGAAGAGTTTATGTTATGGTAGCCCCCCGGCGCCGGATATCCTTGTTGCATCCCACACTAGCCCCCGGCTTCAGAACACCTTCGTCTTCGGCGACCTCGCCGCCGCCGCCGCCCCGAACACTATAAAATCACATTAATCGTTTCTATAAATAGCATCAACAAACGTGAACAAATGACCGTTTCGCACATCATCTACGTGTATTACATTAACAAAACAATAGAAAAGGGAGAAAAAAAAGGAGAAAAATTTCGTAATTTTATTTTTTCTTTTTTCTAAAAATTTCGCGCGCGCCAACGAACGAGCGAAGCGCTACGCGCGTGAACGCGGAAAACTCTCGAAAACAGGAGCACGGACGAAAATTTCGGAATTATTATTACTATATAACTATTATTATCGAGCGGGCACAGCGTGTTTGAATAAAACATTAATACGTTGGTCAGTGTTGGTCGTTATTCGAGAACGCGACAGCCGAAGAAAATTGTCGAGAAGAACGACCATTTCGACAGGTCGTCGTCGCAAGTCCAACTGTTCTGTGCTCTCGGGTGAAACGACAGAAAATTTTTTTTATACTTTTTTTTTTTTTGATCCTCGTCGTCTTCGGGTGCGTTACGTTACTGCGTCGTCGTCGTACAGCCGTTTTTCTTCGGCCGTCTCCGCTTCCCCAACATTTCCATTATAACTTGGCATACGCCACTACTGAACGGACTTTTGCGAAAGAATGCCAATGCTTCCCAAATTAAATTTATTTCGTTAATACGAAGACGAGTTTACGAATATATACGAGTATTAGCTTTTGCTATGCATATGGCGGTGTGCTTCCTCTCGCTCTTTTATTTTTCTCTGTCTTTTTTCGTTTCTTCTTTCTTTTCGTTTGCGCATTCCGAGACTCGCTCCGGTGCTGCTTCATTTATTACCGCGTTAACATTACAACCACACGCGCGCTTAATACTCTTTGACTCTATAGGCTAGTAATGAAAAAGAGAACCGACATTGTTAAACGGGTACGAACATTTCACCCTAATACTTACGAAGATCTTACACGTATTTTCTCGAACAGAAACCATATTTCAACGTTACTGGTCATTCAAAAACTTTCATCTAATCTCGAGAGATTTGGACCTGTCACTTGCTTTAGATATGATATTATTTCAAAATATTAAACGTAGGTGCCCTCAAACTGTCCATAAAACCAATCACTGATGAGTAATAAACCTAATACATAATAATGTAATGTACTCATCAAGGTACAATAAAATATGACCTCAGTTAAAAGTTGGAGATCTACGGGGTAACAAACATTTTTAATTATTTCCGATTAAAGCTCCCGCTAATTAAGAAACAGGTTTCATAAACAGACCGAAGAGCTGACTCGATAATTCTTACTCTATATAAACTATTTGAAAAACCAGGTACGAAAGGATAGCAAATTCTGTCACAAAACTAGGCGATTGCTGGTTATTTGAGCGAGCATCGACAACTTTTTCACTAAAACAAAAGCACTCACTAAGAGAGGCAAAATTTACCAAAAGTCAGCTCATACAGATACAATCATTGCTGAACTACAAAACTACCGAGTACAGCCAGCAAGCACTAATGGATAAAAGAGGTCGATGGTTTTAGTAAAAGTACGGTATAGAGAAAGTTTGTCACGATCTTATTCGCTGTCTCAACAAACACTGCCCAGATACTGACAGGTGCGTTCTGCGAAGTAATAGTTCTGCCGCGAAAAGAGATAGAGAAAAGATCGAGACAACCTCAGAGAACCTTCCGACATGCTGGCTAACAGTAATGAAGATAAGATCAGCGATGACGAGACGAGCGCTTTGAGTAGAGTCTACAGGCGATAGGAACATAGGAAACACTTATAGCGACGTAGTGGTAGCAGAGCTACAATATTAAGAGGAAAAAGGGGATGAAAATTAGCCTGCTTCAAATAATTAATTTTTCCTCATAATTTTGGTGACTATAAAAACAAATTGGATAATTTACCGATTGGGATGCTTCTTTGGTGGGTGGGAGACAAAGAGTTGAATTTTCACCAAATGTATGACTGAATAAGCCTGAAATAAAAATTTTTCCACTCAACTATTCATATTACAATTACAGAATTGACATTTTAATTAAATATTGGCAAGCTGCTAATCAGTTCTTCACGAGTTAATCTAACTTGACGAACTCCCATTAATTTCACAATAACTTCGAACGGTCACGAATTAATTCTCATGAAACGCTCGTCATCAATACACGACGATTGATGCACGAAATCTCTTTATTTCTATCACAAAACCGCTCTTTCCCTATATAATACTGCATACTAGTTTGCCTGATTCTTATCGTCATGATACTCCCGTCACATTGGTCTTAATATTATGGCAGATACTCAATTCCCCTACCACAAGACCAACATCGCAAGAACCATTACGATAAGAATCGGACAAACGAATATGAAATATGATATAGAAAAGAGCCCTATCATGTTTACTGATTATCAAACAAATTTACTAAAAAAAAATTTAATAGTCTTTTCTTAAAATATAAAAGTTGCGATAATTTAAAAAGTAACTCTATGATCAATTTCGAAAACATTTCTTTAAATTATACTTTTTTTCTCGCATTTGATAACATGATACGTTTGGTTCTTTGGTTACGATATAGTATAATAATACTTAAGATCACAGACAGGGTATACGTGAAAATCACAGCGTACTCGGACGGCAAAGCACAGGTTTCGAGAACATACTTATGCGGAGTGAAGACAGCCTGCAGAAAGAATAAAAAAGATCTATTATTAATATATTCGAACATACATCGGATTTTCGTCGTGCAACGTTAAATAAATGACGGCAATTTTCACATGGAAACACGAGTTTGTGAAATAATTCAAAACAAATTGAAGTGAGTAATTTCAAGAAAATATAGGTGAGTATTTTGTTTCCGTGACGAGTTTTCTGTCCTATATTGCTGATTTTATGCCCACAATACAAATCAACTTTCAAGCAGGCTCCTTCTCTCTTCTTATTACAACATTACTCGACCTCATCAAAATTTATCAAACTATCATTTAGTTTTCTGATCATAATAGAAGACAGCCATTCTACACTTAATGGTTCATACTTCCGTTAATTGTGTTGAGCTATGAAGGAAAATCAAATTGAACTAGTCGTATTCTTCTTTAATAATTCGTCCGCAATATTCAACCTTTTTAATCCCCGATCATGAGACGTAATACTGAGCAAAATATACAGCGTACCAAAATAAAACTGGGGTTAGGTTTATTCCGCCAATTGAAAGATGGAATGGTGTATTCTGGAATGTCAGGTTTGTGAAATGTTTCACAACTGTGGTGCGTATGACCAGTAAATATAACGCGAGGGTGCAATTTATTCAACACCTACGAGAAAAAAAAGAAAAATACAATAACAGTACCTAGATAATTGTCACTGAAATACGAATAATTCCATAGCAATGATCAACTTACATAATCTGTGGCGTCCTTCGATAGACAATCCCATTTCTCTTTGAATCGAGCTTGTTTTTCGTGATTGGGAGCTGCACTCCATCCAGAACAATGAGAGTCATTTTCACGGTACAGGGGGAAATGCTACATAGAGAAATTATGCTTGAAATGAATTGATACGACTATTCATATTTTTACCGAGAGGTTGATATATTATACTATTACCATTAGAATGATAGGACGGCTATAAAACTCGAATTTTTGATTTTGAAAACATTTCATAGTTCCGTTGGAGCAACGAAATTTATCTAAACAAAAATAGGCTCATTAATTAAGAAGATTTTTTAATTATGAGGATAGGTAGATTACTTACACACATTCTCCTACCTTCATTGTTATTATTATTATTATTATTATTATTATTATTATTATTATTATTATTATTATTTTTCTCAGAATATAAACTCTTGGAACAAAAATTTGTATTTAGTTTCGAAATTTATAGAAACCTGTTCATCTAAAAAGTACGTCGTTAACGAAAAGCGATTCAAAGGAAGAAGAAAATACGAAAGTATATTGGCAAATAATCGCATTCTGATTCACGGGTTAATTGAGTTATTTGATAGATGAAAAAATTAAAAAATGATAAAAAATTGAATGGTCCATATTTCGAACTTTCGACTTGTTTGGTTTCGACAAATCAATTAGGTATAAACGTATAATATAATCAATTCGATCAAGTATTTTCATTACAATGAGACAAAATTATTTGAGATTACTCCAAATTGTTACTATCTCATCTTTCTCATTTTATGTAATGCATATATCTCATACTAACCGCTTAGCATCTGAATCTCCCTCTCAGTACGTCTGCAAATGTTACAACCATCTTTTTCCAGTGCCATACTATTGATAAGAACAAAGTGATTATTCTTTTTCGTAATTAAAGAGGTGACATTCATCGTTTGTTTAAACCGGTTCTCAAGGTACGGGTGCATACTATGTAAATTAGAAAAAAATGCTAGAATTAATTTCTTCTCATTTTCAAGCAGAAGCTATCGGTACTCAACTCATGATCCGTACTCTTTTTTCGTGACAGAAATTCTATCCATATGTTCCCCTCACGTTTGTAATCAAATGAAAGAATCTAAAGAGTACGAGAGTTTATGTATTTGCTTTACGGTTAAATGATTTCTTACGCATAGTGAAATCCGATATCGTGATTTCCCGCGACAACGTATAGTTTACGAGATTTGTCAACATGAAAGAGTTCTTTAAACGTTTGCACATAGGTTGAATAGATTTCATCTGGACTAAAGCTGGCCTCATCGAAAATGTCACCTAAGACAGACAAACAAGTGATGAAGGTGAAATTATCAACATTCTTTTCCATTTCTTCGGAAGAATGAATTCGTTTGGTTTAAGGACGCCTCGTTGCGACGGTACTCAATCTAATTCTCAATTTTTCAAATGTTTCACCATCAACGCATCTTGATGAGAGGGAAAAATTTACAAAGGGGAAAGAAGGGGTTTAAAAATCATGTCACTTGTCCAATGGGCTGTCAAAATTCCGAATTATTCGACAACACCTGACTGATGCAAGATACTAGATTATTTTTGCTATCCACTTGAAATACCTTTATGATCGACTGATCAAGTACCACTGCTGCATTGTATCTAATCATAGCGCTTTATAAAATAAAACAAAAGTTCGTCCAGAGGAAAAACAAAAACTCCCATCGGTCAATATACTTAGTAAAGATATAGTCATCAAAATTAACTGATCTATGTTAATCAAGTTGAAGAACTTACCAAGAATGAAAACAATCTCAGGATCATATAATTGCATTAGAGTGCGAAATGAACGATACATCTGCCATTCTCTGGAATACAAGTTGAATTAATCCAAAAAAATAGTGACGTTATTCTTTTTCTTCTGACGAAACACTTTATTCCTCAAGATTACACCTAAGGTTGGACGAAACTTTTTAAAAAAGACCCAAAAAGGACGAGCTTCAATAAACTCTTTTTCAAAATTTTAAGATATTTCTAAATGAAATACAAGCCAGCTCAACTCGCATTATTTATATCAATGGGTTGAGCACCATCTTCAGTAGCAATAATTCCGATGAACAACATGTATCACATTTCGTGAAAAGATGAGATCGTAAAATGATATGCACCTTCTTAATTTATCGAACCAGTGCCCCTTGCGTATTCCAAGTAAATGAGTATCGGCTATCAAAGCCACTTTCAACTCATCAGATTCGGACAAACGAGAGGTGTTTTCAGTTCCAATATCATCAGGCGTAGAAGGCCAAGAGCACTAAAACACGAAAAAATGACTTTATCCAGCGAAGAAGATGATCCTAACAATACTAGAGAAAGAATTTACCTGATAGAGGACTAGATAGTAGATGAGATACTCGCAAAATAAAATGGAAAATATTAAAACGATAAAAACTAGAATTGATGCTGGCAAATACATTGGCCACCCTGTACGGCTAACCATGTAGAGTCAGGTCAACGAATAAAAGGAACATTTCGAACAAATTTTAAGTACAAAATTTAAGAGAAATATTATTATTTCTTAACAGTTTGCATTGTTGTGAGGCCGCAGCAGCTGATTAACGCTTCTATAAGCTGACTGATAAGAATGATAATCACTAATCCTTACTAATCAGGCTCTCATCATACGCATAACAACGATCAGTGTAATGAGACTTCTTTCAGCCTCCATTACTCGATATGAAAAGCCCTATTCTCCTAATAGTAGTTCTGCAGATGAGATGCGTCAATTTAAATAACGATCAATCCAATCCAAAACTCTGTCTCATCGTCAACAGAAAAGCTGACATCTGGCGGACTTTTGGAGAACATGAACAGGTTGTGTAACACTTTTTCTATTTTTCTGTATCACCTTGTCAGCAGGGCAGACGATTTTCGACTTTTTTTTGTTTGCGTTCTTATTATGAGTCATAAATGTAAGTGAAAGATGAAAATGAATCTTCATTCGATTTATTCTTCTTAAAATGATCATTTTCAAAGTCGCTAGCAAGTATAATTTTGTTTTCTCATCCGTATCCAGTCGTTATTACCAATTCATGTTATAAGGTTCACAAACTACGGATTGCGTATGATCTCATGGTATTACTTTCACTACTTATGGCTCGTGCTAATAACTTGTAATATTTCATGAAGATATTTCGGTAAAGTCTCGTGTAGTTGTCGTAATACTGTTGAAGATTACGAATTGTTCTTCGTAATTTATTTCTGCTGTGTGACCATGTATCGTAATTCACTCAATGATATCGAAAAATCACTGCCATTTTGGCGTGACACTTTTCGTAAATGATGGGTCAGAAGTTATCCAGTATCCACTCCGCTTGGAAACCGAAGAAGAAGTACACCATGGAAGATAATCGGAGTGATATTTCGCTAGTCACTCAGAGTACTATTGGAAATGATAACCTTACAAACACACTGAAGAACAATCAAGAAGCTGTCGTTGGTGCTAATAATGACTGTCTCTCGAATGAAGATGAAAAACATCAACATTTTGAAGAGATCTACAACTCGAATTCCGAGTTAACGAATGATTACGATCACATAGACACTGCGAATGTCAATATTGTGAGTTCTGCCAGTAGTTCTTCCGACTTCGTTGTTGATAATCGAGACA
This sequence comes from Aspidiotus rigidus, assembly GCA_035079385.1. Classification (NCBI taxonomy): domain Eukaryota; kingdom Metazoa; phylum Arthropoda; class Insecta; order Hemiptera; family Diaspididae; genus Aspidiotus; species Aspidiotus rigidus. Next base: position 2,056,835 of record JAVHKY010000026.1, read on the forward strand.
TTGACCTAAGTGCAGAAGATAGACCTGATAATAATGTTAAAACTAGTAAGTCCAAAACTAAGTCTCGTAAAAAATCTTTGCAAGAAACGCATAATAGTAAGAAAAAGAAGAAGCAATGGCCGTTAAAACTCAATTGTGTTCGACTCAAAAGCAGTAGCTCGAGTAGTAATGGTTCAGAGTCTGATATTCCCGATCAGAATTCAGGAACCGATTTTTGTGTTTGCACTGGATTTCGAAGAACGGAAAATCAATTATCGAATATCGAAGATGCGTCTTCGACTGTAGCTATTGTTGTACCAAAGGAACATGTAGAGTTTGTCGAAAGACTGTCAAACTCTCGATTACCGCAGTCCTGTCGTAATGATAACGGAACAGAGGCAGCAGCTTCAGGGTCTCTCGCAGAACCTTTCATCGATTTATCTAAATTCAACCCGGAAGACTATCCTATCGAAGATTGTGACGAACGAGCTCGTTTAGAAAGAGCGCGAGAAATAGCCGAAGGGGTTGATCCACCGCCCGGATTCAGCCCAAATCATCAAAACGAGGTAGTTTGCAATACCGATATAAATCTAGACAACTTGACGGCATTGTTCCAGTCTGCATTATCTCTATCAGCTCTTTCGCAGATCGATGTTCCGAAGTCAGTGCATACTCAGATCGATTACATTCATTGTTTGGTGCCGGATTTATATCAGATTACATCATGCTCATTCTACTGGGGCAAGATGGATCGTTATGAAGCGGAAAGACTGTTGGAGAATAAGGCAGAAGGAACATTCTTGTTGAGAGATTCTGCCCAAGAGGAATACCTGTTCTCGGTGAGTTTCAGAAAATATGGTCGATCGTTACATGCTCGCATCGAACAATGGAATCATCGATTCAGTTTCGATTCTCACGATCCTGGTGTGTTTGCCTCGAATACGGTTTGTGGTCTAATTGAACATTATAAGGATCCGACTTGCTGCATGTTTTTCGAGCCTATGTTGACGATACCATTGCCTCGAAATTTCCCATTCTCTTTGCAGCATTTATGTCGAGCTGTTATATGTGATCACCTGACATACGATTCAATTAGTTATATGAGACTTCCGAAAACTCTGAAAACGTATCTGAAGGAGTATCACTATAAACAGCGTGTTCGAGTGAGAAAATTCGAGTCGGAGCCGTAATTCAGGCGAGAGAACATTGTCAGTGTTGATTTTAATTTCAGATGAAAGTGATATTTTGTATATAGGATTTTATGATTTCGTTTTTTTTTTTCTTTTTCTCGTTAGGCATTTAATTGTTTCTCGCTTTTTCTTCTTCCTTCCTTCTTTTCTGTCTTTTAAACTTGTAATTTTTTTGTAGCAAATGAAAAATCAAACTGTCGCATATATTATACGGATTGATCGGGTACCTATAACTATAAAGATAATTGAACAATGTTAGAATTTCACTATTCTTATTATTTTATGTCCTACCCCTAGCTTGCAATTTTGTTAATTATTGAATAATATTTGAATGATATGTAGGTAGTCGATAACACGTTATACGTATTATAGAAAAGATCTTTATAATTAATTAGAGATTAAATAAGACGTTATCGTGTTATCGCGTTGGGTAAATGATTTCATCTCAAATATTCTGAGGTCTCGTTCGTGATATCTGGTAAGTATGCTGTGATAAGTTTCGAAGTCTTGACGACTATTACCAAACTTGTCCATTTAGGAATGAAGAAGTTTGTCGACTCACTTGATAGAAAGTAGCGAGTCGTGCATCATGAAATTTCGACTTAATGGCATGTTTTCTTAGGTTGGCAACTCTATGAGCGGAATATTTGAGAGAAAGTTCACGTTCGTAAACTCAAGATCAATACCAGAAATTTGGATAAATCGAGTCCATGATACACAATAATGATATTTAATTTTCACTACAATTCTCTATTAGGTATCGCTGACTACAAATAACTTTTTGTGATAGAAATGAAGAAGTATTTTAGGAAAGCGTTTTCATCTAAGAATAGATTTCTACGAGAATCGGAACGGAAAGACAAAATTCAATTATGATCATTAAGAACTTGAAAACTTACGCAGTTGCAGGCCCAGATCAAATTCCAGCGAAACTAATGAAAGATAACTGTGATCAGCTTGTAAAACCAATCACGCCCTTGATTAACCTAAGCACAAGCACTGCAACTTTCTCAGAAATATACAAAAAATCCATAAGTATGCCAAAGTACAAGGGAGGGTATATCCAAGATATTAACTATTATAGACCAGTTTCGTTAATCTCAAATATTTTAAAAATAATAGAAAAGACAGTGAAAAACCAGCTGGTGTCCTACCTGGAAGGAAATCCAACTAGGGTTCAGGAGAATTATGGGGACTCAAGATGCAATTAACAAACTAAACAATATAGTAATGAACCATCTAGACAATAAGAAATGCCTAGCCGTTTTCCGAGATCTGTTGAGACTAATTCAAGAAATAAAACCAGGATGTAGGAGGAAGGTCAAGGGATGTTTCCAATCATAACTATGGGTACGAACAGGAGAAACCGAAAGCAACTATCTCACATTGAGGGTAGGCACCCCGCAGGCACTTTCACCCATTTTAATCTTAATACGTATGAGTGAACTTGGAAAAATAGAAATACCGGTAGCTAAGGGGAATTAATATCATATGCGGACGACACGGTCATGATAGAAAACGGAGAAACTTGGAACAGAGGAAGATTCGAAGAAAAGAATTCACTGGCTCAATGATAACAACTTCATACTAAATTTAAAAAAAAAAACAAATCTCATTCAATTCGAACTAGAGAACAAAAAAAACGAAGAAGAAATACTTGAATATTTTCATACATCATAAATCATGAATAGATAACACTCATGTTTAAAAGGGGGCGCGTCAAAATTTTTTGAAAGTGCAAAATTCTGAATATTTAGGTGTAATCATTGACAGAGATCTTGACTGGAAAAAACACACACGAATATTAGCAGGGAACCCAGTAATTCAAGTCATTGAAATTCTTAAAAATTTTGTACAACAGACCAAAAAGTTGTAGAACAAAAGAATCATTCGAAGAAACGTGGGGGCTCAACCTAGGGGACTACATGAAGGATGTACGATTAATTATGTGAAAAAAAGAAGGGTACCTTAGGAATGTACTAGCAAAAAGAAAGAAAACTAGAAATTACGAACTAACATGCGCCTCAGTATCCGGGTCTCACGTTTTTTTTTTCTCATTGACTGATACGTGACAGTATTTTTTTTTTCAAAAGATCCGGAGCTTCTTTTCCTACCAAGATGTAAAGCTCAAGAGATCTAGAGTTTTTCTATGTCGAGATCTAGAAACCAAGATGAAGACTATGCGAGAACTAATATTTGCCAGGCAAAAATAAGATCTCCATCTCAAGAAACCGGGTATGTAATTATAACAACATATTATTCTTTCAGTGAGAACTTTCTTCTTCGCGATTGAATAGAGGTTCTCGCCTCACCCGAAGCAACAGCCCCAAAAGGAGGAACAGAACAGTAAACACACTGACTAACTAGAACTGAGCCGATATCACAAAGCTGAAATCAAGGAAGATATTTTTTCTGTCAACTTTGTATAAACCGTATGTTAACCATTCAAGCCCAGTCAATACGAGCCCGCTGGCTCAGTGATTTTGTAAATAAACTTTCTTGTTTTTATTCTCAATCAGTTTATTCTAATATCTTAGTGCTTACAACGTAAATTCAAAAAAATTAAGCACAGTTAAATTGGAAAATATTATTTTGTGGGACACCAAATAATGGTATTAAATCTCGGCAGATATATATGAAAAAAAAATATTTACGAAGTTCGCCACCAAATATTCATCAAAAACGAAAAGCTGTACGTTGTTTCCACACTACTGTGTAATTTTTCCCCCTTCTTCTTCAGAGAGAAGTTGTAATTCATAGATTTTTTTAGGTAAAATAGCCTTAATTGTAGCACACAGAGCAGTTGAAAAATAGGTCAAGCAGGTAATAATATCACAATCCACATTCTCTCATCCTTCATTGGGATTACTGTCTATTGGTTATTGATACGCTTTGCTTCCGTAATATTATCAATAATCTCAGCAGTAAAGCAAACAATATCCTTGAAAATATCTTAATTCATAAGTAGAATAAGGATTTTTCAGCAATTAAAATCAGAAATTTGGTTCCGAAAACTTTAATTTCGGCACTTCTCGGCAAAATCAAGAAGCTTATTAGAAAAAAAAAAATCATAGCTAATAAATGAAATACTTAAACTATGTACTTGTTAAAACCTGATATTATTATAAAAAATGATAGGTACATGAAATTTTTGAAAAATTACGCCTCCCGAAAATTTCCCAGCGACGCGACTGATGCCGAGGGATCGTAATTTTATTCATACGTTAGTTTTTGACACTACAACATCATCGATAAAAAAAACCGTTGAAGCCACATTTAGCAAATATTCTTCTTCCAGACAGAGCATGCTGAGGTGAGTGCCATTTGCCAGTATTGGGATCAAAAACCTGGACTGATAAATCTTCGCAATAACAATGCTGATATTCCTTCATACCAAAATTTTGATAAAATAACCACATCATATTCTCATAAGGTACCATACGAACCATATGGTGTGTCCACTTTGGATGTAAAGCCTCGTGTCTTACAGTTTTCCAGTCTTTACCAGCAACAAGATCAAATTCTTCTATTCTTCGACCGTCACCTACATGAAGTTTTTCATTTAAAACACAACACGTATAAGTTTTATCAGCAGAATAACAAAATTTGGTCCTAGGCAGATCGAGATATCGAGAAGAACGGGTATCATACGCTTGCACTTGACCATCATTGAAAATAAGGTAAACTAAATTATTATAAATGGATAGTCGAACATTTTTATCCATTCCTTTCTCGAACGATGAAATAGAAAACCACTCATTTAATTCGCAATCATAACGAAATATTCCTCGTTTCATTTCTTCATTATTAAATACTTCATAATTCTTTTTGCTTGTGATGCAAAGTAAATACTGTTATCCTTTTCATCAATTGCACCCGTAGAATCCATATAAACTGGCGGCGGACGTAAATATTGCAATTTGGACTCCGACAAATCGATTGAAGAATACGAACAGAATGATTGCGAACGAACGCGCTCTCTTAAACAATATAAAAAATTCGATCCACTAGATGTGATTAAAGATCCAGTGTGGAGGGGCTTGATACAGTCTTCTTTTACATAGGAGATGAATCCATCAGGTTTGTATTTATTTATTGAAAAAATTTTTTTCTTCAAGTATATGTGAATAGACGAATTATTGTACGAGAAGTGATAATCTGCGAAGGAAGTGGGTAGTACTTCGTGATTCGATAGACATCCATCATAGCGTGTGATATGCCTTTTAAAAAATGACTCATTTTCCAAATTATCTTTTTCTTCTGGGAACGGGCAATTCAAATTATACCGTTTCGAAATAAAGTCCGAGTATTCAGGAGATATTACCGCCGAGGGAATGATAGCACCCAATAATTCAAAGTAGTTTTTTCTTTCGGCAAAAGAATAGTGAAGCCATCGAACAAGAGCGTCTGCAAGTAAATCATCTACTTCGAATAATGCCAATTGAGTCGACCGACGGGTTAGCACTGCCCGCAATACATCGAATGGCATTTCAAGGAACGCAGTACTTCCTGAGAAACGAAAGAAATCATCAGAAATATATTCGAGCAGTGGGTCCAATAGCGGTAAAAAAATCATCGTGTGCGCCCAGACGAAAAATGAATTGTCGGCACGGCCAGCCATTCGCTGATACGAAGTAAATTGAAAACATTTACTTCAGTGATTTCAAGTTTACCACAGTATATATTCTCCAAAACAAGCTCGAATAATACAGGATCGATATCGTGCAAGCGTAATTCTCCTTCACGGCTTTCTTTAAAATTTCCGCAGAACATGGAGTCAAAATACGAGGATGCCGCAGCCAACACAACACGATGACATTTGAACGTTTTATCTTCGACAAGAATACTCACATCGCTGTACTTCGCTTCGTGACGGAATTCTTCCAGTTTAAATTGCGCCGAGGCAGCAGGACGTGTGATCATTGCTAGAAAATGCGGAATAATTATAGCAAGTTTATTAATTATTGGTAAAATCAAATCACAAATTCCAAGTCGGAATACATCACTTACTGTTATTTTATGGTTCGATGAAATTTGAAGTAAATGATCGAGATTCAAGTGAGGCAAACGTACTCTAACAGGAACAATACCTACGAAAAATAAACGGTAGCATTCCAAAATTGTTACAAATATACGATATCATGGCTTGAAGAGTTATATAGACAACATCAATCAAAGCAAATTCAAAAGTTCAAATTATCATCGACCTGTCACGAAATGTTCGCAAATCGTAGCCAGTGTGACCAATTGTGAAACTCAGTTAGGAGCCAAATTTTATCAGAAGAGGGGCTAAATTCCATTTGTAACCTGCGATGAGGAAAGGATGCTCATTGCCCACTGACAGGAACACCATTTCTCTCTGATTAGGTATACAATCAGAGAGAAATGGTGTTCTTGCGCCAATGGGCAATGAGCATCCTTTTCTCATCGCAGGTCACATTTACGCAATGTATTTCTTCTCAAATTGGAAAGGGTTGACACCCATTTAACGCAATGTTAAATTTTTTTGAACGTCGGGGCAAAACCAAAATCAACAGGGCCAGATTCGCCCCAAAAGGACTTGGTCACACTGATCGTAGCACACATTCTTGAGCCACACAGACAGTTTAGAGGATTTGATAAGGATAGGGGACAGACCGGTTTTTTCTCTTCTGACTTCACATTTACTGATAACGATTGAAGGCATGTCGCAACGAGAACGAGCCGCAACCGCAAGTAGTAATAAGAAAACAACACTTACACAACACATGCTCGCAAATTTGAACTCGTCGCCCGGAATGATTATTCCAGTTCACCCTCATCCTCATCAAGTATTGAGAAGATGATGTACGGTCGAAGGATGTGCGTGAATAACTCGGATTATATTCACAGCTCTGAAATCAACGCAACGATCAATACCGAATGTCGTATCAAAGATGTATGGGCGCATAATCTCTGGTTTGAATTTAAGACCATCCGACAGCTGGTAAAAAAGTACAGGTATATCGCTATGGATACCGAATTTCCGGGAGTGGTCGCTAAACCAGTCGGTACATTCCAAAATAATTCCGAATACCTATGTCAGTTGCTGAAGTGTAATGTCGATCTGTTACGCATCATTCAGCTGGGCTTGACATTTTTCGACGAAAAAGGTAATATGCCCGACGGATCGTATACCACCTGGCAATTCAATTTTAAATTCAACTTGTCCGAAGATATGTACGCCCAAGATAGTATAGATTTACTGATGAATTCGAACATTCAATTCAAAAAGCACGAAGAAGAAGGTATCGATCCGTTTGAATTCGCCGGTCTCCTTATTACTTCAGGGCTCGTTCTCATGGACGACGTAACGTGGCTCACATTCCATAGTAGCTTCGATTTCGCTTATCTTTTGAAGATAGTGACCGATTTTCCGTTACCTTCGAACGAAAATGAATTCTACGATATGGTGTCTACATATTTCGCCAATGTTTACGATGTGAAGTATCTGATGAAAAGTTGTAAGAATCTAAGAGGCGGTCTGCAAGAGATGGCCGACCAGCTGGAATTACAGCGTATTGGCCCTCAGCACCAAGCGGGGAGCGATTCGTTGCTGACTGGATTAGCATTCTTTAAAATTCGTGATTTATACTTCGAAGGTATGATCGACGATTCGAAATACTGCGGTCACCTGTTCGGCCTCGGTAATAGTAGCCTCTTTGAATTTTCGTACAAATGTACAGGAAATCATGTGTAATTTTTTTTATGTACCTACCATAAAAATTATTTGTATGAAGAGTGATTGAAACCAAGTGAAAGACGAATTACATAAATTTCGTTATTTTTATTACAGCTTTTGTAGATAGACTTGCGAAGAGAGCACTGAATTCCTCGTACTTGTTAAATTGATGAAGTGAACAGTCCGAAGACCACTTGAATTCTATCCGTCTGAACAAGAAGGAGGAGAATTGGAAGATATTTCCATTCCTTCTAGTTTCCGCGATCTATTTGAGAGAAGTACGGTAAGAAATCAATCGGAAAAAAAAAATTCTCACTACATAAGGTGAACTACCTGGGGCAAGGATTCCTCCATTGTCTCAGTTCGTGAATATTCGATAGCGTGGACAGAAGACATGAAGAATCATGTTTGCCTTCCTCGTGATATTCATATTTTAGAAATTAAATTCTTCGCTCTATTTATTTTTGTCCTATTTCCATCGATGTTCTTCATTTCGTTTTCATAATCTTAAAATTCAAAGTATTTGTAGTTCACCGAGAAAATTTTAAATTGAAAATCGATAAATTGTCAGATTATCTGCATAATAAGATTCACATGACGGTGAAGTATAGAAACCCAGTAGGAGATAGAATGGGTGAGTCGAGAGTGACCGATTAAGAAAAGAAGCAGAAATCGCTCACATGCTTAATCATGTTGACACGTACACAAGAAGACAATATTCTACTTATCGAGAGTGACCAATCGTAAGTCGAGCAAAGATCACCTCTTCATGGGGGAAATTTCTGTTTGAGGAGCCTTACTTTTAATGATTCCAAGATTGTTGCAGTACTTTCTTTCATGTAAGTGACACCAATCAATGCGATGGCTTCCTTAACAAAGTTGAACGAGGAATTCGGGGATCCACTTCGATGAGACAAATTGGTTTTGATATTGCAGGGTGGCCAGTTTCTGGAAAACCGGGAAAAGTCAGGGAATTTGAGTATTCATGGAAAAGTCAGGGAATTTTGGCTAAGGTCAGGGATTTTTTTGAGACTCGCGGCTAATGTCTTAGAGGAATGTGAAAAATATTATTTTTTTCAAAAATCACGAAAGATTTTTTTTTTCTTTTTGAGCCGAAAAAGGGTGTTGATTTTAGACTGGAAAAACCTGGAAAAGTCAGGGAATTTTTTCTCGGGAAAAAACTAGCCATCCTGATTGAGAGTTGAATTCAAAATTGGAGTCCCAAAAAGTTTAACGATCAAAGGAGTTGAGCTCAACAAAATTTCGAATAGCGAGCATCGCGCTATATAAGAAGTAAAGGAGGGGAAGGACTCGAAAAATTTAAATATCAAATTTCGTAAATCGATCTATCAAAATTATTTCGAAATGGTAACTCAGAAAAATTTAAACTTTCAAGCGATACATGATTGGAGGGGGGTTTGAAAAAAAATCAAAAGAGAATTGAATTTGAAAATATTTCAAACTTCGGGCATCGAGCTATATAAAGAAGAAGGGAGGGGAGAGGACTTGAAAATATCTCAAATATGGAGCTACATATGACAGGAAGGGGACTTGGAAAAAATTCAACCATTAAACCATTAAAGGAGTTGAACTTGAGAAAATTCTGACTTTCGAGCCATATGTGATAAGAGAAGAACATGGAAAAATGTCATGACTTTCGAGATATGACAGGAGAAGGACTTGGCGAACGGCAAGACGCCAACATTTTCAAAAATCGCCCTCCTCTTCGCACACATGGGACAGGTTCCCTCTTGAAGTTTGATTTAAATTAGGTACATAATTGAAAAAATTGCAAACTGGAGGAGGGCTTAACATCGTCATGATTCAAAGGAAAAATCCTTATGGGCTTGATGTCGAGAATAACTTACTGTTAATAGAGGTGGGTGGGTCCAAAGTCATATACAAACGTGGAGTTACTTGATTTACTTTTCAAAGAGAGGACATCGAACTAATAATGGCTGGTGATTGAAAACTGCAAAGATTGCTGTTGTGTTTTTGTAATGGATTTTGTAATCGATTAAAACAGCTAGGCAGAAACGGTTAATAATAGTGTGATACAGTTAGATTTTTTGCTTCAATTTCTTCTTTTGTGATTTATTAGAATAGACAGTATAGCAACCAATGATACTGTCAATCTATAACAAATGCAAAATTTCAAACACGGTCTTACGGAGGGAAAAAAGTAAAAAGAAAAATGAAACAACTAATCGTAGAATTGAAACGTTTCTCTTCCATTAATTTTCAGATTGGAGAAGAACGACTTGTAGAATTTCATAGGATATTACAGAAGATGGATAGAGAAGAAGAAAGAGAAGAAGAGAGGGTAGAATAAAAGACGATAGTACCGACTCGGAAAAGATAGGCAAAATCGTGTAGGTTAAAAAAAAGAGAAAAATTAAAAATCAAGTTCTTTTCTAGGAGAGGAGGTATGATGTAGAAAAGAAGAAAATATAGGATTTTTTCTCAATAATACGAGAATATCACTGTTCACTAAAAAGAAAAATATTTTTTGATGAAAATGGTAGTCGCTTGTGTTAATTATGACCAGTGGCGTAGCGAGGACCATTTATGTGGGGGGGGGGTGAATGTGTGGAAGTGCTGACTCGAATTTATGAAACTGCCGACTCAGGCTCAGGGGCGGCAAAAATCAAAGCCGACTGCTCCGCTTTTTGCCGACTGCAATAACTTGTGGAGGGGTGAGACACCCCACGCCCCCCCTCGCTACGCCCCTGTTTATGACAGAATAAAAATAATAAACTGTAATTGCAAATTTTAAGGAGGAGAAAAAAATACAAAA
>JAVHKY010000026.1:5157500-5237907 GCA_035079385.1 Aspidiotus rigidus
CTGTAGATGTATACTTCGAATCTACGAAATTTGTATCTCAACTTTATCTTTAATTTGCGCCACACCCGAAGTTTCTACGACTTTTCTGGGCCGAGTTATGGACCAAAATGTGCCGAAATTTTAGAGCAGGGGTCCCCAAAGTTGTGAATTATCGAAAAACAATTTTCTATGATTGAAAGAATCGCGTAGTCTTCAAAGTGTTCCTCAATTCTGTAGTAAAATTTAGCGCTGAACCTGAATAAAATTGTTGAAAAATTCTGCGAAGCAACAAAATGGGTTAATGGCCCCAAAAAGGGTCAAAATTTCCCCAAAATGATAAAACCTCCTAACCTTCAAAGTTTTTCTTGATTCTAGGGTAGAATTGCGTACTTAGTTGAAAAAAAAAACTGTTGAATGCGAAGCACCAAAATGTGTGAAAATGCCCAAAAACGATCACAATTTACCAATTTGGATAATCGCTTAGTCTTTCACATTTCATTTGGTTCTCAAAGAAATCGAGCTTCGCGAGAACAAAGATTGCTCGCGGTGATCGACTGAGGCCCTGCGTATGATCGAAGCTGGTAACAGTGTGAAATTCACATTGTTTCAGGCGATGGAGAGCATGGTACTGAGATGCTCGTCTTACATTGTGAACTCGCAATGATTAATTGGCCATATTCCTCTAGCAATACATGCGGGTAAGAGTGCGGTCATTTCATTGTAGCGCCAGCCAAGAGAGTGACGTTTCAGGGAAGCTTGTCTTCCGTTGTCAGCCCGCGGTGAGAGATTGGATAGGGCCGTCGATACCACGGAATCAAACGAATGTTCAAAAATTCTCGTGGTTTCTCACAAAGGCGCACATTAAGCTCGTTCTCTCTTTTGTGATAAACCAAGAGTATTTCTGTGCATTCACCCGGCCCTAACAAAACATGGGACCCTGACTGTTCTCTCACCTCGAGAGCTTCGCGGTATCATAAAATTTCCGTCGTGAACAATCGTTGACTGAAACAGTGGTTGAGCAGGACTGTGCAGGAGGCCCCCCTCCCGAGAAAAAAAAACGGGTCATCTTAAAATAGGACAGATTAGCTACCGTAGAAGACGAAAGTGGTGACATGAAAAGCTACGTGGCCCATAACTTGAAAGTATTAAAATTGTCTATGGATGCATTTTATATTTTTATTAATTTGTGACGTTTAAAGTACTTTGTTGAAGCTAATTTTCCAATTTTTAATTGTACTTACCGTATCAATGTTTTGTGATGGGTAGTTCTCCCATTAACTCATAATTTGGGTCAATCACTGGATAATTTCATTATACTTTTTGACATGTTCCATGTCTTTTCTCTCGCCAGACCCCGATTTTGAAACTCGCGAGTACACCCCTCCTCCTCCCCCCCGTCAAGAGAGACCGTGCGTCCGTGCAAATCTCTACCCCGTGGGTGATTCAGAAATTTGCGAGTACACCCCGCGTAATTATAATGAATAATATTAATTAATTAATAATTAAATAATTAAATAATTAAATAATTAAATAATTAGTTAATTAATAATTAAATAAATAATAATAATTAATAATTATTAAATAAATAAATAAATAAATAAATAAATAAATAAATAAATAAATAAATAATTAAATAATTAATAATTGACATGTTCCATGTCTTTTCTCTCGCCGGACCCCGATTTTGGAACTCGCGAGTACACCCCTCCTCCTCCCCCCCGTCAAGAGAGACCGTGCGTCCGTGCAAATCTCTACCCCGTGGGTGATTCAGAAATTTGCGAGTACACCCCGCGTAATAATAATGAATAATATTAATTAATTAATTAATTAATAATTAAATAATTAAATAATTAGTTAATTAATAATTAAATAAATAATAATAATTTATAATTATTAAATAAATAAATAAATTAATTAATTAATAAATAATTAAATAATTAATATAATTAATAATTGACATGTTCCATGTCTTTTCTCTCGCCGGACCCCGATTTTGAAACTCGCGAGTACACCCCCCCCCTCCCCCCGTCAAGAGAGACCGTGCGTCCGTGCAAATCTCTACCCCGTGGGTGATTCAGAAATTCGCGAGTACACCCCGCGTAATAATAATAAATAATTATATTAATTATTTAAATAATTAAATAATTAAATAACTAAATAATTGAATAGTTAAATAATTAATTAATAATTAAAATTAAATAATTAAATAATTTTCGTGCGTCCGTGCACATCTCTACCTCGTGGGTGATTCAGAAATTTGCGAATACACCCCGCGTGCGTCCGTGCACATTTTTACCCCGCGGGTGATTGAGAAATTCGCGAGTACACCCCGCGTAATAATAATAATTAATAATTATTAAATAAATAAATAAATAAATAATTAAATAAATAAATAAATAAATAAATAAATAATTAAATAATTAAATAATTAAATAATTGAATAATTAAATAAATAAATAAATAAATAATTAAATAATTAAATAATTAAATAATTGAATAATTAAATAATTAAATAATTAAATAGATAAATAATTAAATAATTAAATAGATAAATAATTAAATAATTAATATAATTAATAATTAGAAAATTTTCTAAGTTCCTCTTCCTATCATATATGGCTGGATAGTCGAAATTTTTCCATGTCCCCTAGACTTGAATTGTCTCATACCTTTCCAATACAACAGCGAGACAGGGGGCGAACTCGCGGGCCACGACAGGTCCGCGAGTTCGCCCCACGAAAGGTGATACCTCAAAATATTTCTCATAAAGGCGATACCTCATATTTCTCATAGAAAACTTGAATTGTCTCATACCATTCCAATACAACAGCAAGAAAGGGGCGCTCGTTCGCCCCACGAAAGTTGATACCTCAAAATGTAGAACACCCACAATTACCTCAAAATATTTCTCCTACAAGACTTATACGACGCCAAGATAGGTAAAGGGGTAAACGAATAATATCTCACGAACACTTGACCTAGTAGAAGCCTAGACTGAAATATTTCAAGATGACTGATAAAATATAAAAGACATGGAACATGATCTTCATTTATTTGGCTATGCCAGAAAATTTTTTCATTACTCGACCAATTTTTCATTCGACCTTTCTGTATAATCGACCTTATAGGTTTCGACCATTTCTACTTCAATCAAATTGCTTCGACCTTATTGACGTGAATCGTGTCGCGCTGTAAAACTGAAGCAAAATGAAAAAAAGTGAAGAATAATAAGAAAACTGAAACGTAATGAACTGTGCCACTTTGGCTGACGGCGCATTTCCTTTGTTTACTTGCTCTAATCTCAGTTTATCTTTTGTATAACCATCCAAAAAAATCTCTTACATTGCAGCGTGGTCATTAAGCTTCCGTACTTATGCGTTTGCTTCACTCGCCTCACCGGCTCGTTTCGCAAACTTGCAGTCGTACCTACGTATAAGTGCTGCTTTCCCACGCTGCAATGCAATGTAAATACGAGTAACTATTACTCGCGGATACAAATATAATGAAGGCTTTTCGAGATCACTCTCGCTCCGCTTGTACGCCCCTCTTCTTGGTCTAGTATACATTATTTCGAGCTAACAACCTATCACATATAACTCGAAAGTACCCACCCCCTCCTATAATATATAGCTCGAGAGAAGAAATTTTTCCAAAGTCCCCCTTCTATCATAATATGTAATATAGCTTAGCAGTGGAAATTTTTCCAAGTCCACCTTCTATCATATATAGCTCGGAAGTGGAAATTTTTCCTTGTCCACACCTATCAAATAATGTAGCTCGGAAGTTGAAATTTTTCTAAGTCCCCGTTCTATCAAATATAGCTCGGAGGAAGAAATTTTTTAGTCCCCCTCCTATCACACGTAACTCGGAGGTATAGATTTTCTTGAGTCCCACGTTTTGCCTCCCGGCACCCGTCATTTCCTTCAAATTACCCTCCCATAAAACAGGTTCCCCGTTAAAAACCCTTCTCTATAAGTTGCAACTTTGCAACGTCATTCATCAGATTCAATTGCTGATGGCAAAATCGTAATGTTACTTCTTACGTAGAAAAGCCCAAGTCCAGCGACATCCGAACTGGTTTCAATATCAATTTTTTCTCCCTTAGAGAATGAGAAGAAGGTCGAGGTGACAAAATTCCAGATTACGTTCGAGCGATCTTTTTCAATACATTCGAATTTATTTTTTGCATACAACTATGAGATAATATGTAGGTTCTCGCTTATGAAAAAAGAAAATTTTCTCTCATAATGTTCAGGAATTCCAACCATTCTTGCGCATGGAGACTCTGTTGAATCGATTTACATACATTATAGCGATTTCTTTCGGAAAACCTATGTGTACATTCAACCAGAGCTAGAGACTGAAAAAAAAAAAAAAAATTAAAAAATTCCGAATACAGTTGGACGAGAAGTTCCATACTAAAATTAGACTCTTTCAAGACTCGAGAGGGCATTGCTAGAGCGCCTATAAACATCGCCTTTCATTACGTAAATATTTTGTCGTCGAAAAACGAGGATATAATACGTTCGAATAATTTATTTCATCCTGTTCCGCACTGTCAATTTTTTTTTTTTTGACGTAACATATCTCAAGCCTACGTCGAAATTTTAATCATTGTTCGCGCAATGATTTTGTGAACGTCCAAATCGATCGTTCCATCATCGCGATCTGCTCGGTAACGTAACGCCGTTGGGGTGTGTTTGTACCTTGTACTGTACTTCGTGTACATAAACCGTAAATACCCGAAACACCGAGTCTTGGTTTTTTTTCTTCATCCTCATTTACATTCCTATAACCAGTTTCTAAAACGTTTATTATTTTCATATAGTAAATGATATGAAGTATCGAGTAGAGAAACCCGACTACGTATATAACGATTATATACGCATAATCGGAATTAGTTTAAAGTGCGAAGGTCAAGCCAGGCGTCGTCTTCGCGAGAAGAGAAAAGAAAGCTGACAGAAGGAAATCCCCGGTGCCAGTGATAAGTTTATCATTTTTCTAGGTACATACCTACTACATTTATGTGATGATCTTAAATGCAAGTTCGCGTTGTTACGATATGATGGTTGATGGTTTAAAGTGGTGAACTTTAATGTAATTTCGTACTTGTGCGTCTATATCGAAGGAATGGGTATCGAAGTTCTCGGAAACGAAGACCAAAATATTCGCGATCAGGTAATTATTTCAAATTTTTTTTAATGATATTCGCGGAATATTACGAATTAGGTACCGTTTCATCAATATGGATGTTTTTGACGGTTGGATGTTAAGTAATTTTTGAATACGAGGTACGGTTAACGGTCGCTCTATTTTGAAATGTCTTCTGTTGAATTTTTTAACGATTACACAAAATAGTTCGTTGTCTTTTTCATCGGGCGGAATGCACTTTCATTAACATGAGGAGGGTCGGAAGTGAAGTGAAGTCAGTCCTAGAAGATTTATCACGATATTTTCTAAACTTCAGCGAACCTAAATTTTCTAGAGGGGAAGAAAATTTTAGTTGAAAACCTTTGAAGAGTGATAGATTGCGCTCATTGAATCGTATCTTATCTTCATTTGAAGGAGAGGAAAGAGAGGTATTCGACGACGATTCAAGTGAATGAATTTCCATCTCCTCATAATCATATGTCCAATTTTCAATGTGAGGTTTCAAAATTTAATCAAGCCCTGGCTCTAAAGCAAGAGACAGTTGCCCAAAGGCTGAAAGATTCTTCTCGGTAACAGAATAAGATTTCAAAAGTATTTTCAACGCTGAAAATGATGGTTTTCACGGTTTTTCTTCTTTAAGCTAATTTTTGCTATTCAGGGCCAAAATTCAATATACATATATGGTGTGGATAGAGAACAACGAAACCTGTGAAATACAAATACATGAATATAATTCGGATCTTTCTAAAATATCGGAGCTATCAAAGAAATTTTTTCGCACCCTCTTGTGAAACAATCTCTGTCATAAGCTAAGCGGGGCCGTGCACGTTATCGCGTCGGGAGTTTGTAACGTAAATTGTACCGCTAACGGTCCCGCTGATAAAGACACTCTCTTAATTCCAGGACACTATTGAAGAGCAAATCGATTTTTTAGGATGATTTCCGTTATCTTCCCTATAATGAAGCGATTCAAATATGAAGACTTCAACGATTTTTTGAGTTTTTTAAAGCCAATTATACAAATACTGGAAGGCTGTGCAAAGCACGACTAGAGCAATCGATTTTAGAATCATATTGAGTTGGTCTGAGAGGATATGTAAGTAAGAATTAATGTGGCTCGTAACCTCAAAATTCTTGTTCACGTTGGACAGTGTAAATTTGTATTCATACGAGAGCCTGAGGCCCATTCTGTTATTGTAAGTGGCCCAAAGCGCAAGCCTCTCTCTTCCCATTTAAAATTTGTCTTCATCCGTGACGGAAGGTTTAGACTAGTAGTCTAAGAGAAGTCTAGGCTTAACCTAGTGTATAGGTCTAGTAACTTGGACGTGGCCCTCTCTCGTCAGATGTTGAGCTTTATTTTAGGTTGCAGTATAGAAATCGTATGACCGACCTCTTAGTACAAAGCTAGTGGCTTGGATCTAGTATCATCCTATTATAATAGAGCTAATATAAACTACAGCAGTGGTTGCGAAACTTTTCAAGACGAGAGCCGGATGCGATGCAAAAAAAATTGTGGGTGCCAAAAAAAAAATGCATTTACAAAATTTTTATTTCTTAATTTGACATCAAAAGTAAACTTTCAGTACTTCATCATTGAGTTTCATGCTATTTGTATTTTTAGCGGGGAACCCGCTATCCATTTTGTTAGGAGATCACATCCTCAGAAAACGTCCGTGTCCGCGAAGTTAGTAACCTAAGGTTAGGTTAGGTTACGGGACTTAGAAGAATTTCGAGTCTCGAGCTATATATGATAGGAGGGGGACTTGGAAGAATTTCAAGTCTCGAGCTATATATGATAGGAGGGGGACTTGGAAGAATTTCAAGTCTCGAGCTATATATAATACGGGGGGGGTGGACTTAGAAGAATTTTGACTTTCGAGCTACCGTCCGCCGTCCAACAAAAAACTTGGAAAAATTTTGAGACTCGAGCTATATATGATAGGAGGGGGACTTGGAAGAATTTCGAGCCTCGAACTATATATGATAGGAGGGGGACTTAGAAGATTTAGAAGAATTTCGAGTCTCGAGCTATATATGAAAGGAGGGGAACTTAGAAGAATTTCGAGTCTCGAGCTATATATAATACGGGGGGGGGGGACTTGGAAGAATTTTGACTTTCAAGCTACCGTCCGCCGTCCAACCAAAAACTTGGAAAAATTTTGAGACTCGAGCTATATATGATAGGAGGGGGACTTGGAAGAATTTCAAGTCTCGAGCTATATATGATAGGAGGGGGACTGGGAAGAATTTCAAGTCTCGAGCTATATATAATACGGGGGGGGGGGACTTGGAAGAATTTTGACTTTCGAACTACCGTCCGCCGTCCAACCAAAAACTTAGAAAAATTTTGAGACTCGAGCTATGTATGATAGGAGGGGGACTTGGAAGAATTTCAAGTCTCGAGCTATATATGATAGGAGGGGGACTTAGAAGATTTAGAAGAATTTCGAGTCTCGAGCTATATATGAAAGGAGGGGAACTTAGAAGAATTTCGAGTCTCGAGCTATATATAATACGGGGGGGGGGGACTTGGAAGAATTTTGACTTTCGAACTACCGTCCGCCGTCCAACCAAAAACTTAGAAAAATTTTGAGACTCGAGCTATGTATGATAGGAGGGGGACTTGGAAGAATTTCAAGTCTCGAGCTATATATGATAGGAGGGGGACTTAGAAGATTTAGAAGAATTTCGAGTCTCGAGCTATATATGAAAGGAGGGGAACTTAGAAGAATTTCGAGTCTCGAGCTATATATAATAGGGGGGGGGGGGACTTGGAAGAATTTTGACTTTCGAACTACCGTCCGCCGTCCGCCGTCCAACCAAAAACTTAGAAAAATTTTGAGACTCGAGCTATATATGATAGGAGGGAGACTTGGAAGAATTTCGAGTCTTGAGCTATATATGATAGAAGGGGGACTTAGAAGAATTTCAAGTCTCGAGCTATATATGATAGGAAGGGGACTTGGAAGAATTTCGAGTCTTGAGATATATATGATAGGAGGGGGACTTGGAAAAATCGTGACTTTCGAGCTATATATGATAGGAGGGAATGTAGAATGATAATTTCGATTTGAATTATATGACAAGATTATGAACTCAGTTCCACACCACCTGAGAGGTCGAGTTAAGGAATTGCGGGTTCCCCGCTGCCATTGCAAAGTCTGCAATGGCTTCTAATTTTTTTTTTTTTTTCTTGTTACGTACCGACGGCCGTACTTTCGTCACCACTGAACTAGAGGGTGGGAACTCGGAAAATTTCGAATTAGGGGTTCGGCTTCAGAAAGACATGTAACATGTCAAATATGAGTGCGGATATTTTCGATGGTTCTAATTAGGCAGAGGGAAGGATACCCTGTATACGAGGAGTCCCAGTTCCAGAAGCTCACTGGAAAGAAACCGAACTTTGTGGTTTTCTTTTTGTGCTAGGCGTTTTGACTCTTTATTTTCCCCCATGATAGAATGAAATGTGAGAATGATCTTGCAAAAAGTTTCGATAATAACTTCATATTGGTTTTTGATAGAAATCACCTTTTTTTGAGAGTGAAGAGTACAAAATTCATTTTAGTGATAGGATTAATAGCCTTCGGTTACAGCCCATTTATAGGCGTAGGCCTACCCCGTTTTTTTCCAGGGATATTTATTTAAAGTGCTACATATTTCATTCCACCGCCTCTCGCTTGATGTATTCTTCATTCCTGTACAGCTGGGCGATTTCCATTTGTAGAATCTTCTGTTTTACTTTTCTATCTTTTGCTTTTCCTATATGCGCCTACTTTACTACATAACA
Source organism: Aspidiotus rigidus (assembly GCA_035079385.1). Classification (NCBI taxonomy): domain Eukaryota; kingdom Metazoa; phylum Arthropoda; class Insecta; order Hemiptera; family Diaspididae; genus Aspidiotus; species Aspidiotus rigidus. Next base: position 5,166,418 of record JAVHKY010000026.1, read on the forward strand.
CCCATTTTTCCGTTCCAGATTTTATAATTTTTCTGTAAATGCAAAGTATTGAGACTCATATTGAGTGTGGTGAGGTTAGATAATGAAAAATTCTCAAGTGTACGCGATTCTTCTACTTTATTGGTTAGGTTACAAGAGTACTTCCGAATATTGCACCATCATCAGTTGTGAAGCTGCTGAAGAACAAGGCCTTAAACATGAGTTTTTATAGTATGACACTGTGATCCTATTGGCTCTAATTGAGGTACATGTCGCCAGCCCCCCTTTCCCATTTGGGGGTCCAAACCTATATGAGTCATTTGTACTGCGTTAGTACTGGATTGTATTGATTTCAAATCGTTTAAACTGCCCCCGCCCCCAGAGATCGTCTGGGAGGGGCTGGGGACATGCACCCCCCCCAAAATGAATTTTGGACTGAAATCATGCTGCATCGTTTGTACTACGTTAGTAGCGGATAGTATTGACAAAAATTCGTTTGTACTGCCGCCGCCCCCAATGATATGACGTAGGGGTCAATTGGGGGTCCCAAAACCACCCCCTTGCTCATGTGCTGTTGAAAATGGACGCAATCGTTTGTACTGCGTTAGTACTACTTAAAAATCACACAACTTCTGTTGTGTTCTCCTCAGATCACTTCCATCGCCTCAGCTTTGAGATAATTGCCTTATGGGAGGAGGCGGTGTACATGAATATGCCCCGAATGAGTTACGGGATGAAAACTAGGATGTATTGTTTATATTACGTCAATTGAGCGGATTGTACTGACCAGCATTTTTTTCTACTGCCCCCTCATCCTCAGATATGGAATGAAATATGAGGGGGGAGGTGGAGTTTTTATTGCGTTCATTTTCAACAACAAATGAGCAAAGGGGTGGTTTTTGGACCCCCAATTGACCCATATCATTAGGGCGGGAACAGTACAAATGAATTTTTGTCAATACTATCCGCTACTAACGTAGTACAAACGATGCAGCATAATTTCAGTTCAAAATTCATTTTTTTGGGGGGGTGCATGTCCCCAGTCCCTCCCAGACGATCTCTGGGGGCGGGGGCAGTTTAAACGATTTGAAATCAATACAATCCAGTACTAACGCAGTACAAACGACTCATAATGGTTTGGACCCCCAAATCGGAAAGGGGGGACTGGCGACATGGGTCTCTGTAATAGTGTGGTGTTGTGATTGGTTCACTGCAATATGACGCTGCGCTGTGTTCTTATTGACTATGATATTATGCTGCTTTGTGAAAGGCTCACTCTGTTGACGTGCTGAGTTTCTGTGGGCTACCAGGTTTACTACTATCTTATTGGTTGGTTCTGTTCTTCTCTCGTCCAATCACCCGGCTGAATAATTTTTTGCAGTCAAACGTGATTGCGTCGTTCATGAGGCTGGCTTTCTTCCTCTTTGCCTTTGCAATCTCCATCTGTTACCAAAGTTTTCTTCTCTTTGAACGATTCTGTACGTGTATGACTTCAAATATTCCTTTTTCCCTGTTCATTACCGTGTTTACCAAACAGTGATCTCCCAACTTCTTCCTTCCTCGATGTTTCGTGCTCCTTCTTCCTCATCTTAAACTTTCTCCTAGTCTCACCAATGTAGATACCTTCGCACTGCTCAATACTGAGTTGTACACTCCGCTCAAGCTTTCCTTTTCCTCTTGTTCTGTCTGTGGTCATGGCCGATTCTTTTCACTATGGGTGAGTTATTATGGATGCCTACATTAACATCATAGCCGTTATCACCTTGTCTGTGTATTTTCCTATGTAAGGTATGGATCCGGAGTACTTTCTCGTCGTGTCATCATGTGTTCTTTTCTTGGTTTCCGTTTCCCCAAAAAGTCCCCTCAGAATTGTGTGCGCTTGAAAACTTTTCGATAAATTCAAAATAGTTTTCTATATTGCCCTCTGAATTGTCCAATCGTCTCCTCCTCTCCAGTATAGAAGAGTTGTCAGTTGTCAGGTTGAAAAGTTTCGACTTCTGGATACATATGGAGAGGGTGACCAAGTATTTTGAATCTTATTCACTGTTGGAAGGACGCCTCTTTCGCGAAGGGTCATTTGGAAGAATTGTCCTAAATCCGCGAGGGTGGTAAGAGCATTGACCTACTTTGGGCAAGGATGCAAAGTCGATTGATAAAACTTCCACTTCCACTTCCAATTTTTTTTTCTGACTTCCACTTCCAACTTTTAACTTCTCACGTTGCAGCTTCCAACTTGCAGCTTCCACTTCCAACTTCCAACAAAATATGCAGTGGTGCCATATAAAAAAATGAAAATAAAAAAAGATTGACGAATATCCAAAATAACAATTTTGGGGAAAAAATTTATCTTTTGTGAAAAAGAGATATTTTTCTTCAAATCATTATTTTGGATATTTTCCATCTTTCTTTGAAACAGCGGTGTAGCCTCCTGTGCAGGAAGTTGATTGAAGAATTAAATTGCTATCGACTTCGACTTCCAACTTCCAACTTCTCACGCTTCCAACTTTCAGCTTCCACTTCCTGAGCGCATTTATCGAATAACTTCCCATCCTTGACTTTGGGGCATGAAAAAATTCCGACCATTTAGCTTTATATTATATCAGAAGGCGGAATTGAATCAAATTTCTTCCTACAAGCTGTATGAGTGGGGACACCACGGTTGGCCGACTTGAATAGGATAGAGGGCTACATCTCCGGACTCATTAGTAATTTACTTGGCAACAGCGCTGTAAATGAAAAATAACTTTTAAGAAAACATTTTTATAAACAGGCTTTAATCACCACACTTTTTTCCAAATTACAAGTCGAAGCGACGTTTCGATACCGCCGGGTATCATCGACGGGCACATACTATGTGCCCGTCGATGATACCCGGCGGTATCGAAACGTCGCTTCGACTTGTAATTTGGAAAAAAGTGTGGTGATTAAAGCCTGTTTATAAAAATGTTTTCTTGTTAGTTCGTCACCACGAATAAAAAAGTCTGCTTGTTCAATAACTTTTAAGCTCAAATTGTAATTAAGTCTCAGAGAAAGCAGCTTCGGAGCTCAATTGAGTTATTCTAGAGCAAAAAGGGGAAATTCCAACCCGAGACAGTGATCGATCAGCAAAACTGGTATTTTCCGATGGTTGTCAAGAATAACCTTTCTGCTGATTTCCTATCAAGTTCTATTTCAGATACAAGCTAATCAATTTAGTTCAAGTTTTGAGTCAGTCAGTCGGTCGTTGAGTGAGTTGTAAATCAGTCGGTCAGCTTTATAAAACCCGGCTTGAAAAAAATATAGGTTCTCATGAAAAATTAAGAGAGATTTCGCAGTTTGGGCCGGACAGCGCTGGTATCGCGCACTACAAAAATGGAAAAATCTGCGGATGGTGCGGGTAAAGGGCGGAAAGTTTCCTCAAATCGATCCGAATCAATTTTTACAAGAGATGATTTGTAGAAAATTTTACGCCGTACAAATTTTGACATGTTCCATATCTTTTCTCTCGCCGGACCCCGATTTTGAAACTCGCGAGTGTACACCCCCCCCCCCCCCGTCAAGAGAAATCTCTACCCCGTGGGTGATTCAGAAATTCGCGAGTACACCCCGCGTAATGATAATAAATAATTATATTAATTAATTAATAATTAAATAATTCAATAAATAAATAATTAAATAATAAATAAATAAATAAATAAATAAATAAATAAATAAATAAATAAATAAATAAATAAATAATATTAAATAATTAAATAATTAAATAATTAAATAATTAAATAATTAAATAATTAAATAAATAAATAATTAAATAATTAAATAATTAAATAATTAAATAATTAAATAATTAAATAATTAAATAATTAAATAATTAAATAAATAAATAATTAAATAATTAATATAATTAATAATTAGAAAATTTTCTAAGTCCCTCTTCCTATCATATATGACTGGATAGTCGAAATTTTTCCAAGTCCCCTAGACTTGAATTGTCTCATACCATTCCAATACAACAGCGAGACAGGGGGCGAACGAGCGGAGCGAGTTCGCGCTACCTCATATTTCTCATAGAAGACTTGAATTTTCTCATACCATTCCAATACAACAGCGAGATCGCTCGTTCGCCCCACGAAAGTTGATACCTCAAAATATAGAACACCCACAATTACCTCAAAATATTTCTCATACAAGACTTATACGACGCCAAGATAGGTAAAGGGGTAAACGAATAATATCTCACGAACACTTGACCTAGTAGAAGAATTAATAATAAATAAATAAATAAATAAATAAATAAATAAATAAATAAATAAATAAATAAATAAATAAATAAATAAATAAATAAATAAATAAATAAATAAATAAATAAATAAATAAATAAATAATAAAATGATAAAATAATTAAATAAATAAAGGCTGGATAGTCGAAATTTTTCCAAGTCCCCTAGACTTGAATTGTCTCATACCATTCCAGTACAACAGCGAGACAGGGGGCGAACGAGCGGAGTGAGTTCGCGCTACCTCATATTTCTCATAGAAGACTTATACGACGCCAAGATAGGTAAAGGGGTAAACGAATAATATCTCACGAACACTTGACCTAGTAGAAGCCTAGACTGAAATATTTCAAGATGACTGATGAAATATAAAAGACATGGAACATGATTTTCATTTATTTGGCTATGCCAGAAAATTTTTGTTGTCTTCATTCCGTTCCTAAATTAATGGTTCCATTCCCAAATTATTTTGAGATTACTCATTGAACATTTAAATGGTCCTGCTCCCGTTTTCAATTTTGCCGATCGTAACGCTCCTAGTGGATGGCCGTCCCGAATGAAAGTTATAACCCTGAAAATTTTAGAGCAGAATTAAGGGTTGATTTGAATTTTCCTGAAGACAGGCGTTTGACATACAGCTTTATTGCATTACTTGTCAAGATAGATAAGACAATTCATTGATGCTTTTTGCGAGCATGGTAAATTTTTGAGGGAGGTCAGTTCTTCAGCCAGAAACGAATGAAGCACAACGCGATGTTTTCTTTTAAAACAACTCGCGCGCCCAACAAACTTCTATACGGAACATGAAATTGCATCCTTCGCAAATAGATTTTACACGTCTATAGTTTTTCAAATCGCTAGAATGTGAATTCTGCATTCCTATACGAATAGTGTGTGGTTAGCGTGACATTTTGTAACGTAGGTACAAATACTTGGCTTAAATGGTTGATTGGGAAGTTGCATTACTTGTTTTGTAGAGAAGATATTTTCGAATTACAATCACCAATCGACTAGTGTAGAGTATAGGTAAATGATTTTAAACGTTTTATTTTGGGTGTTAATTTATCTTATTGAGAAGGTAAACCTGGAGAGGTGTTTATAGGTATCACAATATCTTGGGATAAAATTGGAGGAGAAAAATTGTTGCTAAGTGTTAAAAAAAAATAGGAAATTACGTGAGATATAAAATGGAACTGATTTACTTTCATCCCGTGGAGGACACGAGAAAAGAACGTTACCCAATAAAAATGAATACAATGAAGCAGTTACGTAGTTATGGGAGGTTGAAATTGCCTCGAAATTTTTGACCTATTTTTATGTCAATTAAGAAAAAATGGCTTAACTACGCCACTGCAATTAGGCATTGTACGAGTAAAACTCCCTCAGTAGATATTATTACCTCAACTTGATCTGTCTTTATCAAATACAGTCTCACCCTTTTCCTCTAATTGGAGGCAAATTTTTACCAAATTCGCGTTCTGAGAAACTTACTTCGTTCGCTGCTCGTGGGGTCTCTTTCATTAATCAAGTTAATTAAGGCGAGAAAGGAACCGATTTCTATTTCGATATCGATTAGGATCGTTTAATTTTGTTCTAATCCTTCCAATTCATCCCCTCAGAATTTTTTCAAGTGCGATCCCATATCCTTTCACGTACTTAGTTCAGAGGTCAACATTTTTGGAAGCTCAATGGTATGAATTCATTCAACCTCCCTCTTCCCTTTTTGAATAAATATAATATGACTCCGAAATCGCAATGTCTGGGGTTCCTTTCAGATATGCTTGAAAGCTCGATTGTCTGAATTTTTCCTAGTTTTCAAAGTAGATCACAGGATTCCTGCGTATTTTTAACAGGGAACCTGTTTTATCGGGGAGCGGTTGGGAAAGCTCGGAGCTCAAAAATTTTCCAAGTCTTTTCCTGTCATATTTAGCTCGGTGGTCGGTCTATACAGGGTGGTCCAAAATGATGTTAACAATGGGGATTTGGACTAAATTTGTTGTAGCGCAAAAACGCGAAACGTTAGACGTATAATTTAAATGTACGAAATTTGTATCCCAATTTTATCTTTAATTTGTGCCAAATATGAAGTCTCTACGACTTTTCTGAGCCGAGTTATGGACCAAAATGTGCCTAAAATTCACCAATTCGCCAGGGTTCCCAAAATAGGGCTTGAAAATTAATTAATTTACAGTATTGAGCTGAATATCGAAAATTTTATTAATCAATCTATTGTTTCTCAACTGAATTTGGACGGGGAAAGCGAGAAAAATAGTAACAAAATCCTAAGAAGCACCAAAAAAGGGCTAATAGGCCCAAAAAGGTCACAATTTCCCCAAATTGGAAAATCGTTCCAACTTTCAAATTTTAATTCGATTTTTAAGGGGAATTTTGCGCAGAGTTCGAAAAAAGTGCTTGAAAAACTCCTCGAAGAACCAAAATGGGTCAATGGGCCCAAAAAGAGCCAAAATTCCCCCAAATTGGAAAAACGTTCAAACTTTCAAATTTTAATTCAATTTTCAAGTCGACTTTTGCGCTGAGTCCGATAAAAACCTTGTTACCAGCTTCGATCATAAGCAGCGCCTCAGTCGATCACCGCGGGCAATCTTTGTTCTCGCGAAGCTCGATTTCTTTGAGAACCAAATAAAATTTGAAAGACTAAGTGATTTTCCAAATTGGTAAAATTGTGATCGTTTACACATTTTGGTACTTCGCATTCAACAGTTTTTTTTCAACTCGGCACACAATTTTACCCTAGAATCAAGAAAAACTTTGAAGGTTAGGCAATTTTCTTTGGTTTGGGGATATTTTGACCCTTTTTGGGCCCATAAATGCAATTTGGTGCTTCGCGGGATTTTTAAAAAATTCTATTGAGATTCAGCGCTGAATTTTATCTCAGAATCGAGAAAAACTTCGAAGATTAGACGGTTTTATCATTTTGGGGAAATTTTGACCCTTTTTGGGCCCATTAACCCATTTTGGTGCTTCGTAGGGCCATTTCGCCATTGTTTTTCAGACTCGGCGTTAAATTTCATCTTCGAACCAAGAAAAACTTCGAAGATTACGCAATGTTTCATTTCGGAGACATTTTGACTTTTTTTGGGCCTATTGACCCATTTCGGTGCTTCTCAGAAATTTTTAACCGTTTTTTGGGGGTTCAGCGCTAAATTTCATTAGAGCATCGAAATAAATGAAGGGCTAAGCGATTCTTCACGCCACAAACTAGATTCCTTGATAATTAACAACTTTGGGAACCCCTGTGTCAAATTGTTGGCACATTTTAGTCCATAACTCGGCTCAGGAAAGTCGTAGAAACTTCATATTTGGCGCAAATTAAAGATAAAATTGAGATACAAATTTTGTACCTGTGAATTATACGTCTAACGTTTTGCGTTTTTGGGCTACAACAAATTTAGTCCAAATCCCCATGTAACTGTCAACATCATTTTGGACCACCCAGTATTGTCTGAAAGATAGCCTCTTCAAGTAACTACATGTGCAATTCTGTATACACCAATTGACTTAGCCCCTTAAATGAGCCAGATATGCAATGCTTTGAATACCATAAGACTCAGAGGTATTACAGGTCCCCCTCTTATCGTATATAGCTCGGGGGTCGAGTAATATATAGCTTAGAGATCGGAATTTGCCCAAGTCCCCTCCATAGCTCCAAAGTCCAGACCTGTGACGTCACAATTTGATAACGTCATAGATATGATATGTCAACATTTTTCAGATCCCACGTGCACCCCTGCACCCCTCGACTTCGTTAAAGAACCCGTGAGTTTTTTCGATCTGCTAGACAAACAGCGGACAGTCTTCCCAACAACCTCCCATACAACAGGCTTTCTGTCAATAAGTGAACATTGAATTGTATTTAGCCACGCCCACCGTATGTCAATCTCGAGCAAAACTCTCTGAAAGTACCTCTGGGCTCGCAAAAACTTACATATTATTATTACTCAGGCTGTACAGCATTCATTTATAATAATCCCGTTCTTCTCTTTTTTGTTATCAGAAATCCAGTAAACGAATACGAAAAAGGAGACAGGCGCGCCAATGGAAAAACGTTTTCGACGCTGTCCAAAATGGTGACCTGAAAGCTGTTCAACGTTACATCGAGAACCAGCATATCGATGTCAACAGCAGTCTTCCTGGAAATACCGGAACCTTGCTGAGTGCCGCTGCCCAGAAAGGTTACACAGACATCGTCCGTTACCTCATCTCACGAGGTGCTGATGTTAATGCCAAAGACAGATACGGTTATAATTCGCTATTATGGGTATTAGATAAGAATAAAGCTGGACTGGACATACTTCAGTTACTCGTCGAAAATGGCGCCGACGTTAACGTGCAAGCCAAAGAAAACGGCTACACTCCTTTACATTGGGCCGTCATCCATAATCGCTTGGATGCGGTGCAGTATCTTGTGGATAAGAACGCCGATCTCAACAGCAAAACGAATGAGGGCCTAACGCCCATTCAAGAGGCCAACAAACGTCGTTTCACAGACATAGTCTCCTATCTTTCCAGCAATCAAAATAGAATCACGAGTTTAAGCGGCAATATTTTCGAAGCCGCCGTACGAGGAGATGTAAATGCGGTGCGTTATTTCATCGAGACTGAACGACAAGACCCGTTCTTAACAGACCAAAGTGGCGAAACGGCACTCCACAAAGCCGCCGTTGCTGGTAAATTACCTGTCGTGAAATACCTTCTAGAAATGAAAAGTCGTAACGTCAATATACCGAATGCGAACGGCGAATCGGCTTTGATTTCGGCGACTACTAGAGGGCATTTCAATGTGATACAATACCTAATCGAAGATAGACACGCGAATCCGGATGCTGTGGATAAAGCGGGGTACACGCCCTTACTGGTGGCCGCTAGATCTGGTAACCTGGAGGTGGTTCGATACCTAGTAGATCAAGGTAACGTGAATGTGAAAGCCGCCGAACTCGAGTATTCGAATAACGCCCTTCACATCGCTGCGCAATACGGCCACTCCAACATCGTCATATTTTTAGTGGATGAGAAGAAGTTCAATATTTACTCGAAAAATAGATACGGAGACACTGCCTTACACATTGCCGCGCGATACGGTAAAATATCGTTGGTGAAGTATTTCATCGACGATAAGGGTATGGATTTCAACTTGACGAACAGCAGGGGTAGGAACGTACTACACGCAGCCGTCGAAGGTGGCAGTTTGGAGGTGGTGCAGTATTTATTGGATGAGAAGCGCGCGGATGTAATGGCGAAGGACGGTAATCAGAACACCGCCTTACACATAGCAGTGGAGTCTGATCAACTTCAAATGGTGAAACATCTGATCGAGGTTAGAAGGTTGGACGCAACTGCCCAAAATAGCTCGGGATTGAGTGCTTTGAAAGTGGCTCAAACGTATTCGCGCCAACAAATCCTGAGCTATTTTGTGTACGAAAGAGGGTTATCGCTCGTTGACCCAACGGTGAAACCGCATGATAGCAATAAACTTTCTATAGTGAATCCTCTCACAATTTTCACGCCTGGTGGGAACAGCAACTACGTTCAAAAACCACCGTACGATAATAATTATTACGGTGTAAATCCTGGTGCTCCGACTAGTGAAAAACCAGCTTCGATGGGCAAGCCGGCTCCAACGGGCAATAAATTTATGAAACCCGCAAAACCTTCGGAGCAATTTGTTCCCGGGGCTCAATTCAATCTGCAAACGACCCAGGAGTACATTACGGAGGGTAGCATGGTGACTGTGAAGCAACACTATTTGATTAATGGTAAAGAAGTGGATAAAGCGACTATGGATAAAGCGATTATGGATTATATGAAAGCTTCGGCCGCGTACACTTCGTCAAGTGGTGGTAATCGAGTCACCTGGGGGCAGCAGACTATTACCGATTCCAATGGCACTCGTACGAAGTATATCGTCAACGGACAGGAGGTCGATGCGGACTATTACGCCAGTATAATAAGGCAATACGGTTCTGGAAATTCTAATGGCGCGTCGTCCTCGTTCTCCTCGTCATCATCCTCTCAATTCGCTCCTCCTCCTCAGTATTACAATATGGGTAGACGTCGAAAACGGAGTATCGCTGCACCGACTATCGAACGTAAGAGTGAAAAAGATCCTCTGTTACCTTGGCCTTCGCATAAGAGTATGGTACTTTTCACCGCTTCGGAAGGTCGAATCAATAACAGTCACGAAAGTGGTACTAGACGAAATATATCGTCTGAACTGGGTAATTCAAACGTCAATAACTTTCTTATTTTATTTAACTTTACGCTGTGGAACGTCACAGGTAGTCGACTTCAGCGCAAGCCAAAACACGAGTCCTTATTATCTCCTAAAGAAATTATAGAAAAAAGAATCAATCGCGACGCAATAAACGCCGTTAGTGGTTTGTACAATTTTTAAAATAATAAAAAGCTTCTCATCCCCACCCTTTATCTGTGTTATTTATGTTTATTTTATTTTATTTTATTGCTTTCAATCATTTTTTGTTTTCATTTTGTACGGAGTTTTGTTTTTTTTCCTTAATAATTTAAATTACGTAAGCGTGCCTATTTATTCGTTTCATATTTGTATTAATAAAAGAAGAATACAAGGTTTTTTCTTACGAAAATTTTTTCTCATTTTGTCGAACGTGGACACACGTATACACTCGCGATGTCACTGAGGTATTCCGACGATAAACTGACGTCACGTAGATTTTTGTATTCGAGCGTACATCGGAAAAACAGTCGAGATGCCAAGATTGTAACAGTTTTTGTCATTGACGCAGGTGGAAAAAATACAGTATGAATATATTTTTCATGTATACCTAGCTATCGGTACACTATTTTTATTTGCGCAGGGAGGAAAATATCGAAGAAGTCTTCCGACGATTTTTCTCTACAATGACTGCGCTCAACGAAACGATTTGTTCTTGTTTGAATACTGAAAACGGTGCCATTTGCAGTTTTCGATTTAAAATCGATGAGATTTATGCATGAATTACTACAGCAATACCATCTCATGAACAAATACGAGAAAATATAGAATGAACGACATTTCCGGGTATGGAGGAGGACGTAAATTTTGTAGACATATTTGAGTGTTGTAGACGGTAGCAATTAAATGTCTATATAATCAAGCTAAATTAGCTAGTGGTTGTCAACGACTCTAGAAAGACATGAGAAATTGGAAAATTATACCGAATTTAGGGCATATTCTAAACAATAATTGGCACCTAGCGTAGGGAGTAAGAGACAAACAGCCTGCAACAGGCTGGAAGAGGTTCATGCCCTGCGGCGCTGTTCTGTACAAAGTAGAATTGACGACTAACTTGACGTACATTGAAACTGACGATCAGGCAAATTGTATCTTTTGGACAATGAAGGAAGACTATTTCTCTCTGATTGTTAATATTATACGAATTAACCTACGTCAATAAACATTTGTACTACAGGAATGTCTACAAGATTTTCACCCACAGAACAACTGTACAGTCACTTGCTCGTGTCTTTTTATGAATAAGAATAAGTAAAACAAATTAAATTTCAGCTTGTTTCCCAAAACTATGTGGCTTTGGCTTCAGACTTTCAGCTTTCAGCTAACTAATTAAATCTATTTATAATCGGCACCTTGATGTGCTGTCCGGGCAACGATCTTCGTAACTTGTTGCCTCTATCATCTGTCCTCAACTACATCCACCGTATACAAGCCTATTTTTTTTCACGATTTCGTCCCTCAACCTTTCTTGAGAATATATCAATTTGTCGTACGGTGATACGAAATTTTTTGGCAGGACTTGTAAATCTCCCAGGGAGTCTTAACAACGGGTAGTACGGACCCTCGGGCTCCACGGAGCTTTATTTGAGAAGCGCTGCCCTACGATAGAAAATACCATACTCACCTTTTACTGCCAGAGTATTGAGTTTAAGTTAATACAAGAATTCAAACTCGGCTCCAGTCCTCACAACGGATTGCTATATCGAAGTATTATTGAAAGAAATAACGAGGCTTTTCCCGCACCGTTTTTTATTATTAAAATATCGTGACGTTTCGGCCTAGCTGGTGGCCTTTATCAAACGAGACTGAAGATGAGGAAAACAAGAACGTAGACTACGGGTAATACAGTACCTAGGTATGTAAGCCGTGAGTCATAAGGTGAAGGAAAACATGAAATTATCTGCTGATGTTCGAGATGGTAGGAGCGTACACAGATGCAAAATTTACAGTATCACTTTTAAAGTTGACGACAGTATTCGAACGTTTTATTATTTCAACAACTTCCCTTATTTTACGTTTTTTATCATTAGATTCATTGGCTAAGATCTTGATCTGCTGAAAATTAAACTTATGGTTACATTCTTTGGAATGAACAGCCAGAGCAGTGTGATCATTTTGGTTTCTTTCGTCGGTTTTATGTTGGGAGAGTCTAGCAGAAAGTAACTGACGAGTCTCTCCCACATAAAGTTTAGGGCAATCAGAACAAGGAATACAATAAACAACACCAGCTCTTTTAAGAGGGGCGGGGGGGTAGGATCTTTTGTTCGAGAGAAAATTTTTTGATTGTGGAGGGTGTTGTGGTTACCGAAAGCAATACAAATTGTGGGATCTAAAGAACGTAAGAGTTTTTGGATGATCATACTGCTCTGACCTACATAAGGTGTTCGAAATTCTCTGTCTTTATGCTATCGGTACTTACCCACACTTACTCGAACTTACCTGTAGGCTGTTTTCTTCGAAGTTTTAAGGTTATGTAGTCTCTAACGAATAGAGACTTGGTTTTGTTTTCTTTTCATCTTCTAGTCTAAGACACTAGATTCCCATAAATAGGTCATGTAACATTTCTTCTTATCGCAATGCACTCCTTTGGGCTACTGGGGATACGAAGTATCCCGACGACAAGAAAAAGAGAGAGAAACCTTTTGTACGCGATGCACTCCTGTGGGCTACTGGGACCGCGGTCCGACGCATACTGAAAAACTATGTTGGGTTACCTCTCAGGCTACCTGATTTGGAAAAAGGTTTCGGATGCTCCGAAAAGGGTCAGGGGCTAACAATTCAGCCTATTGGCTGCCCCTCCATTCTTTCTCATTAATCATACTCATAGTAGTTTCACTGATGACGGGAGGAGTTCTAAATATTGGAAGATTTTCTTTCATAAGGTATAGAAAAATATTTAGGTTGAGGGTGGAGATCGTACTATTCCTGATAATGTTTCTCGAATACTACAATTAGGACCAAAATTTGCACTCCCCCCCTCCAATATTCCAGTGGAAAAAATCCTTACTGATACCGAACACGCAATCCGTGAAACGAGATTCCCTGCAGTAAAAACAGAAGAAGTAAGACAACGAATAAATCACCACCTGCGACGGTCTCAAGCTTTCCAGGAGAAACTAGTGAGCAAAAATTGCCTCGCATACCTCAAGGAAGATGTTATCTCTACGAAACAGTTCTTGAAAGAAAACAACGATCTATACATAGTAAGAGCCGATAAGGGTAACGCAACCGTAATAATCAAGAAAGACGAATATTTTGAAAAACTTTCTTCTCTTCTTCAAGATCCCACCACTTATAAAATATTGAAATCAGACCCCACTTCAAAGATTCGAACACAGAACAATAATTACGTCAAAGATATGTTTGAGCGACTTCAACTTGAAACGTTATCTCACCTGCTACGACGGCCTGCCTCCTAAAATTTATGGTTTACCAAAAATCCATAAAGAAAACTCACCTTTAAGACCAGTGGTATCTTTTGTAAAGGCCCCAATGTACCGGCTGTCGCAGTTTATCGCAAATATCCTGAACTGCATTCGCAACGATGATATAAACACACGCTCTTCTGAATCACTCCCCCCGAAACTTTCAACCATTGTTTTGGACACTGCGGACACCCTCGCATCATTTGACGCCGTTTCTTTATTCACCAACATCGACGTTGACTTGGTCTTAACTACAGTATCGGATCGCTGGAATGATATAAAACCCCACACTTCACTCGATCAGAACCTCTTCTTGGAAATCTTGGCCTTTTGCTTAAACAACGGGTATTTTCAATTTCAAGGAAAATTCTATTCTCAACTACATGGCGTAGCCATGGGCAGCCCACTCTCATCTATCGTATCAGAACTAGTCCTTGATGAACTTTTTAAGAAAATAACTGCAGAATTTGACACTGGTATTAAATTTATGACTAAGTATGTAGACGACTCTTTGTTTGTGATTCATGACTCAATTTTTGACGACCTTTTTAAATTTATCAACAACTTCCACAACCGCTTACAATTTACTTATGAAAAAAGTTATAATAATATTAATTTCTTAGATATATCGATATTACGTACTACTAATAGTTCTCTACAATGTTGTCATTACAAAAAACCTACGTACACAGGTAGAATTATTCATTTTCTTTCACACCAACCTTTTCATTATAAGTTTAATACTGCTTTCAATCTAAAAGAAAAATGGCTAAAAGTTTCTGATTCTGTGTTTCACGACCAACTTATTTGTGAATGCTGTAAATTACTGACTGATAATGGTTATCCAAAAAATTTCATCAAACGTGTACTTAATTATAAGCCAAATACTGTTGTAAAGAACCACCCTCAACCTAAATATTTTTCTATACCTTATGTAGGTCAGAGCAGTATGATCATCCAAAAACTCTTACGTTCTTTAAATCCCAAAATTTGTATTGCTTTCGGTAACCACAACACCCTCCACGATCAAAAAATTTTCTCTCGAACAAAAGATCCTACCCCCCCCCGCCCTTCTTAAAAGAGCTGGTGTTGTTTATTGTATTCCTTGTTCTGATTGCCCTAAACTTTATGTGGGTGAGACTCGTCAGTTACTTTCTGCTAGACTCTCCCAACATAAAACCGACGAAAGAAACCAAAATGATCACACTGCTCTGGCTGTTCATTCCAAAGAATGTAACCATAAGTTTAATTTTCAGCAGATCAAGATCTTAGCCAATGAATCTAATGATAAAAAACGTAAAATAAGGGAAGTTGTTGAAATAATAAAACGTTCGAATACTGTCGTCAACTTTAAGAGTGATACTGTAAATTTTGCATCTGTGTACGCTCCTACCATCTCGAACATCAGCAGATAATTTCATGTTTTCCTTCACCTTATGACTCACGGCTTACATACCTAGGTACTGTATTACCCGTAGTCTACGTTCTTGTTTTCCTCATCTTCAGTCTCGTTTGATAAAGGCCACTAGCTGGGCCGAAACGTCACGATATTTTAATAATACAAAACGGTGCGGGAAAAGCCTCGTTATTTCTGTTAATTATTTATCCTTGCACGCGAAAAATTCGTCCACCTTCACTTGAAGTATTATTGTTTTCCATTTTTTAGCGGGGAACCCGCTATCCCTTTTGTTGAGGGTACCATCCGGAAATTTTCGTACGCGAGCGCGAGCGTGGGCTTGAGCGAGGTTCATGACGTCAGAGAGAGGGGAGGGGGGAATGGAAAAATTTCGACTCTCGAGCTAATATGATAGGATCCAGACTTGGAAAAATTCCTACCTCCGAGCTATATATGGGAAAAATTTCAACCCTCTAGCCATATGATAGGAAGGGGACTTGGAAAAATTTCTACCTTCGAGCTATATATGATAGGAGGGGGACTTTGAAAGACGACGGCTTCCTTGAAATTGTAGCGCGTTGAAGTTGTCACGTCATGATTTTCAGGATTTGGAAAAACTTCAGGCTATAGGGGACTCGGGACAGCGGGTTCCCCGCTGCCATTGCAGTCCTGCAATGGCATCTAATTTTTTTCTCAGTCCTTTTCCTATAATACAAGTAAAATATAGCATGAAAGTCGACATTTTTCCAAGTCCATGCCATAATATGTAATAGGAGGGAAACTTGAAAAAATTCGACTCATGACTTGGAGAAAATTTTTCAAAAAAAAAAACGGGAGAACACGTTCGCCGTAAAAGTTCTGACCGAGATCTGATAGGAGACTTGCCTTCCTATCATATAAAGAAAGAGACTAAATAAATAAATAAATAAATAAATAAATAAATAAATAAATACATAAATAAATAAATTAATTAATTAATTGATTAATTAATTAATTAATTAATTAATAAATAAAATAAAAATATAAAATAAATAAATAAAATAGATAGCTCAAGAGTTGAAATTTTTCCAAGTCTATCTTCTATCATATATGGCTCGAGAGTCGAAATTTTTCCAAATTTTTTGCTGGACGGCGCACGGCGCACGGAAAATTCCTCAAAAAGCCCCCCGTAAAACAGGTTCCTTGTTAAAATTTCGACCTCGAGGCGTATAGGGGGAGTTAGAAAAACGACGGCTTCCTTAACGAAGTTAAACGAGGAACGCAGGGAACCTGTTTTATTAGTCAAATGGGATTTGGTATTGAAAGTTCAAGGAAGCCTAGACCTATATAAAGCTAGTATAAAGAAGGCCTAGACCTACTGTAAGTCTAGTTAAATATAGTTTGACAGTCTGAATTTTTCTCGAATCTCCAGCTATGTATGATAGCTCGAGAGTTGAAATTTTTCCAAGTCCCCCTCTTATCACATATAGCTCGAAAGTCGACATTTTTCAAAGTCCCCCCCTATCATATATGGCTGAAGAGTCGAAATTTTAACAGGGAACCTGTTTTATGGGAGGCTTTTTGAGAAATTTGCCGTGCGCCGTGCGCCGTGCGCCGTCAGCAAAAAACTTCGACTCTCGACCTATAGGAGGGGGACTTGGAAAAAATTTCGACTCTCGAGCCATATATGATAGGAGGGGGACTTAGAAAAATCCCATTTGACTCATAAAACAGGTTCTCTGCGTTCCTCGTTCAACTTCGTTAAGGAAGCCGTCGTTTTTTTCCAAGTCCCCCTCCTATCATATATGGCTCGAGAGTTTAAATTTTTTCAAGTTTTTTGCCGGACGGCGCTCGGCGCACGGCAAATTTCTGAAAAAGTCCCCCATAGAACAGGTTCCCTGTTAAAATTTCGACTCTCGAGCCATATATGATGGGAGAAGGCCTTAGAAAACAAGACGGCTTCATTAACGATGTTAAACGAGGAACGCAGGGAACCTGTTTTATGATTCGAATGAGATTTGGTATTGAAAATTCAAGGAAGCCTAGATTTGGAGAAAGGTAGTAAGTCCCTCTCCTATCATATATGGCTCGAGGGTCGAAATTTTTTCAAGTCCCCCTCCTATTATATATAGCTCGAGAGTCGAAATTTTTCCAAGTCCCCCTCCTATCATATATAGCTCGAGATTCGAAATTTTAACAGGGAACCTGTTTTATGGGGGGCTATTTGAGAAATCTGCCGTGCGCCGTGCGCCGTCCGCCGTCCAGCGAAAAACTTTCGAGCTATATATGATAGAAGGGCGACTTAGAAAAATTTTGACTCTCGAGCTATATATGATAGGAGGTGGACTTGGGAAAATTTCGACCCTCGTGCCATATATGATAGGAGAGGGACTTAGAAAAACAGGTTCCCTGCGTTCCTCGTTTAACGTCGTTAAGGAAGCCGTCATTTTTTCTAAGTCCCTCTCCTATCATATATGGCTCGAGGGTCGAAATTTTTCTAAGTTTTTCGCTGGACGGCGCACGGCGCAGGCAGATTTCTCAAATAGCCCCCCATAAAACAGGTTCCCTGTTAAAATTTCGACTATCG
The DNA here is from genome assembly GCA_035079385.1 of Aspidiotus rigidus. Classification (NCBI taxonomy): domain Eukaryota; kingdom Metazoa; phylum Arthropoda; class Insecta; order Hemiptera; family Diaspididae; genus Aspidiotus; species Aspidiotus rigidus. Next base: position 5,184,305 of record JAVHKY010000026.1, read on the forward strand.
AGCTACTTCTTTATACTGACTTTATCTAGGTCTAGGCTTACTTGAATTTTCAATATCAAGTCCCATTTGACTCATAAAACAGCTTCCCTGCGTTCCTCGTTCAACTTCGTTAAGGAAGTCGTCGTTTTTTACATTTGTATTTGTATATAATTTTCTTTCTGTTCCTTTTTTTTTAATATCTATTTTTGTGGTTGGATGTAATGAAAAAAAAAAAAAAAAGTTGAGTCAAACCATAAAACTGATTGACTGATTGGCAACTAAAATATTTCGACCGACTGATGACTGAAATTTTCCCGCGCGACTGATTGACTTGAAACTTGAACTAATTTAATTAATTTATGACTGACTGATTGACTGACTACTTAAAATTGAAGAGTGAACTTGATATAAAATTAGCAGAAAAGGTATTCTTGATATTCATCAGAAATTACTATCACAATTTGCGAATCACAAACATATTTCTTCTGATCGATCAATATCTGGGCTTGGAACCATTCCATTTCGCTCTAGAATGACTCAATTCTGCTGCGAAGCTGTCTTATCCGGCTCTGGAGCTACCTTATTTGGCTCCGGAACTGCTTCAGTCCTAGATCGTTATCGACTTGATGAGTTAATGACTTACATCTGACAATAGTATTGACTTACGACTGACTAACTTTAACCAGCACAACATGAGATTGTCAAATGACTGACTGAATTCAGCCATTTAAAAATACGTTTGACTTCCCCACTAACTGATTTAATTTCATAATAAGTCGATCATTTTTCGACTTGAACCAGACTTCAATTCAAACTTAACCCAAATTTAACACCCTTGCGACTTTTCATGCCTTGTAGACATCGCCAATAGCACTCCTACCGGATTTTTAATCCTCGAATCGATCAAGCTCCAAGACTAAGGTGCAGCTGTGTCGAGGATGGGGATGGTAAGCTGTTCCCAACAATTTGCAAGGGCTTCCGCTAACAGCTAATGGCTGATAGTCTTTTAATGGCTAGCTAACAGCTGACTCACGGCTAATCGAATTTTTTTCTCATGTATGTCGAATCATATTAAAATTTTGGGCCAAAATGACAAATAAAGACCATATTTGAATAGAAGTCATACTTTTTGCTCTTTTGTAATAAGCTAAGATTATTAAATTCCTTATTTTTTTAAAAGTTTGAACAGTGGCTTTTCTTATACTAATAGAAATTAGAAACCTAGAATAGGAAAAAATAGTTTCTTTTGTTAGCCGTTAGAAGTTTGATTTTGAGTGGCTAATAGCCTGCCACTGCAATATTTTTCCTGATCGGCTAGCTAAAAATTGTTCAAAAATCACTCGGCTAACGGCTAGCTAACCATCCCTGGTTGAGGATGAACAACTCAAATTTTTCGACTGATTAAAAATGAACAACTGACTGATGATTCAGATTTTTGACTGACTGACTGACTGACCGCTTGTATAATGACTGAAATTTCCCACGTGACTGACTAACTTGTATTAACTTACAAGTGACTCACAACTTAAAAATAAAAAGTGAACTTACCAGAAAATCGGCAGGAAAAGTATTCCTAACATGAATCAGAAAGTACTACTTTTGCTAATCAATCTATGAGCTGGCGTTGAAACCGCTTCATTGTTTGTTTAGCTGCTTTAGTTCATAAGTTGTGAGTTGACTTGATGACTTACGACTGACTGACTTAATTTCAAACAGGGATGTTGTGATCCCATTGGCTCAATGAAGAAACCCCCCTCAAATTTCGATTTCTTGTAACTAAAAAAAAAAAAAGAATAATATTTTAAACAATACATCCATTTAAAACTGATTAATATTGAGATATAACTTATACAATATTTTAAAACAGAAAAAGGTTATAGAAGATTTTTTTCTATTACAATATCTCTCTCGGATTTACAAAAATATGTTTTAGATTTACACCTCCTAAAAAAGTTCTAATGAACAGCGAATGAATAATTTTTGAAAAACATGGCCATAATCATAGAGAGTCTATTACTTACATATTTTTAAAAATTTGATGACATCCAAACTAGATCGCTTTGATAGGATACTATATTATAATTGTAATCACTCAAGTTACGTCCAGCTTAGATTAAGTATAAGTTACTAGGTGAATTGTATTCTGTTTAGATTCATGACTAAAAATACATATATTTTTTCAAAATAGCTTTCAGTAGCAATTTTCCCCAACAAATGTCACAATAAAATTGAAATCTCAGATGTGGATTAGATTCACAGATTAAGATACAATTCCCAAATTCGCCTTCAAGTATCAATTTTATCTCGCAAGTAGGTATAACATTTAAATTGATATCTTGATTCATATGCCTCTTCAGACTGGATTCTCATATCAATTTTTTCTCGTTAATATCGTATTGCGCTCGATATTTTAGATCTGGGTTAGATTCATGAGTCAACATATGCTTCTTCAGATTGTTTTTACGTGTAAAGTTTTTCTCACAAGTATGACATTTAAATTGATATTTCAGATCTGGGTTAGATTCATGAGTCAACATATGCTTCTTAAGATCGCCTTTATGTGTAAAGTTTTTCTCACAAGTATGACATTTAAACTGATATTTTAGATCTGGGTTAGATTCATGAGTCAACATATGCTTCTTCAGATCGCCTTTACGAGTAAAGTTTTTCTCACAAGTATGACATTTAAACTGATATTTTAGATCTGGGTTAGATTCATGAGTCAACATATACGTCTTTAGATGGCCTTTTTGTATAAATTTTTTCTCACAAGTATGACATTTCAATTGATATTTTAGATCTGGCTTAGATTCATGGGTCAACATAATATGCTTCTTCAGATTGCATTTATCTGTAAAGTTTTTCTCACAAGTATGACATTTAAATTGATATTTTAGATATGGGTTAGATTCATGAGTCAACATATGCCTCTTTAGATCGCCTTTACGTGCAAAGTTTTTCTCACAAGTATGACAATTAAATTTATATTTCAGATCTGGGTTAGATTCATGAGTCAACATATGCTTCTTCAGATTGCTTTTATCTGTAAAGTTTTTCTCACAAGTATGACATTTAAATTTATATTTCAGATCTGGGTTAGATTCATGAGTCAACATATGCTTCTTCAGATTGCTTTTATCTGTATAGTTTTTCTCACAAGTATGACATTTAAATTTATATTTCAGATCTGGGTTAGATTCATGAGTCAACATATGCCTCTTCAGATTGCATTTAGATGTAAAGTTTTTCTCACAAGTACTACATTTAAATTGACATTTTAGATCTGGCTTAGATTCATGAGTCAACATACGCGTATGCGTCTTTAGATGGACTTTTTGTGTAAATTTTTTCTCACAAGTATGACATTTCAATTGATATTTTAGATCTGGCTTAGATTCATGAGTCAACATATGTGTCTTCGAATTGCCTTTACGTGTAAAGCTTTTCTCACAAGTATGACATTTAAACTGATATTTTAGATCTGGGTTAGATTCATGAGTCGACATATGCCTCTTCAGATTGCATTTATGTGTGAAGTTTTTCTCACAAGTATGACATTTAAACTGATATTTTAGATCTGGGTTCCATTCATGGGTCAACATATGCGTCTTTAGATGACCTTTGTGTATAAATTTTTTTGTACAAGTATGACATTCAAATTGATATTTCAGATCCGTGTTAGATCCATAGGTCAACATAATATGCTTCTTCAGATCGCCTTTCCGTGTATACTTTCTTCTACAAAGATCGTATTCAAATTGTCTCAGATCTGGACCAGATTCATGGGTCAACACGTACTTCTTCAGACCTTTATGTTAATTTTTTCCCGCGAGTATGACATTGGAGTTGTTATTCTAGGTCTGGGTTCCAATCACGCGAGTCAACATAATTATATATCTCTTCAGAATAATTTTACAATCAAAACAGTACACGACATATCTAAAGGTACTCACTTTAAAATCATGGCCTCTCTAATTCATAATTCTTGAACCAAATAATTAGGTACCTGATGAATTACTTCAATGTAGTGAATTCCAGATTTATAAACTACTATTGAGGAACTGAATTATTTTGCTCGTAAGCTAAAATCGCCCATAGTATATGAGTACAATACTAAACGTAAAAGATAGCGATAAGCAAGCCAAGTGCGATGATAGAAAAACGAGATATTCTTATAAACGCGTGAAGCTAGACACAAACATGAGTGGTCTATTGATTGCTATCTTATTCACGAGCTGATTATGCAATTTTTTCTAATCTCTAGGTATCAACGTTACAGCGTATAAATGAATTAGTTTCACACTGGTGATTTGAAATGAACGAAAAGATCTTCGAAAATTGACATAAATATGGCGAGTTTTACTTATTCGAGTTTATGATGGAAAAGTTTGCCTATCTGTCGATTCGAAAAAAAGTATTACGCAAACTTTTGGAAATTGTAGGTATTTTTCGCATTGAAGAAAAATATGAAATTTTGAATCTGTTTTAGTTTCACTCACCAAATAATTTATAGATTAGGTAGATTAGCTATATCATCAACGTCGTCATTGTAATAAACTTTAAATTTCAACACTTTATTAATTATCTCACCAATAATAAAATCGCTATGACTAAAAAACTAATCACGCGTGATATATTAAAAACGCCTACGTTACAGCAAGTTTGAAGCGCAATTAGGCTGCATAGTTCGCTTTTATCGCATGTACAGCGCCGCTCTTCCCCCATGGTGAGATGGTGTGGGTTGTGTACGCATTGATTTCGTTTCCTGCAACACCAGAACCGACCCTTTTGGGTATAACTTCAATGTTTGAAGAGACTCCTCGACGAATCCCCTCTTCCCCTTAACAACCGCTGAACTGATCTGGCAACCACCAAGCTGCAGTACCCCCATGCATACAAAACTGTAGAACATACAACAATTCAACACCTCTTTAGTTATAGTAGATCGCTGTTGTAATCTCTTCTTCTTCTTCTTCTTCTTTCTTCAAGGTTGATCCTTCCTCTTCTTCTTACACGTCTGCGTAGGTAGGTGTCAAATACGCCAAAGCTGATGGGGTTGTGAATGGTGATGCCGTCACGGTCCGTTATGACGTCACTAATGTTGATATCTACATGGGGATAAACGAGCGGAGCGAGTGAGCCACTCGTTCAGCCAACGGGATACAGGGTGAGGAGAAAGTCAATCTAGTTGCTAAGACTCATCCAAAACTTTCACAAATCAACTCTCATTTCCCCACTAAGAGCGATCTCACCCACACATCCACCTCCAAATTACGGACGAATGAATCACGCTTTGGCAAAATCAAATCTCATCAAACAAATTAGCCCAATTAAGACCTTTACCATTCGCGTGGGCTTCATCACATCAAGAATTCCAAATGAATCGGTCATTTTCCAACTTGATCACAACTTGAAGTTGACTTAAATTCAACACCCCTGGCTTGAAATAAGTTGAGAATGAAGCCATGGAGCAAAAAAATTCACAGAAAAAAACGTAAAATTTCGCACGAGTCATTTTTTAATTAAAATTGATGATGACTTTTGCCCACCACTCGCGCCATCCATCTATTGTCCTGTTTTGTTATGCGCGATACTAGCGCTGACTGGCTTAAATTTTACTGTAGAGTTCGATGATTTAGTAAGTACTACTTGTAATCAGTGCCGTTTTTTTGTCTTTCATTTCCATTCTAGCCATGTACTAAGTAGTAGCAGTCTCCAAACTCTATCTGTGAGTTTCACTGCAACTTCCCATATCACTTTGCGCCAAATCACGATGTGTATACCGTATAGTTGCCTAGGAATTTCCTTTCCAGCTGGACACGCAGGTAGGGCACACTCTACTCGTAAATCGACCTTAGCAATTCTACCAGAATTGGAAATTCCCAATGCCAAAACTGATCTTAGAAACTAACTGGCTGACGCATTCACCCGTTCAGAGCTCGGTCGCCTCTCCTTTCCTCAGAACGGCTTCAGTTGATTTATACCTAGTATAGTGTAAACTCACTCAATCCGCTCATTCGCCCCTGCCAGTTTGGACAAATTGATGATATTGATATGCCACAAGTTGACATGATAATTGCAACGATTTTATCAATATTATTGAATCGGTTTTATCGATCCTATCGACTTTTGATGTATTTATCCCGATCATAGTATAGTCTCTCTGAAAATAAAGCCTAGTATCCTGTAGCCTAGTATAAATGGACTACCTACGGGCTCTTGACATAAACCATATCTATGGACTGGGTTTACTACGTGATTGAATTTCTATTGAATTTTACCCTCTATCCTATTTTCTGGATTTGAGTCCTTACATCCAGGCGTCTGGGCATCTTTTTTTGGACTAGTTGCTGAAGTAGGTGGTGTGCTGGTAAAAGAAGAAGAAGGAGAAAACGACAATAGATCAGACTGGTCCAAAAATAGGTGCTCCACCACTCTCCTTCCTCGCGAGGTACGAATAATCTTCCCCGAGGCCATGGATCAATATACTAGTATGGTATACTAGGTGATGTATTGCCTGAGGAAGAAGACGACATTGGATCAAACTAGCTTAAGGAGCTAGTTCAGTATACTCGATGGTACTCACCGCCGCATTAGGCTAGTCTGGTCCTTTGTATTCGTCTTCTTCTAGTATACCATGCTAGGATTTTGATCTCGAAACAACTCTGCCCCAAAATTTGCGCACCAACAGAAAGTTCAGTTCCAAACAACTATAATTTCTCGGAATCGCTTCTCGGTTGAAAATTCATTCCTCTCACTATGTGAATGCAAAATTCGAGAAGTTCTTGATGGACAAATAAAGCTAGGGGTTCAAGAAAAAATCGAGGCCTGAGTCTTATAAATCTCGGAGAAAAAGTTGGATTCGGGATCCCTTCGGCGGTGGATGGGATGGGGAAGCATTCTCAAAGATAAAGAGTGGAGAGACTGCCACGGAAAGCCAACTGGATAAATCACAATTATACGTATCTTCTAGGAAGGAGTGATATGAAGTTGGGAGTTTAGAGAAGGGAAGAGGGAAAGACAGACAGACAGACAGGGAGCGTATTATAAAAGATAGATGTGGAAAATTGCTGAATGGCTAATGGAAAAAGTTTATAAATACTGAAAAATATTTAATTGGAACATGCACTAACTGATGTAGATCACGATGAGAAATACGCAGCACTTGTAATGGGAAAATAGGTTGCACGCGAACTATTAGTGTCACTGATCTGTTTTAAATGAACTCTCTTATATTGTTTATTGTTTTTCATTCCAAAAATATTGTGGGTAAAAATTTAACAAACGCAATTTGCGAAACTGAATTGTCTCAAAATTACAATTATGGTTCAAATATGAATAGTTTGTTATAATTGTACTTAGGAATTGCGACGAATTTTTTTATTATTACTATTATTGTATATATGCACGTGCTGCGTATTCAGTTCAATAGTTGAAACCAGATGACAATAAGAAATTAAGTTATTTATTTCCATGTACGTACAAAGTAGACAAATTAAGTGGGATCGAAATTTTGCTACAAGTAGTACCTAAGGTACCTACTAATAAGTTTAAAAAAATAGCTTTGTACAAAGACTTCGAAATAAACAAATTTATTTTCGTTTTGAAAATTTCGTCCTTTGTTTCGTCTTTATTTATAATCGCGGGTATCGCTGATTTTTTTGGTTGTATTGGAAATACCATCGAACGGATAGTGCAATCATTGAAGTGTTCCAAAATGTTCACGTATTCTCTTTTTTCTCTATTTTTGTACTTAATTTTTATCGGTGTCAATGGCGACGAAACTTACCTGTCTGTTAACAATGCCAATGATTATGAAAAAAATTTCAATAGCATCTGCAGTATCGGAGACGATTCCTGTAATCATGATGAGGTGAATATTCTATGTAACCGTATTTAATTTGTTTAAAAAAAAAAAAAAATCAACTCATTTCACATCCAAGAAAGAAAAATGTTGCAGTAGCCTATTCAATATTTAAAATTGGGTTCAATTCACACACGTATCTTCTGATAAGATAATTAAATAAAATATGATTACCTAAACGGTTGTAATTGTGCTCAAATAGGTCCTCTGGATGAGTCCACTTTCGTCGATCTCATTACAAGTCAAAGATGCGGGACCAACGTTGAAAAATGGAGTGACGGGTCATGCGTACCATTTAATAAGACATCCAACAAAAAAGATAGACAAGCAAGCCAGGAAACAGTCAAGCTTCGCTCGTAAGACATTGAAACGCGGAATCTCTGGGACTGACGGATATGTGAGGAGAGGGACGTTAGTCACCCACAACTTGTTGAAACGAGGAATAGTCGGTTTGGATAATACCGTGGTTCGAGGAGTAGGAGCAGCTCATGGCACCTTGAGGTCAACCTCTGGCTGGTTGGACAATTTATTGATGTCGGGTACGAAAAAAACGCACAGCGCAGTTAAACACACGGGATTGTCCTTGGATCATGGCGTGAAGCATGGATCCAAATTTACCTACGGAACAATGAAAAAAGGAGTAGCCGCCGTAGACAGACAAATACAGAATGGTGTAAGGACAGTGGACAGACAATTTTCTGGCAGTGGCAGGTCGATGAAATCTATTTGGAAAACTCCTCGTAAACTTGCTTCAAAAATGGTACCACATAAGAAGAAGAAGAAATCTGCGCCTCCTACGGTCGTTGAGACACCATCTGATGTTGAGGAGGAAGAAATGGAGGTTTGATTGAAGTTCGAGATCTAATGACGTAAACAGATTCTTTTTAAAAGACAATGAAGTCGAAATAATTTGTTTTTGGAATAGTCTCTTTAATAATGATCGCCTCACGAAAAAGTAGGTATTTATTTAATACAAATACCGGTTTTTCTTTTCCCTTCCTTGTCAAACTTATAATTGAGAGTTTTATTTTTTTTTTATCTCCTTTATAATTATTAAGATTTGTGTTTTCAACTTATCAGTTAACTGCCCTTTTAGAATATCTCTATATGAAAACACGTTATCGAGACTGATATGAAAATATGGAATATTTAATATTCAATTTTTTGTAATTCATCATTTTGTGGTCATCAATAAAATTTCTTTTCAGTCAATCTGCGTTCTGTTAGATATCTACACTGCACTGAGAAAAAAAAAAATAGTTTTAATGACTACCTACTGGTTATAGTTCCAAAATAGTGGAGATGAATAAATTTTATCAATATTCAAAACTTTTTATTGTAAGTTGAACTATTTTTTGTAGTCAATTTGACCATTTTTTGCAGAGCAGAGCACCGGATCAGTAGTCATTCAAACTATTTTTTTTTCTCCGTGTATTCTATGATAGATGAAACAATTTCCAAGAAAAAAAAAAAGTTTCAGTTTGATTCTTTACTGTAGTTTATCGCAGTCTGAGTTTTTCAGGAGATCAGAGAAACGTAAATTGTTGTGCAAAATGCCGTCAGTGTCACAGTTAGGAACAGAGGAGATTTTTGATGCTTGTAGTGGTAATTTGAATGTGGCGAATTCAGGGCTGCTTAGCCAATCAGATTGGCTAAAAGCTGAGCTAAGAACTAACGTTTTTGAGTGATTGGCTTCAACTAACAGCTAATGGCTAATCTGCTCTGATTGGCTAGCTAACGGCTAGCTAAGGGCTAAAAATTTTAACATGGGTTCTTCCAAACTGTTTTTAAATGAGATGTTACTTTTGGGCTAATTCACGGCCTACTTTATATAAGGCCGGAATGTAGCGAAGTCACAACGTCGCACTCTAAAATCAGTGGATACAGGTTTACATGGACGCTTATGGGAAAAAACGAAAAAATTCAAGTATTTTGATTCGCACGCTAATAAAACGCGGTTTTCGGAAAAAACGAAGAGAATATAACTTGAAGAGCAAACGATTTTCTGTTTTTTAAGCCCAATTTTAGTAAAATTGGTGCAGTACAAGTGCAGTTATCATCGTTTGAAAATTAAAAATCAGATAGGAGACGAAGTGCGGTACACGTACACCGTGGTTACACCGCACCGATGAACATGAACCGCCCCGAAACATCACTGATAAGAATCCACTGCGCGCTGTTGTCATTTTCTGCATTCCGGCCTTATATAAAGTAGGCCGTGGCTAATTGCAATTTGCAATAGAAAAAGAAAACAAGAATTTTCAACAGCGTACTGTTAACAAACGAGAGTTTACACTCTTTTTTGAGAGTAAGAAAATACTCTTTTTTAGCACCAAAATTCAAAAATACGTGATTCTTTTCTACAAAGATGGGATGAAAATTCACTTGGACATTGTTGTCTCTCATGTTTTAGATTTTTAGAGCAATCAAAGAGCAAAGAAGTATTGACTGGGCCCGCTGGCAGTGCTAGTGCTTTCTGATTTTGAAGAAAAAATTCAATGAAAATTAGCCTTTAGCTATTTCAATTTCAATGGCTAAAGGCTAAGCTAATTGCTAATTTGATCTCATTAGCTAGCTAAAAGCTAGCTAATTTTGAGCAAAATTCCTTGGCTAACGGCTAATGGCTAAAAGCTAAGGGCTAGCTAAGCAGCCCTGAATTCAAAATCAATATTATGGAAAACGCTCGAGTCGAATTTCTCTCCAAGTTCTCAAATCTCACTATCGCACAACCGATACGCTATAACAGCGCTCCAAGCGGACAATGCTCACACACCAGTTGGTCACGCAACGTTGCCAAGTGTGACGTCTGGCTTAGTCTGGCTGATCGTTCGGTGTTATCATGAAAATAATTATCATTTTTTTTTTACGAATTCTTTTTTTAAAACGAAGTACGAATTTTACTTTTATGAGCGCATGTATAATGCATGGTTCTTGAGTCTTGATTCAGGAACAGAATTAATAGTCAATCTGTCGATGAGTCTCATGTTTCAGTAGTGAATCTGCTAAACCTCAAAATGCCATCGATAGCCTACGAAGACGGTAAGATCAATAAATCTGTTTGCATGTATTCACGAAGTCCCCCGTTTATCATGTTGTATTAATTGATGACAGATGAAAAGCAGATTCACCAGCAAAATACGGTTGCCGCCATAGCGGAAATAATACAAGAGCTGATACGAGCTCAGAAAGAAAACCGGAACATCAATTTGAATTCCCTTAAAACCAAAATCGCCGGAAAATATGCTTTGAAAAGTACCCCACGTTTAGTAGATATCATCGCAGCTATTCCTCGCGAGTATCAGAAAAGTTTGAAACCCAAGTTGCTAGCAAAACCTATACGTACTGCTAGCGGTGTAAGTATTTATTCTCTTACTTTCTGTCCGGTTCAGCATCGAGCAATAAGACGTTTCTTTGGATTACAGATCGCAGTTGTAGCTGTGATGTGTAAACCACACAGATGTCCTCACATTAATATGACTGGTAAGTGTCCCATCATCTTGAAACCAACGTCGTCGAATTATCCTGCAGCAGTTCTTCTTCAACAGGTAACATATGTGTTTACTGTCCTGGCGGACCCGATTCGGATTTCGAATATTCAACTCAATCATACACAGGTTATGAACCTACTTCTATGAGAGCAATAAGAGCTCGATACGATCCATACGAACAGACCAGAAGTCGTATAGAGCAGGTAATGTTCCTCTTATAGAACCACGCTTTCTTCAGTATCGAGTTGATCTTACTTACCTGCTGTGAATTAAATTTTAGTTGAAACAACTCAATCACAGCGTGGATAAAGTAGAATTCATCATAATGGGTGGTACTTTCATGAGTTTACCCGAAGATTATCGAGATTACTTCATCAGGAATTTACACGATGCACTCTCCGGCTATCGGAGTCATAGCGTCGACGATGCTGTCAAGTAACAAAAGCAATTTATCATCGTCAATCGTTCTTGAGAAAGTATTTTTTACTGGTAATATTTTTCAGATTTTCAGAGCGAAGTAAAACTAAATGTATCGGTATCACTATTGAAACGAGACCGGATTATTGTCTAAAACGGCATTTATCCGATATGTTAAAATATGGATGCACCCGTTTGGAAATCGGAGTTCAATCCGTGTACGAAGATGTAGCTCGAGATACAAATCGTGGCCACACTGTTCGAGCGGTCACTGAATGTTTCAGTATATCGAAAGATGCTGGTTACAAGGTGGTGGCTCATATGATGCCGGATTTGCCGAACGTTGGTTATGAACGTGACGTCGCACAATTTAAGGTACTTTTTTTCGTGCTCTAGGGTGTCAATTCTCCAGTGATTTTCTTTCAACAAAATTCTTTCGTGTCGTAGGAATTTTTCGAAAATCCCGCATTTCGAGCGGATGGTTTGAAAATTTATCCTACCTTGGTTATTCGTGGTACTGGATTGTACGAGTTGTGGAAAACAGGCCGATATAAAAGTTACCCACCCAGCATGCTCGTAGACCTTGTAGCCCGAATTTTATCTTTGGTTCCTCCGTGGACAAGAGTGTACAGAGTTCAAAGAGATATCCCTATGCCTTTAGTAACGTGAGTCAGATTTTCTTTTGAGTAGACGTTTAACGTAATCGTTTGTATTCGATTTCTACCTTTTAAACTCTAGGTCTGGAGTAGAGCACGGTAATCTTAGAGAACTAGCGTTAGCACGAATGAAAGATCTCGGTTTGAAATGTAGAGATGTAAGAACTCGCGAAGTTGGTATTCAAGAGATACATAACAAAGTGAAACCAAACGACGTGAGTAAAGTCATATGAATCTTCGAAAAAAATAGAGTTGTATGTATCTCGATGATGTCGAATTAATCATGTTCTACAGGTGGAACTGATCAGGCGAGATTATGAAGCGAACGGGGGTTGGGAGACCTTTTTGTCGTACGAAGATCCAAATCAAGATATTCTAATCGGTCTTCTACGTTTGAGAAAGTGTGCTAAAGATACCTTCAGACCGGAACTAAAAGGCGCTTCTATTGTTCGAGAACTACACGTTTACGGATCGGCTGTTCCCGTAAGCTTCAAAGATCCGAAAAAATTTCAACATCACGGATTCGGTATGTTACTTATGGAAGAGGCCGAACGAATTACCGTCCGAGAACACAAAAATACTAAATTGGCTGTGATATCAGGTAACGTTGCTTTTTACGACTGCTCGAAATTTTTTGCTTTGAAAGTAACCGTTTCGCGTGTTACCTTAGGTGTTGGAACTCGAGATTACTATCGTAAAATGGGTTACAAACTCGAAGGACCGTACATGGTGAAAATACTAAATCCACAAGGTTACGAAGAAATAGAATCGAAAACGACCTCCGCAAACTCATTTAAAGGCTTAAATTCAGTCAGCGAAAAATTGATAAAAAAAGAACCGATACAGAATTGTTTGCAAGAAGTGATAAAAAATACAAATTTGAGGATGCGTGAGGGTATTCAATTATCCGTTACTTCGTGACCGGGCATAAACGAAAGCGCTTGATGTTGAAATTTGTATTTTTCCGATTTTATACAAAGACCTGTTATTTATTTTATGAGTACATTTTTGAAAAAAAAAAAAAATGTTTATTACTTTTACATCCTGCTTTATTTCTAGGAGGACGGAGGAAAAGTATGTGAGCGTTTTACGATTGAAGAAAGTCCCAAGATAATATTATTTTCTTTTATTTGAACGATAGACGTTTTCAATCCGGGAAAATAGTCACAAGTAGAAACTTTCATCTTCTTCAAATTTAGAATTTCTACATTTGATTCTGAGTCATATTAATAACTTTTCCTTCACTCTTACTGAGTCAAAACAATCCTTGAAAAGCGACTTTTACAAAATGGATCGACTTAACAGACCGCTATGACATCAATAATCAAAAACCTTTTCTCTCTCTCAAGAAAGAAAAAAATACTACAATTTCAAAGTAATAAATAATTATTTTTTGTAAAAATAAGTTTTCATTTGCAATTGAACATCATGAATTTTTTCCGCAGACATAATGCGTAATACTATCAGAATTGTTTATCACTGTCTTGACTTTTGAGTCGTTTCAATTTTTCGAATCGACTTATCACCTCATCTATCTTAAATACACCGTGAACGACATTATCCCTCGTGCGTACATTAACACTGTCCGTGGTCTTTTCTTTATCTCCGACAACTGAAAGCAGCAAATGCAAAATAAAATGTATTTCATAATGGCAAATCTATGACGAACAATTTTCTAAAGAGTCTGCAGCTTATTCTTCAAGCTAACCCTCTCTATCACAAAGAATTTAAACCCGCGTACCTAATATATAATTATACTGATCCAATTGGGCATTACGGATTTTCTTATTCAACGTATCACTCGTGTCCGTGTCTACGTCACTTTGAAATCCAGCATCATAGAGTCTGTCTTTGACCTGAGAATCAATCGGGAAATGTAATAATTCACGCACTGACCAATAGTAGTTAGTAGAAAGAAAAATCTAGAGATAACTCACAGCAGTAGCGTAATCATTATGAGCCGCAGCAACTGGAATTACGACAGCTTGTCGAGGCGACAACCAGAATGGCCATTTACCGGCGTAAGACTCCGTCAATATAGCGATCATACGTTCAACAGATCCCAAAATAGCTCGATGAATGATGACGGGTTTACAGATTTCCTGACGCTCACTAGAGAGATAACACCAGCCAGACATGAGTCAAAGAATCGTTGGTGATCTTTCCACTCGATAGCTAGACTTACTTGGCATATTTTAGATCGAATCGTATAGGCAGTTGAAAATCAAGTTGGATTGTGGCACATTGATGAGGTCGATTCAAAGCGTCGCGAATTGTGATATCAATTTTAGGCCCGTAGAAAGCACCATCGCCTGGATTGATTTTCCAATCAGCTCCGAACGAGTTCAAACTTTCTTCCAATTGCTAGCGAACGTGGTATCAAAGGAAAGTTAATAATTTTTAAAAGGAAAATGGATCGTTACAATCTAAAGCTAGGACCGACGATCATTGTTCGTCCATTCATCTTTTTCAACACCTACAAGATTACAATGAGACTGGGATAGTCGTATCATCTCCCTACGTTTTGAATTAATGGCCATTGATTTATTTATGAACCTTGAAAAAATGTTATATTTCAGAACACCGTTTGACTTCTAAGATAATTTACGACCGGATGTACTATCGAGCAACTAATAAAATGTAATGTTATACGTACAACGCAACAAAAAAATATTGTTCTGGCGAACTGAAGACAGACTTGACACAAAAATTAAATTCTACGAAGTTTTAGAGGCTTCCTCCAATGAAATGACATCCAAGTACTCGCAAAAAAGTCACTCAGAACGAAATTCTCGAACAGTCTTCTTCGAGAATAGCACAATAAACCTCTTCTGAATCGATATTCGAACTCACCTTTTCAGCGTTGTCCCACAAAGCAGGGTCACCCATGAATTTTTCCGGTCTCGTAGATAAATTACACTGGAACGTGAATCCAAATGTTGTGTACACTTCTTTGAGGAAATCGAGTACTCCTGTGACTTCTTGCAGAATCTAGAACAGCATTTACTGTGATCAGTATCGGCGCAGAAATCTCGATCACCCAAAGGTAAAAACTTCCCTTACCTGGCCAGGCTCGCAGAATATGTGAGCATCGTCTTGCTGAAAGCGACGAACTCGCGTCAAGCCGCTAAGGGCCCCCGATAATTCGTTTCTATGCAGAACACCGAAATCAGCCAACCTTAAAGGTAACTCTCGCCAGGATCTATGCCTGACGTCGAAAATTAAGCTACGAACATAGAACATTCGATTGAAATACGAAATTGATCACACAGTTTACACGATGTTATTGCGGGCACGTACCAATGACCCGGGCAGTTCATAGGTTTAAGAGCGAATTTGGTTTCATCTAAATCGAATGCAAACATATTTTCCTAAAGTACAAAAGAAGAATTTTCTAAGAAGTTTACATTTTTTGAATCGAAAAATAAAAATACGTTTTCTCCCGACTTACAGCATAATGATCCCAATGACCAGATGTTTGCCACAATTTAACGTTATAAATGTTAGGTGAGATGACTTCCAAGTAACCACGCTTTCGATAAATCGATTTTATGTAATCTATTAATGTATTGTAGATAAAAGCGCCATTAGGTTGGAAGAAACAAGAGCCAGGGCTTAATTCGTGAAAGAAGAATAATTCTTGTTCCTGAAGAATAACGAATAATCACACGTTAATCTCGCATAAAGTACATTCAACGTACACCAATTGAATCGCGCATAATTAATCTTCCAACAGTGTTTCACTGACACGCTTACGTAGTTAATCTTTCAAACCTTGAGCATAATTCTTTTTGTCAATCTACGTTCTAACCTTTCCGATTTTACGATGATCTCTTTTAGCAGCTTCTTCTTGAAATTTCTCCCATTTCTTCATTTGCTTAGGATCAGGGAACGAGATACCGTATACTCTTTGCAATTGCTCTGCTTTTACATTGCCTTCCCAATGAGAACAGCCGAGCTAAATCAGAAATCACACACGTAATAATCATTCGTTCTCAATCACAAGTGCGATGAATTGTATTCGCAGGAATCAAACATACTTTGGTTACTTTGAATGATTTCACGCTGCCTGTGTGTCGCACATGAGGTCCTCGACATAAATCTATGAGTGGACCGCATCTATATACTGTTGTGGTAGGTGTTGTAACTTTTTCGTGCAATATTCGCTGCTTGAATTTATTATACTACAAACGGATAACGTTCATGTTGAAATGTGACAGTCTTTGAGGAAAAATATGTATTATTTGATACGTACTTTAAACATTTCCAATAATGTTTCCTTTTTCACTTCTAGACGTTCGAATGGTTGTTTTTCTTTCAAAATACCTTTGACGAGATCTTCAATGACGGGGAAATCGTTTGACGAAGGCTGCAACAAGTTTCATAACTTACTATACTGTAGAAATTTTGATTTATATTTCAAAGAAAACTCACATGATTTTCTGAGAAAATGTCGTAATAAAAACCATTCTCTATCGGCGGGCCGTAACATAGACAACCACCATAAATACGTTCTAAAGCTTCACCTAGAATATGAGCCGAAGAATGCCAGTAGACTGCTTGCGCTGGAAATCATAGGTTTCGTTATTTCTTTTTTTTTAAATTATAATTCGATTGAATAAAATTTTTCCGTACCTTCTTCGTTATCAAATTTTAATAATTCTAACGTACAACTTTCTTCTAATGGTCGACAAATATCCCACAAAACGCCGTTCACTTTCGAAATGACAGAATTATCCGCTAAACCTTGACTAGAATTATACACATCAAAGCGTTCAGCATTAGAGGACAATTATTAAGAAATGGATTTCAAAATGACTTGAGAAATTCTGTACCTTATTCCTCTGGCTACATCGTACGGTGTTGTTTGCCATGATTTGGCGTCTACAATTTTACCATCGGGTAATTTAACAGTGATAGGTTCGGATGGTTTTTTAGCCAGCTCTTCTTCATACTCGGTCTTGAGTTTATCCCATATTTGCAATCGATCCTGCTCATAAAATTAAATCTATCAGAATTCCAGTTGTGTGATAGACGATTCAAGGAATTTCTGTCACGAAATACCTGAATATACGTAGGCCACGGATTCAGTTCAGCTACTGTAGGTCTTTCCACCTCTACATCGCCTTCTTCTTTCTTCATTTTTCTTCTCTACACCAAAGATGAAATCATGAACACAAAGAAAGACTGAACGGCTATCGGCAAGATTATAAAATCTTCCAACACTTACTCGTCCCGATTCTCTTTGCTCGACGGCTTCTGCTATCGCTTGTACCGATGCTACTGGAATATTAGACGAATATGATTTTCTTAATAGTTTGATGCCATACACCAATTTCAAGTAGGAATTATTCGTTAAATTTTTCAGCATGAGTACAGCAAGCAGGGGACGGTACTGACACTCGTCAATCGTATCAACTACGTGATATACATAACTTATTCAAACTTTGTATTGTACAAATCATTTCCCAGGTTGAGCGATGGTAGCACTCTTTCATATAGTAGTCCCAGCTCATGGTATTACATCATTTATGCAGAATGATGCGTACGAAACACGAGTTGTAACTATCGAATGATTGAATGCAACTATCGCTTACCCTGAATTGTACGATAAGAAGTTTATAAGTAGATTACAAAATTTGAGCTGATTGGTGAACTTACAATTTTCGTGATGAAGTTTGCGTTGCGAGGAGCAAGAACGGACAGCGAGTCTTGAAAGTCCAACTTTTTCTTCACTTTCTCATTCAGCTTCGGCAGACGGCAATCATTGAAACGAATATATGAGCGGGCGGCAGGTTTGCCACATGTACTTCGGCGCGACGACGCACCGCCGCGTGTTCTGCTGCGAACAAAAACTAGGAGACGGTAATTCTGTTTTTAGTGTACTATACCTAGAGCTAAAAATTTACGTCCATTTTTCGTAAACGTCATATCCGAACTATGATACGCTTTTGAAAATCCGCTGTACAATTACGATCTGGAAAATAGTCACAATGTCTCTTGTTGCCAAGAACTGTTTTTTCAGATTGGAACTCGAGTTTCTATATGAAAATACCAAAATATTGTTGTAAACATCTTCCGCGTTATCACAGTTGACCGTTGATGGGATATCTTGCCCGCGACCGGGCCATCTAATAATAAAACCAAAGTTCAATTTTGTTCATCTTGGGTTCGTAGGAAGCAAAAACGATTGATATATTCATTGATATTTTCTCAGAAACGTGTTGGCTTGCATGATCGTTGAATATGGACGAAACGAATGTCATATTGGGTAGTATCATGGATACTTTCTCTCATTTTCAGGAATCTTTGGACGCCGAGCAGAGTGTTAGAGAAGCTATCAGAGCAGCAACGAAGATAATCGAAGAGAACACTCGCAAACTCTCAACCATGCTGCAGATTATCCATCAAAAAGGTTCAACAGACCGGGTTTCTACCGTTTGCCAAGAATGTAAACCTATTTTGGCGGAGATAAAAAGTAACTACGCAGAATTGGCGAAAGAAGTGGGAGTGGGTTTATATTACAAGTATTACGACCACTGGAAAATGGTAACGCAGAGATTGTGTTTTATCGTAACTTTGATACACTACTTGGAAACAGGCACGTTGAAATCTCGTGATGAAGTTGCCAATGTGTTAGGATTGGCGGCTCGAGAACAAGATGGGTTCCATTTATGTGTCGAAGACTATTTGTTTGGTGTTCTGACGTTAATCAGTGAATTAGCTAGGTTTGCTGTTAATGCTGTAACCAACGGGGATTACGAGAAACCTATAGCGATATCCGATTTCGTATCTCATGTCAACGCCGGTTTCCGATTGATGAGCTTGAAGAATGATAATCTTCGAAAACGATACGACGGACTGAAGTATGATATCAAGAAAATTGAAGAGGTAGTTTACGATCTAGCCATCCGTGGTCTTAAACCTCCGTCAAATAAAGCTCAAACACCTTAACGAAGTATTATATTTATTACACTTTCCGTTTAAAATTCGAGACCAAGTCTGGAAAACAGATGGGTGTATTTTTTAACAACTTATCCAAATTTATCGATCATATTCAGTTTTCCAGACTGGCGTAGAATTACGAATTTTCAGAAGCCTAATTTTTATCATTTTTTTCTTTTTTAATTATTAGTTAGTTTATTTTAAGGAGAGACTGTTACCATCTTTTTTTCTTTTTCTTTCAATTATTTTTAATTCTTTTATGAATCATAAGAATTTTTATTTTATTTTAATGATCTCATGGAGTACAATCATCTCAAACGAGAAGTCAAAAGACGTTGTCCTTTTTAGGTCGTAGTATTCCTTGAAATATCATCGATTTATATCCTATCGTGTGGATACATTTCTGTCTCTGTATTATTTTAAAGAATAAATTTGAAGACATCAAGAAAATGTGAAGTTTCTGTAGTTTTCATCGATTACTTAGGCCTGCTCACTGTATTTCACAACTTACAAGTATGATTTATTTTGTCGCATGAAACAACTAAGGCTGGAGCGAGGAACGAAATCTTTTCGTAGATACCTTCGTTCCTCGTGATTGTTGAAATAAAGTTAATCGAGAGGACACTTTCAGTTCCATTTCGTACTTGAAAAAGACCACTTGTTCGGTCGAAACGTTGTACAAAAATTAAACAATTTGTGCGGGAAAACCCTTCGTTTTTTCTTCGTTTTGCATAGAATTATCCTTGCACGTATACAAAAACCCTTTAAATTTAAGTATTTAAAGAGAAATAAATTTCTAATAAAAAATTTAATAAGGAAAAAACCTTCCAATAATTTAATAAGGAAAAAAAAGACGTAAAAATAGACGCAAAATTAGACATAAGAACCTTTTCAAAACCTTCCAAGACATAAAAACTTCCAAAGACATCATCAAATCATTCCTAAAGTATAGATGTATTATAAAAATACAAATAACTAGATTATTTTTTATTTTCAATAATTATTTCATCATTATCCTTGACTCCTCTTGGTGCATCTCTTCCATTCAAACCAAATTCTTTTTTCTTCTCATTCATATACTTTCCATTCACAATTATTTGTGAATTATCAACATTAATATATCCATCTTCAATATTAAAATCAGAAAAACAAACTCCTAAATTTTCAGTAAATTTTGCAATGCTATTAGCCTTAGTCTTACCAAAATTCATTGGAGTTACGATAATTTGATTTTTCAAGTCAATAATTTTTTTATTTTTTAGGTGCATTATGTTCTACTTGTTTTTTACCTTTTTCACTCAATTCTTCTTCATTCCTTCTAATTCTTTATTCAATTGTTTCATTCTTTTATTATTTTCTCTAATTATATCATCTTTTTGTTTCATTATTACTTGATTATTAGCTTGGGATAATCTCTTTAATTGACCCCCTGCTTTATTAACTGCAGCCATTAATACCCTGAAACAGAAAAATAAATTTGTAACTTTCAAAGTACATATTTTCTCATTTTCAAATTCTGTCAAATCTAAATTATTTCTTTTATAAACTTCATGTAAGTGATTAATTATACCCCTTAACATTACTCATTCCTTTCTTAACGCAATGTCACTGTACTTTTCTTATGGAGATGTTTCTACATTAAAATTGCGAAAATTGGAACAGTGAGAAATTAGTTCCCTGCATTTTACTGTGTTTAAGATTTTTAAAATTGAATGAAAAATGACAGAAATTAGTCTGTACATTGCTTTTTAAGATTTTTAAAATTGGATGGAAAATCAGAGAATATTAACCCTCAAATGAGAGAAACTGGTCCTTACGCTTCTTTTCAAGATTTTCAAAATACAATGGAAAATCAGAGAATATTAACCCTAAAATGAGAGAAACTGGTCCCTACGCTTCTTTTTAAGATTTTTAAAATTGAATGAAAAGTGTGAGAAATTAATCCCTGCGCTTCACTGTGTTTCTTTTAGAATTTTTAAAAATTGGATGAAAAATGAGAGAAATTGGCCCCTGCGCTTTTTTAAGGTTTTTAAAATTGAGTGGAAAATGTGAGAAATTAGCCTCAAAATGAGAGAAACAGGTTCCTGTGCTCCTTTTTTAAGATTTTTGAAATTCAATGAAAAATGAGGAAAATTAGCCCCTGCGCTTCACTGCGCCAGAATATACATGTCATATCTACGTACTAATATCATTTGAAAGGTGAAACTTTAATCTAAGGTTTTGGAAATGAAGGGTTGAGAAAACAAAGAAAAAGTTGCTATCGGCTTTTAGAAGTAAAAGTTGGAAAGAAATTATTAATTTGATTTTCTTCCAAGTTACCTGAGGTTATCTAATTTTAATCAAAACCTTTGAACGTCGCTTAGGCAGTATTTTTAATTTTCACATTTTTGCTTTACTTTCTCTCCTGTTCTGCCCATTTACTAGGAAAACAAATTTAAGAGTGGCATATTATGCTGCAAAAGATACTGTAATTCTCTCAATGTTTGGAAGGGAAACCTGATTTTTGCACCTGGAGACATGTTCAAGAGGTGTCCTAAACTAAAATGCAATCAATTTTAGCACAATTTAGAACAAGATAGCGAGTAAGTTGATTCATGATTCCAGTTTTTGAAATAATTTCGATTTGCTCCAGAGTGGTGCGACACATTTTAATAAAGTATTATAGAAACAAAAAACAAAAATTTAATACTTGAGTCACAATTTTTTTTTTAATTTTGCGACTTAGGTATTTTTGTTTTTTGTTTCTATATTTTACCAGTTTTTACAACTCGAAAATTTGTTTTCAATTGCACACTACTTTCTGAATAATACTCTCTCAACAAGAATACATTCACACTGATCAAGTTGAGTTCAACAATATAATTATAAATAAGGAACAATACATCTTACCCACATAGAATAAATAAAGAATAAAACGACTAGACCCAAAACTTAACACAAGGAAAATGACCCCCTTAACCTTAAATAATAGTAACGACGAGAATCATCTCCCAACGATATAAATTATAAATAAATTTGGAAAAGCAAGAGAACATTGACACTTATGCTACAATTTAGAAGATTGTCTTCATTGTCAAGTTGAACCTAATAATTAATAAACGAAACACTCGGGAAATAAGTTCTCGAGCATAGGTTTGTAACAATCTTTCTGTTCGCTGTCGTTTCTACTCAAAGTTTTCAAATTATTTTCAGTATTGATTTTGGTAAAAATTTCGCCCAATTTGTACGGTAGCGTATCTTCTTCGCTTCGAGTCGACATGCTGACCAAATCGACGAACGGAAGAGATTTATATTGCTCGAATAATTGAGCGTTGCGCAGAGCTTCTTGCTCACGTTGCTTGTCCGTACTCTCGGTTAGTACTCGTTTCATTGCTTCGAACGTTAAATCTTCGTTCGGGTATTTCCTCTCTACACACGGTGACGATGAATTACTATTAAACTCGAGAAAACTAACATCATTCAAGCCTGAAACAGGCGCGTTCTCTACCCAACTATTCCTATGCATCAAGGGTAAATTCTTCCCAAGAGCATGACCATTTTCAGGGGATACCTTCGTTATATCAATGCCCGCTTGATTGAGGCATTCTATCAACTTCAACTGCTCAACTAACACTCCTTTGGGCAATGCAGATTCTGGAACCACTTCATAATGCATACACAATTCTGGTAGTAGGTGTAACGCTTTCGCTTCCTTACGAATTTGGATAATCTTGTTGACGTACTCCTGCAATGGACCGATAGAATGCACGAAAGCAACTAGGGACAGTAAACAAATAACAATAGTATGTAACTGATAGATCAAAACGGATGGTAAAGAGTCGTTTGTGAGGGCGACATCCTGGATGCTAATGACCGCGTGGAAGAATTCATTTATTGTTTCCTCAGAAGTCAATTCAACGCACAGTAGAGAAAGAGTCTTGAATACAGCTTCGACGTTATCTATGGTATTGTTATCGTGCTCCAAAGACTCGCGCAAGCTGACATATATTTCGGGGCCATGTTTGCGCATGAAAATAGAGTCGCTGCGAGAGCATTTCTCGTACGTTAAACCCACCGAGGAGTACTCTAGGGTGGGTTTTAAGAACTTATTTCCATTTCCATGCCGATCGAATAAAGTGTGCAACACATTCTGTACCAAGATACGAATTTGCGGATCAGGAGCGCGCGAACAATTCAGTAATGGATCAAGGAACGATTGAGGAAGTGTGGCGGTCATATGAATAGAACTGTACTTCGAGCAAACCATCAATAAAGATTTCAGACAGATATGTTGTACACGATTATCCACGTTCATTATTGGTTTGGCGATCTTCGACATGATGAACATCATTATTTCAATCTTCTGGTAATCTGGCAAGTGCGCGGCGAATTCTCCCAAAGCTGATATGAGCGCTTCCTGATAGTTCTTCTCGTCCTCGTCTATTTCAACACTCTTGTTCACGCTCTGTCGAGTAACTGAAGTTCGTAAATGGGTCAGCAGAGAATTAATTATTTCCAATACGGTCGGACCGATACTTTCACCCGCAGCAATAGCTATAATCTTGGACAATACATCGGCCACATTCGTTCGCAGCCTAGATGTGAGCTTTGAATTCTCGTCTAAATGCACCATCAAACTCTCGATGACAGCGTACAGGTACTGCGACTGAATCGAAAACATAATCAAGCGAAAACAGTGAATGGCGAACGATTTTGAGATCCATAGATTGTGCAGATCGAAGTGGCGTAATACTGGCCGAATAACGCTTTTCACGTGACCAAATGAAGCTCGACCGACCAATTCGCGGAAACAAGATTCGGCCAGAACCGCTGGATCTTTGTCTTCAAATTCGTTACAATTTAGTAATTCATTCGGATCGGTAGTGTCGTTTAGATAGGGATCATCTTCATTCTTAAGACGTGGATTTTGCATGTTGTATAAGAGAGACGGAATGATTTTATCCATATGTACTGGTTCCCAAATATTCTCAACAAGATCGTCGGAAACAGTCTTACGAATAACACCTTGTAGTCCCTTAATACCAGCTAAACGAATACCATCTCGAACAGAACGATCTGCGTTATTGTTATGACACATCGAGGAGAATTTCGAAATAAAGAAATCGTATCGTCTGTGATAGGAAGGAGTATCTTCTTCTATATTAGCGAATTTGACGAACGATTGCGTGGCTAAAATTTGTAGCTCAGGTTCCGGACATTCGAGTAATTTTTGAACCATACGTAAGAAACTTTCGACGAAGAGGTTCAACGTTTGGGCGTGACACGCAAGCAGTAACTGATCCATTGCTTCCATGGCAATCTTTACGTAGCTATCTCGTTTACGGGTAATGTCTCGGCTGGCCTTCTGGTAAAGATACTCTCCAATTCGATCCAACTTCTCTGGCGAGGAAACTGCGTAGAAGGTCAATTTTTCCATGTTGCTTTTGACTAACCCTTCTTCAGGCAGAGCTGGAAATATATCGTCTACTAGACGTTTGTAGCGCGGGCGTAGTTGTGAAAAACAACTGAAACACATGATGAATACTGGATGGAAACGGACGAATGGGTGGGTCAACTGGAAGAACTGAGTATTATAACGTCACAGAGAAAGGGCAGTTTACTTTAGAGATAAATGGAAGTTCATTATTAGATTGGAATGACTTGAATAACACTATTCATCTGGCTTAGAAAGAATAAAATGGAGCATTCATGATCAGAATTATGATAACAAAACGGAAATAAAAATTAATTATTGAAGAGTAAACTATTATATCTGCTGAAAATGTAAATAATTTTTATCAGATAAAATCAACCTTCCTTGTTGATGTCCCCTCCCTCTCTTCAATCACTCTAAGGTAACAGCTGTGGAACATTGACTATACACGTAGACCCTATTTAGCCAAACCCAACCAAGTGATATGATAACAATCTAGAGAAATGTTCCTTTACTATGCAATGAGATTCTCCTTTTTGCCAGATCGTTATTATATCGCTTGGTTGGGTTTGGCTGAAAAAGGTCCACGTGATGAGATGGGAACAAGACAAAATCAGGAAAATGGGGTCTACCCGTGCCATCAATAAGATCTTTTCCTCCTGATTTCTTATGTAGAAGATCATAGATCATATTCATCATATAAATCTAGAGAAGTGAGCGTTTTGTTCGTTTATGAGAGACAGCTTTATCCAAATCGTTATTGTGAACGTACGGAGATAGTGTTGTAAGTTTGGTGCTCCAACTCTCCAAGGCTGCGGACGCTCAAGCAGACGCCATGAAAGCTAAAAAACACCAACTGTTTCCTTGCTAATCTTTTACAGTTTTATACACTCTTTTCACTCTCATTCATTCTGTCTCCGAACTCAGATTACTGAACTTTAATCTTTTTTAGTTTTTGTTTTCGTGTTCACCTTTTTCGAAATTATTCTTGTGTGTATTCATTCGAAGAGGAATGAAAAATTAATCACTAGTTTACATTCCACTAGGGTAAACCCTCTACTAGTTATTGCAGTAATTGATTCAGAAAACCAAGTGAATAATGTCTGTGACGTTTGCTCAACGAGGATGGCCGCCGCCGGATTCACGTCAGATACAATCTGTAAGTAAAGTAATCTGTCAATTTAACCACACGTATATGATTCATCATCTTGTCTAAGCTTCAAATTCGAACGTGTGCTCGGAAAAAGTTTCTTTGTAGCGAAAGAGCAGATTCTACCTTTTCTAGACAAGCCGACGCCTTCTATGAAAAAATACTATCATTTTTATTATTTCAGATGCTGAACGAAAATAGTCATTTACTTCAAACAATTCAAGAATACCAAAATAAAGGGAAAGCGCAAGAGACTGCCCAGTGAGTAATCTTTCGTACAATAATTTCCTCGATTCTCCGTTGACGGATGTTAATAATGTACTGTATTAATTGCAGATTTCAACAAATATTGCACCGTAATTTGGTTTATCTAGCTTCCATAGCAGATGCAAATCAAAATATACAAGCTATATTACCAGTGAGTACAAGAATTCTAACATTTGAATCTCTTAAGAAATCGCGAATTGCAATTAAAATGCACATTTCTCTTACGAATTCCTCGAAAAATTACCCGATCTACGAGTTGCGGGCCATTTGCAGTAAATCGATTTTTGTAATACGATATGAAAGTAGTCACGATTGCGTCAGAGCTACGAATTGCGAGTTTATTGCCAATATTTATATTTTCGAGCTTTTGAGTTCTTGTTTGAATTACGAAGTTTCTCAAATTCTTAAATGAAATCGATCTTCCAGTAGAATGGTATTTACGAGCGGGAAAATGGAAGAATTGAAATTTTTTCAAGTTACTTTCTTGTGAACCATGTTGCCAGCTGTGTTTACACGCAACATGTAAGCTGCATTTTCTTTTTCTGGTCTCTAAACAACCAAGTAAATTTTCATTATAAACATAGAAATTTAAGCTCGATGATCTTTCTGATTTTTTTTGGTATGAGGCCCTAAAAGTTTTGCCGCAAACAATACTTATTTTAGCGGTTGTAAGTCTTTCTCGATAAAAATAGTGTTTTCTTCGTCACAGCGCGTAGTAATAGAAACTCTACCGTATTTTTTATAAATTCGTTGTAATCCTGACCACAACTCAGTGATAGAAATAAATTCTATGGTCCGCAATTTTGCGATAAATTTTTCTACCTCTGCAGTGTTGAAATCGAATGGATTGCAATTTGTCACCACTCACCTATCTATTATTCTGTTATCAGTCAACGAACATGAATAACTAATCGATTTTTACTTATGCAGCCGCCTCAAGGTGTTTACCCAGCACCCGCTCAGCACGCCTCGCACAATGCGAACTCTCCAATAGCCCAGTGCCCAACACCACCTGTAAATGATATGGCGAGTTCCCAAACTCCTCCAGTGAACAACTTTCCTCCACAAACAAATATGTATCGAGGACAGCCGCAGCCTATGAACCCTCAAAGTACGACCATTATATTTTCTGTAATTTTTACCGCTTTTTGACGCGTTAATTTTTAACAATAATTTTGTCTTTTCATCAGGGCCGCCTGCTACTCCGGGTCCACAGCAGTACCGACCCAATATGGGAGGATATCCGCAACAGACGCCACATCAGTCATTTGCGGCCAACCAATATCCTGGACCAGGCGGCCACGTTCCTCCGCAGTCTGGGTACAATGCACAGGCCCAGCAGCCTCCGGCTAGCGGTCAAGCGGGTCCTTATCAACCAACCCCTGGAAATTATCCACCTTCGCAAACGCCGACTCCGTATAATCAACAGACGCCTACTCCGTACAACCAGCCGGCACATAATGGTTATGGACCACCGGTGTCGGTCAATCCCGGTACTCCAGGTTACGGACCTCCAGTACAAACGCAACCGGGGTATCCAAATGGGCCTGGCTATCAACCGACAGGACAACAACCTGGCTATAATCCGGGTTATGGTCAAGGTGGTTATGGCCCTGCATCACAAAATATGCCGCCAAATGCGCAGGCAACAGGATATCCTGGAGGTTATCCACCACAACAGCATGCTCCACCGCAACAACATGCTCCTCCTCAACAGCATGCTCCACCGACTTCACAGCCGCATCCGCCGTCTCCGGTACCATCTCATCAGCCTCCGACAGTACAACCGCATGCTCAGAATGCGCAACCTCATCAGCCTCCTCCTCCTACACAACAAGGACATCCTCCGCCTCCACAAAACTATCAACCACCAAATCAGGGCCATGCTCCTCCTCAACAGCATGCTCCCCCGACTTCACAGCCGCATCCGCCGTCTCCGGTACCATCTCATCAGCCTCCGACAGTACAACCGCATGCTCAGAATGCGCAGCCTCATCAGCCTCCTCCTCCTACACAACAAGGACATCCTCCGCCTCCGCAAAGCTATCAACCACCGAACCAGGGGCAACCTCCACAAGGTTATCCCCGACAGAGTTATCCTCAACAAGGGTACGGACCACAGTCGTATCCTTCTGTCCCTGGACATCCGAACGCACAATATCAGCAGTATCAATGGCCTCCGGGACCTCAAGCACAACTTCCTCCGCAGTCACAACCATCACAATATCCGAACTATAACTACCCACCGCAGCCTCAGTAACCAGAATAAATAGGTGGTCTGTAAGCATTCGCATGTATACGTTACGACTTTTTGTTTATTTTTGTACGCATCTCGTTCTTGTTCCATTTTATTATTTATGTTGGGTATTGGTTTGCCATGAAATCATTGTAATTCATTTATTCATTCGTTTTTGTTGCAAAAGGACTGCGTATTCCTTCTTTTTTTTTTCTTTTTTTTTTTTTGTTCAGTAGACTTCTATCAGTATTTGTAATTATTATTAAAATAAGCTTTGAATAGCATTTTAATTGGATTTATGTATTTCTCGAATTCCTCAATGAATCACTTTATTGACGTTGACGTTTGTCTTTAATCGAAATCTGTGTTTCGATCCTTCTACTCGGTTGTATTTTATTGGTTTAATGAAGGGATACAGATACATGACCTCAAAAAATATGGTTTTATGAACTTTGAAGACTTGTAAGGTGAAAAGAAATTCAAAAAGAGCTTCGATCGCTTCTGTTTTCATAAAAATAAAGATAAATAAACGGTAGATTGCGTACGGAGAGAATAATTTTCACAAAATGGTCGGGATAGAACCATAAATTAAACCAAGATTTCAAAAATGGGTTGAAAGTGGAGTTGGACTGACAGTAGAGTAGCGTTCGGAAAATATTTCCATTGTAGGTACCGACCATCGTGCGGAAGTGCAATTTTTAGATTCTGCTTGTTTTTTCTTCGGCGGCCAATCGGCCCAAAATACCGCGCGGCCCACCAGGAATTCCCCTTACCCATCAGTTCAACCCTAGACTTAAAAGCACGTACCGCTTTCGGAGGTAATGTTGTTAACCCTTCTTTGGACCTGGAATATAGTTTATAATTCAGGTTCGGTGTAACTAGATTCTTCAAATTTCTGCCGCACAAAGTTAAATTGAAATAAAAGTTTCATAAAAAAATTTGCTATGTACTACAGCACGATGAATTAGCAACTAAGAACGAGGAATTCCTTTTCCTTATAACAGCGGTGGAGGATCTTTTTGTAGAAGCTCTACATGGAATAAACTAGACCAACTACAGAAAAAAATTATTTATTTCTTGTCAACACAAATGAACACACGCAAATTTTAGGTAGATTCATCACTAATATACTTGTAAAAAACTTTTATCGGTGATTTTTTTTTTCATTGTATGATATAATTATTTGGAACACTTATTCCAACCCTCGTCCATCCTTCAATACCACTCGCTTTCTAGTATATCATCGGAGTTAGTTTTAAAATTCTTTGGTTGAAGTGGGGGTCAATATTTTTCCAAATCTTTTTTGAGGATTCAAAAAAATCTCAGACAAATCTCCCCTTCCCGGTTCTGACTATAAAATCACTTCCGCTTTTTCTGAGTATAACTTTTAGAAATCTCAAGCCAACAACAAACTTCCTCGTATCAAAGAAACCTCTATACCATGGTCAAGCTTTTACAAAAGTTCGAGAAGAGAATAAATAATCCTCTTCAGATTAAGAACAGGACACAATTTTTTCATGCCGTCAACTTCATCCACTTCATTCTTCATTACAAGTTCCATCCTCTATCTCACAAGCACTCAAAATTCAAAAATAATCACGATTTTAACTCAATCTCTTCCCTCTCACATAATTTATCCCCTTTCTCCAACTACCTACTAGTAGTATAAAGATATTCATTCTGCGCCACTCTTGCGCCAAGCATATTTTTCTATGCGCCAGAGCAATTTTCAACTATGCGCCACTCATGTACCAACCTTACTTCTAACTCTACGCCAGCCTCATTTTTCTATGCGCCAGAGCCATTTTCAACTCTACATCACTCATGCACAAGATCTATTTTTCTATGCGACACCCTCATTTTTAAATCTTAATATTTTGCTATTTTTTAAGTAAATATTAATACATTTCACACTTTTTCTTACTGACTCTTTCAATAATTTTTGATACAAATTGATACAAAATTGGTACAATCCACCACTCATTTTTTTATACTACACCTCTCTTTTTTAAATCTTAATATTTTGCTATTTTTTATTCAAATATTAATATATTTCACACTTTTTTATTACTCAATCTTTCAATAATTTTTGATACAAATTGATACAATTAATGATAAAATTGAAACAATAATATAACAATAAATTACTCATTTCCAAATATCTTGCTCGTTAGAACTGAAGAAAAAAAAATCAGAAACCTAGAACGGGTAATTTTTTGAATGTTGTTTTTCTTATCGCCGTAAGGATGACGAACTATATATAATCGTTTCCTCCAAATCGTAATCTAAAATATTTTAAAGGATACTTTTGTTTCCATTGATCAAATTAAAAAAAATAACAAGGATCTCTGAAATAAGAAGAGAAGGGCAAAACATATAATTGAAACCAAAAATGGAAACCTGTATTGCTACATGGGTACATCGAAGGGTCAAAGAGGAGGGTGATTCTTAGTAAATAAAAAATGGAAAAAAGAATTTATATCCTTCGAAGGTATCACAGATAGATTAGCAATCATAAGAGATTTTTCAAACTCAAGGTTAGACCTGGGCAACTAGAAGAAAAGATAAAAAAAGAAAAAGTGTTACTCAGAATACAATGGAAAGATCGATACTAGGCAGAAAAAGAAATGACAAAATAAAAATACATACAATTAAAAATGAATCAAAGAGTAGAAGGGAGGTATTTTCTTGAGGAAATTAAAAAGATAAAAAGAGATTGGGCTGGCGAACGCCGAGCCAATAGCCCTCGTGCAGCTCTAGTGCTCGTAAAAATAAAATTAAATTAAATTAAAATAAAGAATATTATATCCATCTATTTGACTATTCTATTTTTCATAGTGGTTCATTTATCTACTAGTTTATTGAATTTTCCTTATTGTCGTTGTGCGAATTTTCATTTTTTAATTAATTACCTAATTTATTTATTCATTTTCGCGAGTTTTCTGTTTTTTTTTTTTGTAGTTTTTTTTTCTTATTTGTTCGTTTATTTTTTTGGTGTTTATTATTTATTCATTGATTCATTCATTTATTGTCTTCAATTTATTTTTTTTTGATAATCAATTTTTCTCATTTATTCATCTATTTTTTTCTCATTTTTTGTGAAGTGCGTTTTTTTTGTGTTAGTTATTGATCTTCCCGGAAGTGCTAAGTTTTTATGCATTGGTACTGAATTCTCAAAGTTAATAAATAATTATGAACTTGAGAGATATTATTTGTGATTTACCATCAAGTTCTCATATGACAGATGAAGAAATATTGTACCGTCATAATGTAACTGTAATGGAAACTGATACATTAGATTCAATAAATATAAATTTTATTGAGAAAAGCAATTCATCTTTGACATTAGATATTTCTGGAGAGAAGAGAAAGGAACCAAATAGTGAAACCTGTTTTGAATATAGAGAGAGGGCAACTCAAACCCAACTGATAAAGAAATCAAATGCGGAGAAATGTGCACTACATCCTAATTAGCCTAATTATTATTTCCCCTCCATCTATTCATTTATCGTTCATTATCGTTGATTATCCTTCGTTAATTATCCTTCGTTATTGTTGTTTCGCCAGACAGAGGCAAGTTGAAGAATTTCTTTGGATTTAAAATACCTACATTCGTGTTATTTTATTCAAATTTGTACTTCAGGAATTTGAACTCACGCGAGTATTTTCTTCGCTATTCAGGAATTACACTTCTTCATTATTAATTTCCTTGAACACACATCCGTGAATCGCGTCTGGATAATTTCTTCCTAAGTTGATAAAGATTGCGTAATTATCTCATTGAACAGATGTTTCGTAAATTATAGGTAGTAATTTTTTTTTTTTTTTTTTTCATTCGGTCGTACGTTGTGAAATAAAAATTTGAAATTCTTACAAAATATTGTGAAATTTTTCCCGCATTTATTTGCATTAGTTCATTCGTTAGCGCGTGCAGTTAATCAGTTGATAAAGAGTACCGTAATTTGTTTAATTATCAATTATTTTACTTGACTCATATTTATACGATGGACATCATTTCTCTTTTTCTCGTGTTTCGCTATTGTATGAAGAATAAAAAACACTCGACACAAACTCATCTCAGTCATTCACTCAGAGAAATTTTGCGATTAGGACGAGAACTTGGGAGTGGAACTTCTTCTGATGAGTCTTGCAGTCAGCTGAAAGCCAAGAGCCGAATTCAACTTAATTTCAACAGATAAGAGAGCTTCATTTAAACCTTTGCAAGCCCAAATTTTTGTAGCTCTCCCACCACATGAGTTTTCACCATCTACGTTTCGGCTTGGCAGTAATTTAACGAAAAAATACTCCGGTTTGATCTCATACACGTGTTCCACACTCCCTTTTTATAAAAAATTTCGCCCCCCCTGGCGAGGCGCGAAGCGTCGAGTTTTTTTTACTGTTCTTCAGTTGTTTTGTACAATCAAATGAATAGAGGCTTTTACATAATTATATAATGATTTCAAGAATTTTCCTCTTTTTAGTATTTCTCTCTCATACTCACGGTCTATAATCGTGGTGTTGTAAAAATTAAAAATGTCCATCATCCAACGAATATGAGACTTGAGGTACAGGATGATAAATCGAATTTTGGACGTCATTCTTATGTTGTGAGATTCTCTTCTTCAAGAGTTGAAGTCTCACCCACATAGATGCGGGGACAGCCAGAATAAGGAATACAATAAACAACAAAGGAGTTTTGTTCAGCGCAAAGAGCTTTTTTTTATTACATCTAACCAAAGAAAATAAATGAAAAAAAAAAAAAAAACAAAAAAAAGGAATAGAAAAAAAAATTATATACATATTATGTAAGTGTAGAAAATACAAAAAGAAAAAAATTTGAGTAGGATATTTATTGCCCAGTCATCTCGCGTGGAGCATCGAATGAGAGAATATAGTTCTGACACAGGAAGTAGATTTGATGAGACTGGTGATGAACAGGCTGATTTTGCTAAAACATCTGCAATTTCGTTGTTGAATATTCCTGCATGACTGGGGATCCAGAGAAAATCAATCTTTATGGGGGTCAGAGAATTGATCAAGCAGATGATTGATAAAGATGAGGATGAATTAACGCTGAAGGGATGGAAGAAATGGATTGGATAGCGGAGAGAGAATCAGATATTATAAGGAAGTGTCCTGTTTGGGAGTTTTAATTCTTTATAATATAGGAAAGAGTTTGAAATATCGCCATCTGTTCCGCATGAAAAATGGATGTGAAATTTGGTAGAGATGAAGAGCAATGAAGCTTAGTTGAGGGGGGTTTTAGTCTTGATTTTGGAGAAAAATCTTTCGCAACCTGTGTTAAGAAAACGAAAAGTTGCGACTAAACTTTTGGAGAATTTTTCTGAATATCATTCTGCGCTTGGGCCCGAGTACGGAAAGGAGAAATGACGTTTTTCTTCAGATTCTTTGTTCAATAAAATCACGAGGATTACAATCTTTTGAAGTATGGTCAAATTTAGCTGAAATATCGAGTTGAAGGAAGTATTTTCTATGATTCAAATCTTCCCCGTATAAAATTTCTTATTTTGCTAAAATAAATAGGTACGGTAGTTTGAATGTTGAAGTTTTTATCGCTCGTCGTAATTGAATGACGATGAGCTATTGGCCTAGTTATATGTCCTCCAAATTGTAATTTACGATACGTATTTTAAAGAGCTAAATATATGGTTATTTTTGTTTCAAATGATCGATCGAAACAATAACAAATTGAATCATTGCTCAAGTCTAAAAAATCAGATACCTATCTAGAATAATCTTCTGTATTTATCAGGGCTTGCGCATAATAACAGTTATTTTTCGGTTAACCGTTATAACCGAAATGAAAATACCCATTTTGACCGATTGACCGTAACCGTCATTTTTTCTGTTATAACTGTTATTTGACCAAAATAAATTTGAAGCGACAGAAAAAAAATTGGTAAAAAAAAAGAAAAAATTTTTCCAGTTGATTCTTCGGAGTTTGGACCTAAGAAATGTACAGGGAGGAAATCGCGTTTTGAGATTCCTCAAAGACTTTTAAAGATAGAAACTTGATATTGAACAATGAAAATGTCGAGGTGGATACTTTTCATTTAAAAAGAAAAACAGTAAGAGAATCGATGCTGTAGAAGTCGAGATCGAACTGTCAAAAGACCTGTGTTTTTCTATGAAAATATGTCCCATAAGAAATATGTAAGGAGGGAATCGCGTTTCGAGATTCTCAAAGAATATTGAAGATAGAAACTTGATATTTAACACTGCAAATGTCGAGGTGAATACCTTTTCATGAAAAGAAAAACCAGTCAGAGAATCGCTTCAGTAGAAGTCGAAATCGAACAGTCAAAAGATTTTGGAGTTGATTTTAAATCAGTTTTAAATAATATATAGATACGTCATAATTAGAGCCCGGATTTTTCGGAGTTAAAAACAGCAAAATTCGGAACTAGAATGAGAATTTTCAGCATTACTCGGATTTATTAAAATAATTAGGTATTAAAAAATTGTGAAAAAAATTTTTACAGTAGGTAAATATGTATCAAAATTTTTACATCGAAAAAGAGAAAAAAAATCTAAATAGGTAGTTGATCTGAACATAAAGAATTATAAAAATTTCACGTTATGCTGCACTAGCATGTTAGATTTTGTCTTATTTTATTTTCTGGTTGGTTCACGCTTCAATTAGAGCACAAGATATTGTGAAGTTACAACTATAGAGGCAGTAAAGAAATTTTTTCGATTCATAATTATTTAAATTTTTGTGTCTCAAATCACAAAATTTTGTATAAAAAATAACTTTTTCTACAAATTATAGGTTTTCGGAAGATTTCGGATTTTATCCCCATTTTCGGAGTTTTTCGGAGAAATAAAACTTTTTTCCTGGGCTCAGAATACCATGAAATGAACTTCTATTTGATTTCCAGAAATTTGCCCTTTAAGGAAATTATGCGACAAAAACCAGGGAATCCGGGCTCTAGTCATAATGTTTAATGTTTTTTCTATTAAATTTTTGTTTTCTGAATTCAAAAATAAACAAAATCTAGAATTACTTGAAACTAAGGTTTTTTTTGATTTCCATCTTCTGTGATAAATTCTAATTTTATTTTGAAGAGAATGAATTTGCTAACTCATTTAGCTATTCCCTAATCAATCATCATCATTTCATACATCATATTTTTGAAAAGTTTGCAAACTAAAACCAGGGCCTGACTAAAACTAGGTCTAGAAGGGAACTGTTCAAACTTTCAAAGTGTTCAAACTCTGAAGTTTGAACTTTCAACTTTTGAAGTAGCCTAAAGACTAATGAGTAATGAGACATTAACAAGAAGAAAACTAGAAATAAGAAAAGTAGAAAACAAAGAAAAAAATATTTGCAATCTGTGAATTTGGAGACTGGAGAGTGATGAGTCACGAGATTGTCGAGTTTGTCCACTATCTAGTATCTAGAGGTACTGAGGTAGTAATAATATTGAATTATTTTCTAAATTATGTGATTTTTCGATGCATATGTGTTGTGTTCACGCATTTTAACCGTTATAACCTAAAAATATATTTTTTTTAACGGTTATATCGGTTATAATAGTTAACCGTATAACCGTTATATTTTCCCACATTTTGACAGATAACCGATAACCGAAAAAATTTGGGAGATCATTTGACCGATAACCGTTAACCCTTAAGAAAATTTCGGTCGCAAGCCCTGGTATTTATGATAGAATTTCTATGATAGGCCTACCATGAAGATACGTACCTATAAGTATACCTAACTAACTCAAAAGGGTTTTATTTACAAGATTCAATCAAATGGGTCGATTTTTTCTTATCTCTTCTCTTACAATATTTTAAAGAATTCAATATTGATACATTTGTTACAAATGATCAAATTGAAACAATAATCAATGAATTACTATTAAACTCCAAATATATCTAGCTTGTTAGAACTGAAGAAAAAAAAAATCAGAAACCTAGAGCAGGTAATTGTTTGAATGTTTGTTTTTCTTATCGCTATAAGATTATTGTTCCCTCCAATTGTAATTCACAATACTTTCAAGAGTTCAATACATGGATACTTTTGTTCCCAATGATCAAATTGAAAGAATAACAATGAATACCTATAACTTAACAACTTCAAAAAGCTTGTTAAAATTACCTGAAGAAAGGACAAAAAAATCAGAAGCCTAGAATAGTTGTTTGAATGTTGTTTTTTCTTATCGCCATAAAAATAATGTTTCCTTCTATCTCTTCCTTGTTTACTGTTGAAAAGCTCGTAGGTACTGTGAGAGTAATTATTGTATCTTGAAGAATGAAAACTGTTCAATATTTTTTCAAGAAAACCGCGGAAGTTTTGGACGTAACAATGACATTGTCGGTAGGTACCTATCCTAATTATTTGAAAGTTTGAAGTGATTCTTCTTCAGTTGTTTTCCTAGATATTCACCATTACTTATAGGTACAAATGATGAAACGTGGAATGTTGCCTGCACTGTTAGCTAACCCGAGCTAACCATATTTCTTCTCTTTGCGTAAGATACCGAGGTCTATTTGTCAATAGGAAATTGATGTTGGCTATTAAAATACTGACGAACGTAACGTACGTCTTCTGAGTTCTGACGTTCGTCCTCGAGCTTACGCACACTCTCGCACAAGGCCTGTTTCTCTTGTTTCGTGTAACCACGAGTCACGACGCGTCGACCGTCGTTCACGAACGGTTCAAGAAAATAGGCCCGACAAGCCCGGTCGGGTTAGCGATCGTGTCCTGTCGCGATGTTATGCGTCTCGCGTCTCTGTGTCCGCGGAGCAACACAGGGAGCAACCGCAAACAAACGCTGTTACCCAGTTGACTCAGCAGTACGTTAGAAAGGGTGTTCAGCAGCTGACATCACTTTCGCGCGTGGTAACTGTAATATTGCCTTACATTGTGATAAAATATAGTGAATCAAAAAAAAAATGTGTAGGGCTAGTGTGGTAGTTGCTTGTGAGTGATCAGTCGGTGGTGTCGGTGTCAGTCGTCATTCTCGACTTGACGAGTTGAATCTGTCGTGAAATTTGGGTTATTATTCTCGCGAAGTTGTGAAGTACTCTCGAAGCGTAAAATTTAAGTTAGTAAATTCATTCATCGTATGCTGTGATTTACGTATTAGATCCTGTCGGACTGTTATTGTGCATATCCACATTCTTTATCGTCAACAGTCTTTGTTCTTCTCCTTTTTTATCAACAAATTAATTTTTTATTTGAAAATTACTCTGTTAAAATGATCGTTTTTCTTTTCGGGTTTCAGTTGGTGTGTTCGATTTAATGGGCTGTTATTGAAATCAGTGTTTCTACCGTCTTTTTTTTTTTTCTCTCTCAAAAGTTTCGTGATGGCTTCGAGCAATAGGAATAAACTCGACGAGTATCATTTGAAGATCCTGCGAGAATTGTTGACTCATTCTGCGAATAAATATTGTTTCGATTGTCATCAAAGAGGTCCTACGTACGTGAATGTGACGATTGGTTCCTTTGTCTGCACCACCTGTTCTGGAATGTTGTGAGTATACCTTTGATCACGTAATACGTACGAAATGTCAGGTGATTATTGAAGAATGATCTGATTGCTTTTATTGTCCTCTGTGGGAGTCAGATTGTCAAAATCCGGGTAGAATTGTCCAAACTTGTGTGCCTCATTTTCGTGTGTCTTACTGTTGATGCCGTCCTATAAGAAATTCGAGCGAAAGGTTTTTACTTCGGGCGATGGAACGAGGTACCTACCTCTTCAACCTCGAAAGCGACCTTAA
Source organism: Aspidiotus rigidus (assembly GCA_035079385.1). Lineage (NCBI taxonomy): Eukaryota > Metazoa > Arthropoda > Insecta > Hemiptera > Diaspididae > Aspidiotus > Aspidiotus rigidus. The sequence goes on from JAVHKY010000026.1 coordinate 5,222,473, forward strand.
CGAGGTAAAAGTCGAATGCACCCGTCCATCTCTGTGATAAAAGGCAAAAGAGGTGACTGTCGTGGTATCATTAAAATGTATAGTCATTCTTATTTTTTGTTACCCGGACTAGTAATTATCGTCTTTCGCGTTATCAATCGATGAATTGCAAGCATGAATTACTTTCACTCGGCGTGACGAGATACGACCCAGGTACGAAGGTGGAAGACGCGTTCGACGACGTTCTTTCCGAGAATTCTTTCAGATTTTTCTGATGAAATGGGAAATCTATTCGTAGTAACAGCAACTGGTTGCAATGAAAGTCAATAAATTATCATAGAAGACGGTATTATTTCCTGTAAGCGGTACTAAACGAACAACACTTCGCCGGGTATAGAGTTGGACTGACGTTATTGGTAATCATCGACTGTAGTCACAATTCCGATCACTAATCATTTTGCGTCATGTTATGATGAAAAAAATAAAATTATTTATCTATCATCGAGAAGTAGAGGGGAGAGTTCCGAGAAACTCGTTCGCAGTCGATCAGTTTGAATAATAACGTCATCATTTTGAACCTGGGAGACGAAGATCAAGGAATTACGGTGTAATTATGCGCTTTCCCCCGCTCTGTTCTCTCTCTTTCGAATCCGAGTATAAAGTTCTGTACTCCTCACTATTACAGCGTAAAAATCTGTAACTCATCGAAGTTATAAAATACGTTTTCGAATATGAAATACCAGTATCTGATGAGAGCTTAGGTACTCCGGAAAAAAGACGTGGAAAAAGGAAGGGGAAGTAGTTACAAACTTTGCCAGTAATCCTTGGCCTCAATTCAGACCTTGTGAGATAGGTTTATTCCACACACTTCGAGCGCGTGATTTTATATGTTCCCCAGTTTTTCGAACACCCGGAGGGTGTAGGCTTTATTTAGTGTTTACTTGGCGCGAGGTCTACCGTATTAACAAAATTTTCTGCTGCCTCACTTCGTAGTCCCGGATGCCATTCTCCTCCCGATATCCCTTGATAAATACTGTCAACCCTGGTAGACGTCTCGCGCTCTGAAATGGAGAACGGATAAGAAAACAATTGACGCAATAGATAAATTTACGAATGTATAGCTTTCCGTAAATCTCTTCCTGTCCCAAATATCTGTGTTGCGGGACAGATGAATTAAAATAGTTCTAGTCTCACGACAAAACACAAGAAAAGCATCTCGTAACGCGTTCTCGTTCCAATTGAAAATAATCTACATTCGAATTGATTGTTATTTTTATTGCTTCGTAGCGGGCGGAAATGAGACTTCATTACGTATTAAAACGAGGGTAGGCCCGTATATCGTCATATGATCCTGTAAGAGAGAGGGAGATAGACTCCAAAATCGAATCGTAGACCAATAAATATCGCGTTTAATATACCCTGAAACCTTATGAGAGTAACAGTTTTTGTAGATCGTAGAAAGGCGCTTGACTTCTCAAGTTCGACTGATATTAGGAGTCACCCGGAAGTGTAGAAGAATATGTACGTCTGAGAGCATCTATGAGCACAGAGAAATGCACGCCCGCGTTCGGAAACCTAAACAAACCTAATATTTGTATAAAGAAGGAGACTTCAACAAATTTCAAATTCGGAATTATGCCTGTGAGAAAATTTCGACGGAAGAGCAAAAGGCTAGAATGTGGAGTAGGACGACATAAAAAGAAAACGGCTTCCCTAAGAAGTTGAATAGGAGCGCAGGGGACCTGTTCTATGGGTGGAATTGGTTTTAGTATTCAGAATTAATGGCAAGGGATTTGGAAAAATTCCACTGACCCATGACGTCATCAGATCGTGACGTCGCAGGGTCGAAAATCAAAATTTTTCAAAGTTCGATCTTCGAGCTATTTAATAGGAGGGGGAATTGAACCATTTTTTCCAAGGTGTAATGAAGACCGTTTTTATGTAATCAGATTGTGACGTCACATGGGCGAAATTCGACATTTCTGCAAGTCCCACCCTCGAGCTATATGATAGGAAGGTGACTTGATCCAAGGTGTTTGAAAAGAGGTGTGCTCGGCTCAATGTAAACAATAAAGCGCTACATCAGCTGGTTTCCATTTAAAACAATTTAAAAACGAAACCGAATGACGTCACCCGGGTCCAAATGTGCATGCGGGTTTGAACTGAGCACACCTCTTTTCAAACACCTTGGACTTGACCCATTTTTGTTTTAGCCGGATATCGCACGGTACACGGCGTACGGCAAATTTTTCAAAAACCCCTTATAGAACAGGTTCCCTGTGAAAATTTTGGTAGAAGAGTCTGACCTTGAGAGGTAGAATATCTATTCGCGTGGGATTTGAAAAATAGCTTCAGCATCTAGTCACCATCAAGATAGCAGAGACAAAGTATCAGAAACAACTGGGAGCTGATAGAGCACGTGTCAAACATGTTTGGTACCATACCAAAGGAGGAATTTCTCACCCTACTACAAAAAAATGAATACCATGTGAATGTTGACTGGCTAAAGTATACCAGTATGTGGTCAGGCACTAATAGATAGCTAAATCAAGTCCCTTTGGAAACAAAAAGCATTAATGAAAGCATGAAGTTTACAACGGAAAAAGGCAATAAGACCATCAACTATTTGGATGGTGTACAACAGGATAGAACACAGAATCTGCAGAAAGCCAGCGCTCACTGACACCATCACCCCCACTCCACGCACAAGTTGGCGGCGATTCAGAATTACTGCTAGCAAGCAATTAATTTCCTGAAGAGAACAGAAATCGAGAAGTACAGCAGATCGCAGGAATCAACGTCTACTCTAGAGGCGTGGTTAACGGAGTCCTTGGGAAAATGGAAGCCAAAAAGGGAACTCATGACGATTGACAGCACACTGAGAAATTTCCTCTGATAAGTACCATTCATTGGAAAGTACACTAACAAGGTGTTAAAGGCGTTTAATGGCTATGATGTATATGTAGGTGTCCATAATAACCAACCCATGGTCAAGAGAATCACCAGTGACCAGACGAAAGAAAAGGACGAGAAAAGCTTGAGCGGAGTGTACAAGCTCAGTTCTGGAGCAGTTCGAGGGCATCTACATTGGTGAGACTGGAAGAAAGTTTGAGATCAGCAAAGAGAGCACAAAAAGTCAAGGGGAAACGAGATGGCAAGTCACTGTTTGGTAAAAACTGTAACAAACAACACCACAATGGAGAGGGAATGTTTGAATTAATACATGTAGAGAATCGCACAAAAAGAAGAAAACTCTGGGAACACATGGAGATTGCGAAAGCAAAGAGGAAGAAAGCTAGCCTCTTGAACAATGTAATCACGTTTGATAACGAAAAATCGTTCGGCCTGGTGATTGGACGAAAGAAGAAGAACAGGACCAACCAAAGGCTAAGACTTGAAGTGGGTATCCGACACAACCCATCGATGGTGAAGAGAAAAGGCAATGGCCGGGTGGAACAAAAGGATAAGGGAAAACTCAGTCGTGCGAAGGCATCTACGTTGGTGAGACAGGGTGAGAGAAAACGAGCGCAAAACATCCACGGAAAAAGAACATAGGAAGTCGTTGTATGGCAAACACTGCGCAATGAAGAACAGCACAATAGTGAAAGAATATTCGAGGTCATACATGTAGAAAGCCACATGAAGAGAAGAAAACTCGGGGAACAGATGAACATTGCAAAAATAACAGGTAGAAAAGCCAGCCTCTTGAATATTGTGATCCTGTTTAACAGAGATAGATTGTTTGGCTCGGTGATTGGACTCGAGAAAAAGAACAAAACCGACCAGTAAGATGACAACAAACCTGGTAGCCAATAGAAACGCAGTGCACAGGCGTATGAACCAATCACGACGCAGTGTTGTTGTAGCCAATAAGATCACATTGTTATTCGAACCAGGCAGCCCTAGCGTTGTGCTGCCTTGGGGAAATATCGTAAGAAATAGCTTAATTATAGCGGTGTATGGGAGAAAAATGAAAAAATTGGCTTCTTTACATCCCATAAAATATGTCCACAAGCACACATTCTGCAAATTAGATGGGATGACAAAACTTCCAATTCCACTTTATCCAAGAGTATTCCACATTTTTCATATTTTTCTATATTACACCGCCATAGTTTGGACACCTCTTCCAAAATTGGCAAAAGTATGCTCGTTGGATAGATGTCCGATTGAAGTGTTTAAAGCCTCGTTCTTGAAAAATGATATAGAATAACGCTCAAAAGTATTACCAATTGACGAAATCTTGAACGATCCGATCGTCTTTCGAAGTTTCCAATATAACTTGTCTTGGACATCAAACCTGTGCAGCTTCAATTTGAGAATTCGAGTGAGAACGTGGACTTGGAAAAGATTTTTGGAGGCTGCAGATATTTCGACAAAATACCAAAATCTCTTTACCGATTGAAATTCCTTAAAACTAAATTTGAGTCACTTAACTGGATGTAGCTGAAGAGATCAGCCCGTCCATCTATGTGGTATCCTATTATAAGTCATTCCATAGATCGATTGTTGTCTTTCGCCTGTTTACCCGAAATGTTAAGTTGATTCTTCTATAAGGAAGGCTGAAAAATCTTCAAGTCCGAGCGGAAATCGAACCCCCGATGGCTACCATATTATCAGGCCCTTAGATTACATCGTCATAATTATTTCGCCTTCAGAGGGAAGTTCCACGTATGATAGAAAGAGTCGAATAGGCTGTTGCAAATGCGCACTAAAGCCTTGAGGATAGAGCGGATTAAAGGATATCAATTTGTGCGAATGTTCATAAGGAATCATATAGGTAAGGAAGGAAGAGGAAATATGACGGAAAAATGACCCAGCCCGAGCGGGAATCGAACTCGCAACCTCTCCCTTGGATTACGAAAAATCGAAGTCAACTTGAAATGAAGTTGATCGTCGGTTTTTGCTTTTGTATTGGTTCAGGAAAACTCGTAAAAGTACTGAGAGAGAAATTGAATGCGAAAGGAACTCAAAACAATTTCTTATGGCAATGCGTTGAAGAAGCCTTTAGAAAAGGTCTCGGCAAGTGAATCCGAACCCTTTTAAGGAACCCTCGTTTTCTATCGTTCGAGACACAACTTTAGTTTCATGTAGTCTTCAAACTTTCACGTTTAAGAGAACCGTGTTTCGTTCGGAAATCATGTCGAAGCAATGTGCAAAAAAGTTGCTAATCTATCGTATAGCAAATTTTTCGTATACTGAACTTTTTTTTTTCAGACTCTATTGAGAAGACGGAGAAAAGTTTTGTGCTTGTAAATAATTATTGTAAATCAATTTTCGCGTCGATAGATTCGAGCTTCACATTTCCCGTTTAGAAAATACACACACTTGATAAGAAGTACGCATCTGTAGTATATTTATGGACTCGTATTTTTGCGCTAACTATATGCGATGTTGCGGTAGATTCTAATAAACAACGTCCAATGACGCGATATAATCATAAAATCTGCTCGGTTACTGACACCATTAAGTTAATTTCTGATCATCACCTTCCGGGTTCGCGACAGACAATTATGACCTCCAACAGCATCGTTGTGCTTTAATGTCCTATACCCCTACGCTTCGTTATCTGCAGTTTATAAAATATTCATATTGCGCGAGCTTTCTGTTTATGGTAATTTTCGTGGTACGTTTTGATGTATTTTCGAGTAATTTGTTGCGGTGTGAGTTCGAGATTTTTTTCGAGAGTTGATAGTTTTTGCAATCCTACAAATGGAGAGGCTTGAAAATTTTCCGCCCTCGAGCTGTACGTGATAAAAATGAAATCAACTTGGAAAATTGTACCTGAGAGGAAGTTGGAGAAATTTGGGCTGTCGGAGATTTCGAAAAATGTCGATTCTACCATCAGGGAAACTTCGATCAATTTCAACCATCTAGATATGTATGAGGGAAGGTAGACTTGGAGAAATTTCTATCGTTGTCCTGCATTTTAGAGGAAGAGACTTCGCAAAATTTAGACTTTATGGTCGTTTATCAAGGGGGATGATTTGGATAAATTTCGCTCTCGAGCTGTATTAGAAGATGACAAGAAAACTTGGAAAAGTTCCAACCATCTGCCTGTACGGATTTAAGGAATGAGGAGGAATTAACACGATCCGATATGAAGGTAATACTCGCGAAGAGTAAAGAGAAAATTACAAAAACCGCAATAAGAATCAACTGATCGAGCGCTTTCGGCTAAACAGCCATTCTCAAGGTATAGAAAGCGACTGAACCCAACACCAACAAGAACGAGTAACAACGACGAGGAGGTCATGACAGAACCAGCGAGTCATCGAAGTGTGAATTATCCTCGTAGACTAATTCAATCAATTCCTCCTCAGGAATATACCTGTTCAACACGGTGATGTGTTCAATATTTCGGTGACGATGAATTTCAATTTCTTCTAACGCTAAGCGTCTGAAATATGATTTTTCCCTGTAAAGGAGACTATGACCACTTTCAATTAAATGGTCCGCAAACGGCGACTCGCCTACTTTTCTTTTTTCCCAGGCTTTCCTGTGTTGATCAACTCTTATTTGGAGTTGACGGATAGTCATACCTTTGTACACGCTGGGGCAATCGCCACAGGCCACCCTATAAACACCCCCCTCTCGGCCATCGGTATAGGATCTTTCAATTTGACCAAAAGGCTCTTAACAGTATTGGTACTATAAAAGGCTAGCCGAATGCTGAAGGGAAGGAGGACACGGCTCAACTTCGAAGAAAATCTCCCCAGAAACGGCAACCTAATCCACCGTTTTCGCCTGTCAAGGTGCAGTTCACGGGGGAGGGAGGTTGTGGAATCGAGGCTTTTCCTTGTAAGTCTCCTCCGGACCATAAGGTCGATGTCAACCTTAGTCAAGTGTTTTATTGTCACGAGTTTTTTTTTGAAGGCAACCTCACTCAGAGGGAGTTGAGTGGGGCGATAGATTAAGCTATTAAATGTAGCTAGTTTATGGGCAAAAGATACGAAAAACGACCCGTGGATAGCAATGTCGGTCGAAGTACTTTTCCGGTAAATACCGAATTCATGGACACCGTCAATGACGGATATAGATAAGTCAGAAAATTTATTGATGAACCACCAACTCCCAGAGTAAATTTGATGGAAGCGTAAAATATATTTAAATAAGCGAAAAACTCACGCAGGACCGGTCCACGCACACAATATGTCATCCACATACCTATGCCAATAGAAAACATGATTCAAGAACAATTAGAGCCATTGCAGACGTTGCAATGGCAGCGGGGAACCCGCAATTCCTTAACTCGACCTCTCAGGTGGTGTGGAACTGAGTTGATAATCTTGTCATATAATTCAAATCGAAATTATCATTCTACATTCCCTCCTATCATATATAGCTCGAGACTTGAAATTCTTACAAGTCCCCCTCCTATCATATATAGCTCGAGTCTCAATATTTTTCCAAGTTTTTGGTTGGACGGCGGACGGTAGCTCGAAAGTCCCCCTCCTATCACATATAGCTCGAGACTCGAAATTCTTCTAAGTCCCCCTCCTATCATATATAGCTCGAGACTCGAAATTCTTCTAAGTCCCCCTCCTATCATTTATAGCTCGAGTCTCAAAATTTTTCTAAGTTTTTGGTTGGACGGCGGACGGTAGCTCGAAAGTCAGAATTCTTCCAAGCCCCCCCCCCCTTTTTATATATAGCTCGAGACTTGAAATTCTTCCAAGTCCCCCTCCTATCATACATAGCTCGAGTTTCAAAATTTTAACAGGGAACCTGTTTTATGAGGGGCTATTTGAGAAATCTGCCGTCCGCCGTCCAGCGAAAAACTTGAAAAAAATTTCGACTCTCGAGCCATTATATGATAGGAGGGGGACTTGAGAAATTTCGACCCTCGGGCTATATATCATAGAAGGGGGACTTAGAAAAATTTCGATTCTCGAGCCATATATGATAGGAGGGGGACTTAGAAAGATTTCGACTCTCGAGCCATATATGATAGGAGGGGGACTTAGAAAAATTTCGTCTCTGGAGCTATATATGATAGAAGGGGGACTTGGAAAAATTTCGACTCTCGAGCCATATATGATAGGAGGGGGACTTGGAAAAATTTCGTCTCTCGAGCGAGAAAAATTTAGATTCTCAAACTATATTATGATAGGCTTATAGTAGGTCTAGGCCTTCTTTATACTATCTTTATCTAGGTCTAGGCTTCCTTGAATTTTCAATACCAAATCCCATTCGACTCATAAAACAGGTTCCCTGCGTTCCTCGTTTGACTTCGTTAAGGAAGCCGTCGTTTTTCTAAGTTTTTGGTTGGACGGCGGACGGTAGCTGGAAAGTCAAAATTCTTCCAAATCCCCCCCCCCCCCTATTATATATACACATAGCTCGAGACTTGAAATTCATCCAAGTCCCCCTCCTATCACATATAGCTCGAGACTTGAAATTCTTCTAAGTCCCCCTCCTATCATATATAGCTCGAGACTCGAAATTCTTCTAAGTCCCCCTCCCATCATATATAGCTCGAGTCTCAAAATTTTTCTAAGTTTTTGGTTGGACGGCGGACGGTAGCTCGAAAGTCAAAATTCTTCCAAGTCCCCCCCCCCCTATTATATATAGCTCGAGACTTGAAATTCTTCCGAGTCCCCCTTCTATCATATATAGCTCGAGACTCGAAATTCTTCTAAGTCCCCCTCCTATCATATATAGCTCGAGTCTCAAAATTTTTCTAAGTTTTTGGTTGGACGGCGGACGGTAGCTCGAAAGTCAAAATTCTTCCAAGTCCCCCCCCCCTTTTATATATAGCTCGAGACTTGAAATTCTTCCAAGTCCCCCTCCTATCATACATAGCTCGAGTTTCAAAATTTTAACAGGGAACCTGTTTTATGAGGGCCTATTTGAGAAATCTGCCGTCCGCCGTCCAGCGAAAAACTTAAAAATATCGACTCTCGAGCCATATATGATAGGAGAGGGACTTAGAAAAATTTCGACTCTCGAGCTATATATGATAGAAGGGGGACTTAGAAAAATTTCGACTCTCGAGCCATATATGATAGGAGGGGGACTTAGAAAAATTTCGACCCTCGAGCCATATATGATAGGAGAGGAACTTCGAAAAATTTCGACTCTCGAGCTATATGTCATAGAAGGGGGACTTAGAAAAATTTCGATTCTCGAGTCATATATGATAGAAGGGGGACTTGGAAAAATTTCGACTCTCGAGCCATATATGATAGGAGGGGGACTTGGAAAAATTTCGTCTCTCGAGCGAGAAAAATTTAGATTCTCAAACTATATTATGATAGGCTTATAGTAGGTCTAGGCCTTCTTTATACTATCTTTATCTAGGTCTAGGCTTCCTTGAATTTTCAATACCAAATCCCATTCGACTCATAAAACAGGTTCCCTGCGTTCCTCGTTTGACTTCGTTAAGGAAGCCGTCGTTTTTCTAAGTTTTTGGTTGGACGGCGGACGGTAGCTGGAAAGTCAAAATTCTTCCAAATCCCCCCCCCCCTATTATATATACACATAGCTCGAGACTTGAAATTCATCCAAGTCCCCCTCCTATCACATATAGCTCGAGACTTGAAATTCTTCTAAGTCCCCCTCCTATCATATATAGCTCGAGACTCGAAATTCTTCTAAGTCCCCCTCCCATCATATATAGCTCGAGTCTCAAAATTTTTCTAAGTTTTTGGTTGGACGGCGGACGGTAGCTCGAAAGTCAAAATTCTTCCAAGTCCCCCCCCCCCTATTATATATAGCTCGAGACTTGAAATTCTTCCGAGTCCCCCTTCTATCATATATAGCTCGAGACTCGAAATTCTTCTAAGTCCCCCTCCTATCATATATAGCTCGAGTCTCAAAATTTTTCTAAGTTTTTGGTTGGACGGCGGACGGTAGCTCGAAAGTCAAAATTCTTCCAAGTCCCCCCCCCCCCTTTTATATATAGCTCGAGACTTGAAATTCTTCCAAGTCCCCCTCCTATCATACATAGCTCGAGTTTCAAAATTTTAACAGGGAACCTGTTTTATGAGGGCCTATTTGAGAAATCTGCCGTCCGCCGTCCAGCGAAAAACTTAAAAATATCGACTCTCGAGCCATATATGATAGGAGAGGGACTTAGAAAAATTTCGACTCTCGAGCTATATATGATAGAAGGGGGACTTAGAAAAATTTCGACTCTCGAGCCATATATGATAGGAGGGGGACTTAGAAAAATTTCGACCCTCGAGCCATATATGATAGGAGAGGAACTTCGAAAAATTTCGACTCTCGAGCTATATGTCATAGAAGGGGGACTTAGAAAAATTTCGATTCTCGAGTCATATATGATAGAAGGGGGACTTGGAAAAATTTCGACTCTCGAGCCATATATGATAGGAGGGGGACTTGGAAAAATTTCGTCTCTCGAGCGAGAAAAATTTAGATTCTCAAACTATATTATGATAGGCTTATAGTAGGTCTAGGCCTTCTTTATACTATCTTTATCTAGGTCTAGGCTTCCTTGAATTTTCAATACCAAATCCCATTCGACTCATAAAACAGGTTCCCTGCGTTCCTCGTTTGACTTCGTTAAGGAAGCCGTCGTTTTTCTAAGTTTTTGGTTGGACGGCGGACGGTAGCTGGAAAGTCAAAATTCTTCCAAATCCCCCCCCCCCTATTATATATACACATAGCTCGAGACTTGAAATTCATCCAAGTCCCCCTCCTATCACATATAGCTCGAGACTTGAAATTCTTCTAAGTCCCCCTCCTATCATATATAGCTCGAGACTCGAAATTCTTCTAAGTCCCCCTCCCATCATATATAGCTCGAGTCTCAAAATTTTTCTAAGTTTTTGGTTGGACGGCGGACGGTAGCTCGAAAGTCAAAATTCTTCCAAGTCCCCCCCCCCCCTATTATATATAGCTCGAGACTTGAAATTCTTCCGAGTCCCCCTTCTATCATATATAGCTCGAGACTCGAAATTCTTCTAAGTCCCCCTCCTATCATATATAGCTCGAGTCTCAAAATTTTTCTAAGTTTTTGGTTGGACGGCGGACGGTAGCTCGAAAGTCAAAATTCCTTCAAGTCCCCCCCCCCCCCCTATTATATATAGCTCGAGACTTGAAATTCTTCCAAATCCCCCTCCTATCATATATAGCTCGAGACTCGAAATTCTTCGAAGTCCCGTAACCTAACCTAACCTGCGGATGCGGACGTTTTCTGAGGATGTAATCTCCTAACAAAATGGATAGCGGGTTCCCCGCTAACACCTGGCCCGATGAAAACAAGTCAGCCTCAAATTTGAACATAAAAACTTCCGAAATGAGAGAACCCAAGGGGGAACCTATAGGGATCCCTACTTCGTCAGGGAACTCAAAATATTACCGATATGTTACGGCTGGACATAATTACAGAATACTCAAAGAGTAATCGAGAAGACTGATTGCAATGGCCGCAGATAAACAGAAGAAGATGCGAGATCTTTCGGTCAACAAACCATAATCGGGCAAAGTTAGAACGCCACTAACCCAGATGCGACTCGTGAAACAGAATACCAACGAGATCACGATTGAACGAGCGAGCCTTCGCGAGGTGACTCAAGCTCGTAGACCAATTCAACTAAACCTTCGTCGTGAAAATACCCGTTGAGTGCGGTGACATCATCACTGTTCAGATGACGCACTATTTCAATATTTTCCAGCGCAATACGCTTGAAGTAAGAGCTCTCTTTGTGGAGGAGGGTAGCTCACCCTTCCTTGAAACCAGGTGATTTGCAAAGTTCGAATCACCTAAATTTATTTTTCTCCAGGCCTTGAGTTGTTCCTCTACTCGAATTCCGATCTGGCGACCTGTCTCCACAACCTCCCTCCCTAGGGACCACCTAGACAGTAGAAAGAGGTGGATTAGAATTCCTTTCCTGGGCAAGTTCTCTTTGAAATTGGGACGTGTCCTCCGCCCCTTTGGATTCCGGCCAGCATTTTATAATCCTAACACAGTTAAAAGTTTACTTGTAAGATTAAAAGACCCCGTTCCTGTGGCCGAGAGGAGTGGAGTTTATAGTGTAGCGTGCAACGATTGCTCGGGTATCTATGTAGGCATGACAGGCCGCCAGCTCCAGATTCGGGTAGCTGAGCATAAAAAGGCTTGGGAGAAGGGTAAATTGGGTGAATCGGCATTCTCCGATCATTTAATTGAGAGTGGCCATAAGTTTAAGGAAGGTTCTGAGGCCCTCCTCCATAGGGAGAATTCGTACTTCAAGCGGTTGGCTTTGGAAAATATAGAAATTATTAGACACCGAAATAATGAAGACATCACTATTCTAAATAGGTACATTCCTGATGAGGGATAGATTGAATTAGTGTATCAGAATGATTCACAATTTGATGACTCGCTAGTTCAATCATGAATTTCATCTCGTGTTCCTCTGTCTTCGTTGATGTTGGGTTCAGTCGCTTCCGTTCACTTACGCTTAGATGATGGTTCATTAACCGAAAGCGCTCGCGGCTGCTTATTTTTGTGTGGTATCATTTGTAATACGTTACTCTCTTGAGTACAAACCTTTCTAATAATATGTTCAACCATAAAATTGAGGAACGAGTTAACTCGAGGAAGGGAAGACTTGGCAAAATTTTGGCCTTTGAGAGAATCAATAGATTCGTGAAAGAAATTTTTGGCACTCCCCGCGATTACTTCGTTGACAAAGCCATCGGTTTTTAATTAATATCACGCGTATAGGATACAGATTCCACGGGGTAGTTTACGATTGCTTTGTATTTCTCGATTATAGAAAACAGTACATTGAGCTTATTTTGTACGAACTAACAAATTGAATGTACGGTTGTGACATACCACGCCTCCCAAAAAGGTCGAGGAGAAAAATGTAATAGACATCAGGCGCTAAAATGCGAAAATACTAAGCCAAACGTTGCGTTGTACGTACAAAAATCTTGTCTAGAAATTCATTTTGATCCATTTTCCTTATAGGACTCGAAAAATCGCGGCGCAGAAAGATCCCTTGTGGCTCATTACTGTTCTCGATAGAGTGATTGATTCGTATTCGATCAAACTGACCTGCTTGTCCTTGCTTCTTATTTTCGCTATTCGAATTTCTCGCAATACATCAACCTCTCGGGTATACCAGTAGTAGTCGAGAGAAAATTCTCGCGCTCCGATTCCCTCTTTCGCTTTCCTTTGTACTAGATTCGAATTATATAGTTTGTGCACACTTATTATTCTCGTATTAGATAATGAGGTGTACATGTGTGGAAAACGACATAATAAGAGTAACCACCTCGGCGTGCGATTACAAAATTATGATTATAATGTTTCTCGTGAAGTTGGTAAATATTATGTACAACGTTCAAGCGACATGACTTACGTATATTTTCAAATATCGCGAGTGTTTACAATTACTCATCTCGGAATTCGTCGTCGGGCCAGGAAGTTGTTCGAGCAGGAAATTGGCGTTTCCCTGAAATTTCAATAAATGTAACGATCGAATTTCATTTTCGAGAGAAAGTCGTCGATAAGTATTATTCTGTTGCGTGCGTATACTATTTGTCTATATTCGGAGAGTAGCACCAGCTGTTAGGTAGGATCGAGAACATTTGCCAATAGGTAGCAGCTGTTTAATACAGTATAATTTCAGTTATACAGTGATGGAATTCCCCGTGACAGGACGCGATAAGATGAAAATCCGCATGTCCTGAAACGAGACGCTGAAGATACCGTGGTTATTGTTCAGTCATTCGCAGATCATGTTGATTAATCATCGGAAATGAGAAAATGATGCAGGCAACCTTATCTCCTCTTCTCGCATATCATGTTTTTTCCTGCCCTGTCGTCTCCGTCTGTGGCTTCTGTCTTTAGTTACGTTCAATTAGTTGTGGCTGTATTTAATTCCTCGACTTTTACGCTGTGTCATCTTTCTAATTCACCTACTCTGAAAACTTCGGGAGGTGCTTATTCTTTGCCACGTCAAAAACCAACTTACATATTTTCTACAAATGTTTTGAGCTCCTGGGCACGGTTCACCAGCGTTGCTTTCGCCTTGTTCCGTTAGAGTGCCCGGAAGAAAACTGTATGTAGAGCCCTCATTCTATGCTTATGGTGCATCTCTTGGAACATTCTGAAACAATCATGTCTATTGTTCTTTGACGACGCTAAGAAGATGTACCTCTCGGAGGCTGCTGCACCCTTATACTCCTGAATGTAATTCACGATCTCTACGTGTGACACGATTTCGCCATCGACTCAAGGTTGAGATAATTGTCATCTGCTCTCGAGTCGTCTTGACGACGTTACGCCTCTCTATAAAAATGTTGGCCAACTTTCTTAGAACCCACTCAATCACCAGGTCAGGAGACGGATTTAGACTTTTCTGAGAATATATTCCCATCGGCTGTTCTCTAGATCCGCTAATCAGATGAGGCTCGATTTTCTTCTTCTGTATTGACGACACGACTACTGGGTGAAGAGCGTGAATGGGAGACCTGGAAAGGATAGGAGTTTTTAGCTTGTAAACTTGGGTTTGACAGTTTTAGTCTCCTCTGTGCAGTGTGGACAATCAAATGGATGGATATAAGGTATGAGTAGTTGGCTATCCGCGGATAAAGGTCCCATTAGGAACGCTGCTTGTTTTGCAAAAAAAGTGATCAACACAACATACTAATAAAATCGTTATTCCACCGTTTCAAATTGTTTTTCATGAAAAATCCAGAGAACAAAACTTGTTGCCCTTTCAGTTTTCTCTAGGATGAATATAATTTTACATTTTTCAGATGACTTTTTTCACTTCATCACTTTTTTTTTCAAGCTTCCTCAAATTGCCGCCATGGTGAATCTGAAGGGCACCTCCTTTTGCCTTTATTTTGCGAATGGAAAATGCGAGTAGGTCGAATTAAATTCCTTGATGTTGAAATGTACGGTTTGCTAATGACCACAGGTTTTGGAGGGATTTGAGTTGTGGTAATTTATTTTTGCAAGTTTTTTTATTTTGGCAGAGTTTGTTCTCATTTTGGTTGATGGGGTGACGGATATAGTTAGTTGGGTCGTATTGTGTTGGGGAGAGACGTTTGCGAACAGTTGACAGGGTTGAAGCTTGGGCCGGTTGCCTGATCGATTGATTCGTTTCCCTGAATTTCTTCATGATTAGGAATCTATTTGAAGCTTATTTGTTTTGCAGTGTTGGCGAGATAGTGTCGTAGTAGGTGGATGCGATGAACTAGAGGGTGAGTGAATATCTATGATTGCATGCTGAGATAATAGTAAATTGGTCGGAATGAGTAATGTACGTTTAGATTGGGGATTTGGAAGGTTGTAAACGGTTTCGAGACAAAGGAGCCTAAAGTTCGGTTGTAAAGATGGAAGAAACGTTATGATGTCGAGCTGAAGTAGTCTCGTCCACTATGGAACTAGTTGTAGTTTTGTTCCTGATCTGTCGATGTAGCCCAAAACTGGTTCTGAGAGTTCGTTGATCACTTCATATAGATGAGAGCGATATATTGATGCAG